>CM061133.1:21628953-22056453 GCA_030789695.1 Scilla litardierei
ATTGCTTAGTACCATGGACATTGACGGAACAATTTGAACAACTTGAATTCGTAAAAATCGTTTGCTTCAAGGCAAACATCTCGATTTCGTGAACACGTGCATTCGTGATTAGGCTGGCCCGTGTTCAGCACATTTTCGGGTGGGGTTAGGGTTGAGCGGTCGCTAAGCGTATGAAAGGGTCATGTCTTTAAGAACACCACCTATACGGTGGGTTAGTATCAATCGCGATTATACCCCCGCGAGAAGAATGACTTACTCATCACATCTTAAAGGCGAGAACCCTAAGCATGTTAGATAAACATTGCATGAAAATGGAAATGATTGTCACAAATTTAGTCGTACTTTAAAACCGCCCACTTGTTTTAAATTTCGTAGAACTGCCATGCTTAAAAGTACTTTACTTTCTTTAAATTTGTTATAACCATGTTGTAGACATCTTGCGCAAAATTTCATATTTCGTTATTATTACACCTTGCCTTGGGTCGGCTAACCTTTTCTTGCAGACCCTTGCTGACATACATTCGTGTTTTTGGAATGTATGTCAGATCCCGAGCCGGCATACCAGGAGGATCTGTTTGAGACACCTGACTTGGAAAGTCAGGAATTTGCCGTTGACGCTGAGTCACTCCCTGCGGAGGACTAGAGCTCGGACTATTGCTGTTCCCCTCTGGATTTGCTATTGTATCTTTTTATTGATGTATGACGCTGTTGTATTTCTTTGGCCCTGCTGAGGCCTTGTCTTGTAATTTTTATTTCTGCGAACTTCTGGATTGTGGCATGTAATTTAATAATGTTTTTATTGTTCTGGTAAGCAAGCAAGAACCCTGCAAGTTGTTATCACAGACGCGTAATGAACTCGAGTTTCACCGCTCCAGTTCATGCGGACCTTTGTAACGCTCTCGCTTCCACCGTTTTGGGAAGCGGGGCGTGACAGTGGCCATCTCTTGTAGTTATGCACAAGCTACTACTCTTCATGAAAATTAGAACGTGATGTGGACATTAGAATGCAAGTGCTCTCTTTTTAATATGTGAACATGCACAACTTGTTATCTTCTGTTTTTAGTCCATTGTGTGTGGCATTTTCACTTGCCTAAGCATTTCGGCCATGGGCCATTTGTGTGATTTGGGTGGCATTGTAATGAAAGAAAGGAAGAGAAGGGGGAAAATGAGAAAGTAAGAAAAGGTGGTATATTGTGGTAATTGGCTAAGTGATGGAGAGATGGTGCTTGTTTCAATGTGGCCAAGGGTCTGTTGTGATGAGGAAAGGCGATGTGGTTGTGGTTGTTCTTTTATTCATGGAACTTTTATGTCATTCTTTATGTTGCATGCTCATTCCTTTAATTTCAATGCATGCTAGCTTTTTTGTCCCTTTATGTCCTCTTAATATTGCATACAATATGCCAGTTTTGTTGTTTCCATTATGTCACTTTTATGTCACTCTAATGTTGTAAAAATGCAATTCTAAATGTTGTATGCTAGCTCACTTGACTTAAATGCTAATAAATGATAGGGATGTCTTGGTCTGCCACGTGGCGGGTGAGCACCCCAGGAAGGGGTTAGTGCAAACTGAGTACTAGTAGGGTATGAGGACTGGACTAGTTGTGATAGTGTTATGTACCTTGCTCAGTTTCGAGTACTTTGTGGTGATTGTCATACCTTGCTCAGTTTCGGGTACAATGAATTGTGATGTTGTGGAGTTTTTCTCACTTGCACCCCGGTGCAGAGGAATGAGTGGAGTGAGAGGCCCCGTTAAAGAAATAATGCTCGTGTACCATTAGCAGGTGCTCCTTACCGTCCTACCTTGGGGTGTAGTCCAGTCCCTCATATTCAATGACACACCCAGGTTTCCAAATGAAATGTAATTAAACACTTAATTCCTGTAAATTTCCAAAGTGCGATTCTTGTTTCTTTTTTCCCTTGCATGATGAGACTATGGTTCTTTTCGTGCCATATACTATTTTGTGATTAAAAACAAGATCCCCCAAATTAATATTGACTGTCTGCATGAGTTGGGTTTCCTACTTGGACACGCTTTGACGTGCTCCTTTCGTTGTTTGTTTCAGGTGGTTGTGGATTTTCCCAGGAGAGTGTGAGCATGGAGCTGGGGTGTGGGATAGATTTGGGATTATGAGTTGTACTGGTGTTGTACATGAGGGTTGTATTAAGGTGTGCATGGGTACATGGTACCCAGATACCCGATCGGAACCTACCCGAACGAGTAGGTTCTGGATAGATACACATTTGTTCCAGGTAGGTTTCAGGTAGGAAAATTAGGAACCAGTGTGAATCGGGTCCGGTTCCGATTCCCATCTATAGGGAACGGGTACCTGGAACCGGAACCGATATTCTACTGAATATTAGGTCTGCTAAAGTTCTATTTGATTCATGTAAATGGAGTTAAAGATAAATCAATCAACTTTGGTGTGGAGATAAGTAACTATCATAATTAATTTCCTTTTAATTCAGTTACATGCATATCAAAACTACTTCTATCCATTTTCCATTTTGTATACTGTCTTTGTTCCAAATTAATCGTGATAGGTTTTTTCCAGAATCAATAAATTCCGCATCATGTTTTTGGGTTAATCGGTTCAAGAGAATCGCATATTTTTTTTTGAAAACCCAGAAAAATCCCCAACCCCCTCCCCCTGCCTTCGGCTTTTTTAGGAGGGTAAGGCGAGAGCCCGGTCGAGACTATGCAAACTGGGGGGTGACCGTCGTGCCCCCAACGGCCCCCGGGTTAGTCCGAGAGGGGAGATGTAGCCCCAGGGTAAATAATTCCACAACAAATTCCACAATATTTACCAAGTCACGGTGGCCATAGGGTGATGCATCGGCGAAAAGAGGGCTTCTTATTCCACAATATTCCACAATATTCCACAACAAATTCCACAATATATATATATATATATATATATCAATCAATGGCTTCAGGGAGATGCATCGGCGAAAAGAGGGCTTCTTATCAATTCTCATCTGTGATATATAGCAATGGCTTCAGGGTGTTGCATCGGTGAAAAGAGGGTTTCTTCTCAATTCTCATCTGTGCTAATTTCTGCTGTTTTCGAATGGTTGCTAATGTTTCGGTTGTTCCTCAATGGGTTATTTTCTTACATAGTCGCAAAATTTGCTCATTTTTGTAAGGTACAAACTCATTGCCTGTTGTGCTCAAGGTTGGATCATGTGTTTGGCAATGAGAAACAAGGATTCTATTGGGATTTAATTTGTAATTCTGATAAACCAGAGATCTCGTCTTTGGCCTATTGACATGTTCACTGGAAGCTTACAGATGTCAATGAAATGTGTGAAGGTTGCATCCTTTCATTTGCCATGAAGAAGAAATCAAATCCTGAAGCATGTAGGTTGGTGGGAAAACTTGGTATTGAACTCGATGAAGGAATTGATGACGATGGATTTTGGAACAAATTGTACAGCGAAGATGTCGTTGAGCTCCTTTTACTGTCGAAGAATCATGTATCTGCTTCTGTTTTTACAGGGTACCCGAAACCTACCCGGAACCATATGGTTCAGGTAGGTTCCAGGTATATGGTCCAACAGGGTAGGTTCTGGGTCCCGGTCTCTTATCGGATAGGGTCTGTGTAACATAAAAAATAGGGTACCCGGACCCGCACAACCCTAGGTTATATATTGAAAAGTTGTAATATAAAATTTGTACTTAAACTTTGTTAGGAATTTTAACCAGTGTTCTTTTGTATTGTCTTTTATTTGGTGGAGCATTACGTGTACTTCCCAGCACATGCGCAGTAACATGCTGGCTTTTTTGTATTTTTCTTTTCTCCCTTCGTAACACTCATTACTCTGGGAAAACCCTGAGACGGATTCGTACTTCCTGTGTATCCTAGGGAGCGGGGCGTTACAGAAAGTACCTGAGAAGTCTACTGAGAGACTGGGGTATACCGCAAGAAGTGACAAAGGTTTATTGCGATAGTTAGAGCGTAATCCACTTGGCGAAGCATCAGGACTACAGTTTGAGGACCAAGCATATAGGAGTGCGGGACTTCTTTCTTCAAGAAGAGAAGAAAGTGATAACATTGGAGAAGGTCTTGACGGATCATAATCCTGCAGATATGTTCACGAAGATCGTTACCACGGTCAAGCTCAGGCATTGCTTGAGCTTGATCTGTACATGGTGAGCGGTTGATGTTTTTTCTCGTTGTCATGAGAGTTTTGTAAATTTTAGATCTGGGTAGAGATATTTGGTATTTGGATAGAGTTGATGAGAGCTTGAATATGTCATAGTTGCTGAAGAAGTTTGAAGCCGGGTAAAGTTTGTTGATTAATGCTTCAAACTTGAAAATCCGACGCACAGCTGGGCGTGTCAGTAGATATATTAGCTGACTTACATAGATTTGGACATGCTCGTGCTATACCCAACACGGCCATGCTGATCCAACAGCACTGACAGTTAAACTCCCTGTTTTACTGACACGACCGTGCGGCATGGTCGTGTTGACAAGCAAATCTCTGTCTAATTAAACACAGCCGTGCCATCTGACAACATGGCTGTGTCGATTGTTCTGGGACTACAGGCAAGTTACGCAGTTTTGCACACGACCGTGCTGATATGCGACACAGCCATGTCAGTGCCCAGAAACCCTAAAACGCCCATATTTTAGCTTCTAATCTGGACCTTTGATTTCAATTGGGGTTAAATCGGATGGACATAATTGAATATGTCCTCTTCTACCCTAGGAAATATTCCTATGACATATATACCAAGAGATACAATTTTGACGGCAATGCGCTGAAGAATTGAGAAGATTTCCTCGCATCTTCAAGAGAATATCGGATCTTTTTTCGACGATAGGCGACGAGAGAGCTTCGAGGTAACTACGAGCTTTGGGAGAGGATGTATTCCTTGTTCTAGAGTCTTTGGTAAGATCTCGTCATTGGTTGTGTGCATGATACATTGTAATTGCTAGAGTGCTAGAGTTATTTTGTCGAGAGGACGCATATTGTATTAGAGAAGATTTGTAGTCGGTGTATTCTCTGAATTATCATCTCTGATCTAGTGGAAGCCGTGACAATGGAAGATTGGACGTATGCCATATGTTGGGCCGAACCAGTATAAACCCTTGCCTCTCTGTGTGATTATTTCGTTTGATTGTGTGGTGGTTTCTTATGATTTATCTAAGATCCTAACTTTGCACTGATTTAGTTGGAGACACAATATTTTCATATATTTCGATGTGCACACTTAGGTGTTGTTTGATATTGTGTCAGATTTCCCAACAGAAAACTCCTAAAGGAGGTTGCATATAGACCACCTCAGATAAATCACCATTTAGAAATGTATTCTTTACGTCCATATAATATAATGGCTACATCAATAAGAGTGCAGATGATGTCCTCTTTTCTTGATCCATCTAAAAGCAGGAAACATGAGTCGTGGAACATAGGTACACCCAGCCTGATCGCTTAACCCCGAACACGGAGAAGCTAAGTATCCATCGGAGCCCTAAAAGGGGGAAAATAAAGAAAATTAAAAGGGGATAGGTGGTAGTGGGATTCAAACCCAGGCCTCTACCGAGGCAGCCGGGTGATTCAACCACTAGGGTGAGCACCGGAGCTCAATGATGTCCTCTTTGCAACTGAGGTAAGTCGAGATTATGTGAATGTGAGTAGCAACACAGTGTTTATGTGATGGAGAATATGATTGAGGAGTTGAAGAAGAAGAAAAAGGGAAGTGAAGAAGCTGGGAAATGGAGATTTGTTTTGGCATTTGGGCCAGGGAGGGCATTTGAAGGGATCCTTGTTAGAGCCTAATTCAGTGAGAAGAGAAAGATGAGATTATAAATTGTGAGCATGGTTTTAGAGAACATTTGTTGATTTTGTATGTTTGAGGTGTGGAATCAATAGTTAAGATTATGTTGAAATGATATTGTGAGATGTATGGTGATAAGCTTCCTAGCTATTATAATATAATGTAATGCGTACGGTTAATAAAGGGCAAATCTTAAGCCTGTTCAAAAGTTGAGACGTGAGTTTCCTTGCTGATAATTGTTTAGTCAACATCTACAATTATATGCGAAAAGAATTTAAATTAAGTTTTTGCATAATTATGACTACTGCTATTAAACAAAATCAAGTCCTCAATTGCATCTTCTTGTGTACACAGTTTCAACTTTCAATCAAGTCATGGCACACATAAACTGATAAACAACAAGGAGTAGATACTTATTGAACTTGTTGCTGCTCTATACATACTCAGTTGGAAACTTGAAGTATTTCCAAATATTCATGAGCTCATGCCAGATATAAATATCGCAAATTTACCCCTAACCAATGACATATCATGATTTCAGTTCTTCAATAGATAAAAGTTCAGTGAAAATAACCTCAAATACGTAGATTAATCGAAGTCCTCCACAATTAAGTGATCCATTATCTAGGAAATGTACTGAATTCGATAGTCTAGTGTGTGACCGTCGGGCATAACAGAAATCTTATTCTCATATTACTAGACGACCTAACATTACGACAAGAAAACACAAAACAGAAATCATAAACGCGGCTCTAGTCGTATGCTCCTCCCTTTCCTCATGTCTGCCGGTACTTTCATCTTTCCCCCCACCAGTACTCGTATTCTCCCCATTTCCGCCACACGTGCTTGTATTCGTCTCCATGTTCTGAGAATGAAAGAATCCATTAACAAGCTCTATAAACTTGTCAGTAAATTCCATAATCTTTCCCCCATTAATCCCCAGTATCCAATTGAGGATCATGGTACAAAAACCACGTCTTTCCTCAAACATGTCATTGGATCCTCCTCCACAGAAATTTGGCAAATACGACTGAATCAATATTTGAGACATGAAGAGAGTGAAACGTCAACGAAATTCATAGCAAATTAGTCTAGTCTTAGGACATAGCATCAATCCACATCAATTATTAAGTAATTTAGGATTACTAGCACCAAGTTCCCACCAAAAGATCAATCATTGTGAGCCTCCTCAGCTCTAGCAAACTCTATAAGCTCCATTTTGTTGCTAATTTTATAAGTGTGGATGTGAGCATTATAAAATTCTAAGAAAACTGAGATGGAAGGAAATATATCGCCAAATATTTTGTTAATTCTATCCGTTTATTAAGGTGAAATTAGAAATTTATCATCGGTCCCTATTTTCTCATTCCCCATACATAGGGACCAAATGCACAGGTTATCTTTTGATATTCTGAAATGGTGGAAAGGGTATGACGAACACTGAGTGCACATTTACTGATGCAGAATTAAATGAAGAGTCTTTTGATATTTTGAAATGGTGGAAAGGGTATGACGAACGGTATCCAATTCTTGTCAGGATGGCTCGTGATTTGCTAGCGGTCCATATATCTACTGTTGCTTCGAAGTCTGTTTTTATTGCAAGTAGTCACGTTCTGAGCAACAAGACGTCAATGATGAAGGAAGACATAGTCGAAGCGGCAATTCGTGCGAAGGATTGGTTCCGGGATGAAAACCACACTCAATGTACAGCTAACCTTTCTGAAGACTCGGCAGAAGAAGATACAGACGAGACTTGATTTTCATTTCGGATATCAACATTATTTTACTTGTACTTTCCTCTTGTTGGCCTTTATATGAGGGGTAAGGCTGGCCAATGTATGTCCCCCTCTCAAAAAAATTTCAATTCAATAAATTTAAAGGTTCTTCACGAGACCTTCGCGAAGTTCGGGATTAAAAACTTTTATTTTCAATTTAACCTAATTATGAATAAAACAAGTTAATTTTTTTCCTAGACTAACAATTTTTTTAAAATTTCATTTTCGAAGTCTAGCAATTTTATAAAATTTTACCAAGTGTTCAAATTATTTTTAACACTTAATATATTAAACAAAGTATCCTTTAATTTTTTAATAAGTGTACAATAATTTTTATTTTAGTTTAGTATTTTTAGAATTTACTTAGAATTTTTAAGAATTTTTTAGAATTTTGTTCAGATTTTTAAGTTTTTTTTATTTTTTTTATTTTTTTTAAATAAAATACATGTATTACACGGGGCGGCCCGGGACCGGCCCGCCAAGCCCAGGACCGACCGGCCCGCGGGCCGGGCTGGTTCGGGGGTAGCCCCCTGGGCCGGCCCGACCTGGCCCGGAGTTTTGGGCAACTCGGTCCGGCACGTGTGCTTGCCCGGTCCAAGCCCGGCCGGCCCATTGGCCACCATGACCTTACCCCCATCTTGGGTTGCGCTGGTCAATACGAATTCAACCTGACCCGGTTAGGACACTACACCTACCTAGTTTAGGAGACTAGGTACGAGTCTGGTCTAGTCAAATCGGGTTAATTTTTACCACCACTACCCATTAAACCCAAGAATTAAGAATGACAAATTGTTCATTACCCAGAATAAGTAACCACTTAGAATAGTGAAAAAAATTGTAGCTGTCAACAAATGCAAAATGATATTGAGATAATATTCATAGTGTGTTTTGACCAATTGTATCGTTTCCTTGTGTATTCCATTACGAAGCTTTTGTATATGTGTTTCAAGATATTCCTTTATCATTTCATCCAATAAGAACAGTTCTTCTAATTCTAGGAACTTTCCTAGAACATTTTTCTCTTGAATATCATTCAAAAATGTTTCGGATTGACTGGTATTCCACCAATTAGTACCTGGCTTCCCTGTGCATTGGGTGTTAAGGGCAACCTAACCCCTGCATGGGGGTTCTGGGGTACCCGAGTTCGAACCCACCCGAGGCGTCGGGTGCCCCCAATTCGAACCTGCCCACCATGCCAAGGTGTATCTAGCACCCCCGCGCACAAGGTCCGTAAAGTACCCTACCACCATGAGAGTGGGGTGCATGGTAACCCAATTCGGCCCTATGCATGGTATTGGAGCATCATGGTTCCCCTACTCATTGGATGATTCTAGGCGCCATGGTTTGCTTGCATAGAAGATAGATTGTCGATTTGGTGTTTGATTCATGTGCATCGGATAGAGAGTTCTTAGTTGTGTCCACTACGCAAGTTGTCCGTGTTGGGGATCTTGTAGACGATAAGTAAACATTAGAGGTTTGTGAATAATGTTATCAAATAAAATGCGCTAATTGAAATTTATAACCTCTATGTTAACCTAAGTGTTCAACTGGTGTCAACGTGCATCTTCTCCAATAAGAGGACTTCCCGATTGCCTCACAAACCGAGAACTTCCTGATTGCCTCACAAGTCGAGGTCTTCCTAATTACAATACGAAAATATTCACCAAGCAAATAACAATAGGCTTACCACCTCTTTCAATTAGGGTTTACAAACTTTTCATGTGTTGGTGGAGTGACAAAAATCATATAGCAAGATTGAAGCACAGAGTGTATATGAAGCTATGGAGAATCGTCTAAGATCTCAAAAATATATAAAGATTAAAACTTTCGAGATCAAGAGAAGAAATGATTTAAACCTCACAAAAATAGAGATGAAGCACCTTGGAGAATTTTTTATATATGGCCAACGGCCTACAACACCCAAACACGCCCCCATTTGAAGCTCTGAGTTGTGGAGTTTTGTGGTTCGTGGTTGGCTTGGGAGCTTCTTTGCCTGTCATAGTGTTTGGTGGGGGCGTGTTTGGGTGTTGTAGGCCGTTGGCCATGTATGTTCGTGTGAGGAAGTGTTGTGCATTTTTTTTGTTTTTTGGTGTCCTTCTTTTGTTGTTTGGGGGGCTGGCGCTTGTGCCTTGCCCTGTTTTGGGGTCCTCCCATGTCTGCCTGATTGCTAGCGCCTGGTGACTGCTCTGCACTCAGGTAAGGCGGGAGTGTTGTTCACATACTTTGTACACACCAGCATATATATAATTACTTACTTTTCAAATATATATATATATATATATATATACACACACAACCCAGAAAAATCCCCAACCCCCCGCCTTCGGCTTAAGAGGGTAAGGCGAGAGCCCGGCCGAGACTATGCAAACTGGGGGTGACCGTTGTGCCCCCAATGGCACTCGGGTAAGTCCGAGAGGGGAGATATAGCCCCAGGGTAAATAATCCCCCAACAAATACCAACCCAAGGAGGCCATAGGCCTCGAACCCATGACCATTGGCTTTGGAGTGGAATGACTTACCACTAGGACACCCTCTCGCGGGCATATATATAATATATTATTATTATTATATTTGGCAACTGTTTTATAATTTTAGGGCTGATTAGGACAAGCTGACTAGGACAAATGTGTTGATAGAAAGACGACTTGGATTTAATCTTGAGGAATGAATGGTTGAGATGGGATTTTGGGGAAAACATTTCTAGGAAAATGAAAGTTTCTGGGGAAATAAAACTTTATGGGGAATGAAAGTTTCTTGGGAATATCAGAGTGCACATAATAATGCATTTGGAAAAAACATTAACATACACTTAATATTGCAGATCGAATGTTGTTGCAGATCGAATGATCTCTGCCTTAACGCATGATCTCTCCCTCAACGCGGGGCCCACCATCTCTTCGACCCATTGGGCAAAGATGAGAATAATTTACCGTGTCGAAGGCGCCTGCGCCGATTTTTTTACGCTAATTTGTTGTTCTGTGTCGAATGCGCTCGCACCGAATTTGTTGTTCAGCACCGAAGGTGCCTGTGCCGCTAAATATTTTTACGCTAATTTGTTGTTCCGCGTAATTTTGGCCGTGGAAATAATTTTTTAAGGAACAAAGATTTTGCGGGGGAAAATCTTAAATGAACCGTGCCCGCGGGCATGGGTTATGACTAGTATATATATATATATATATATATATATATATATATATATATATATATATATATATATATATATATATAAGTATATATATGTGAAAAATGGAGGAGTGCTGACAGCGCTGGAAATTTTTCCAGCAATGTCAGCGATCTGGGCGACCTACAAATTTTTTTAAAATTTTTTTTGCAGTAATTAGATAAACTTGTTACCTAGCTCCCCACAAAATTTCAGGTCGATCCAACACCGTTTGAACCTCCGTTAATCGATTTCAAAAAAACCACTCCAAAATCTGCACATTTTTGCACAACGTTTTTGAAATCAATGAACGGAGGCTCAAACGGTGTTGGATCGACCTGAAATTTTGTGGGGAGCTAGATAACAAGTTTATCTACCTGCTAAAAATTTTTAAAAAATTTTGTAGGTCGCCCAGATCGCTGACAGCGCTGGAAAAATTTCCAGTGCTGTCAGCACTCCTCCATTAACCTATGTATATATGTGTGTGTGCATATATATATATATATATATATATATATATATATATATATATATATATATATAAGTGTGTGTGTATATATAAGTCTATATATATATAAGTATATTGTACTAAAATTTTCAATTTGGGATCTATAGGTTTTTACTGTTATATTTGAGTTTGGGATCAATGAGTTTTACTATAGTTTTGCAGTCAAAATATATTGTTTTTTAAAAAAAATTCAAGATTGAAATTTTATCTAAAGACTAAAATTATGAGTTCTAGATTGAATTGATGGGAAGATGGAACTTGGGTGAATAACAAATTTGTAATTTATTTTAATTTCAATCTTATTAGTATATTAGTACATTACTAATCTATTAATCCAGCAATTTTGTTTAAATTACTTAATTTTGAAATTTAAAGTATTTTTAAATTTGAAGTAATTTTAAGTTTGGTTAGTGATTATTTGTAAGTATTAGTAATTATTAGTGATCAATAGAAGTTATTAATCATTATTAAAAAATTTAGTATTTATCAATTGATATTAGTAGATTTTAGAAATTTTAAATTAAGCACTAGTTATTTATTTAGAGATCATTTGTGATTATTAGATATTTTTTATTTGAGTTAAGTTAAAGTATTTTTATGGATTATTTGTAATGACTAATAATTATTAGTGATTATTAGACCATTTTATTGAGTATCAATAAATATTATTAGGAATTAGGAATTTTTAATTAATTTCTAGATATTAATTTAGATATTATTAGTTTTTATTTGATATTTTTAATTTTTACAATAAAGCTAAGAATTTTGATGTAGTTTAGAATTGACCAGATCTTGAAATGGTAAGCTCACTACAATCAAAAAATAGAGACTACAACCCAAAACACAAGTTTTCCACATCATGTTTCTTAAAAAACAGCCTAATGAGAGAAATCTTTTCAAACCCACAACAACATTTCTCAAACCAAATTTCCAAGCCTTGTTTCCCTCCAAACAAGCACATATGAGGATTTTTCAACCCTATTTTCCATCTTATAGCACAAAATATCCAACATCAATTTTAACCAACCAAACGGGCCCTTAGTCTCATTTTCACCCTTCAAAACGGGCATCAACATGTCTATATGGCTAGAATTAGGCTAGAGCTATCAACCAAAGCACAAGAGAGTTGCAAATTTATAAGCTCAAGAAATTTTCACGAACAACACCGAACATGTTCGTTGTTAATAAACGAAAGCGAATTATGTGGGATTGTTGAATGGCATCAACTATTTGGTCAATTTGGTTAGATTAGAATGACCATTGCTATAGCTAAGTTAATATTGTTGGAACAAGATCTGAGGAGTCATGGTGATTCAAATTGGTGAAGTCACAATCATGAATGAGACAACACATGGCATATTCATTTAACTTTGAAGACATTACTTAAAGTATAACAACACAATGTATTGAGAGAATGAATACAAGGAATTCAACTAAATCATAGCAACAGGTTACCCTTGAACGATGGAGAAAGCCCCCTCAGCCTCGGCCACAGTCGGAACAGGACCAAAACTAGAATGGTTGTTGTTGATTATTCCTGCCATTGTTTTTTTCAGACTGTTCTCTAATCGGCTGGGATTTTTGCCTTCTCTCTGTTTATAAAGACACAATTCTTGAAATTGTGAAAGCATATTTGGGTAGCCATTGCGATGGTACATGCATATTTTGTAAATACATGTACCATCAACTCTCAAAGAATTGTATTTGAGTTCAGTAAGAAAACACATTGCAACAAAAACATTTATCATGAAAGTGGAGTATAGAAGAGAAACACGAGCTCAAGAAGGATGCAAAAACGCAACAGCCTACACGTTGGGTCTGGCTCGATTCTCCACTGGTCCTTCTGATCAGCTTTTGCTGAGGAACACGAACTTTGGATGATTGGGTATATCGATTTCTACCCTCCTTTGACGACAGTCAATGGTGGCATGAAATGATCTCAACCAGTCCATCCCAAGAAGTCGGCAAAGAGATCTCGTCTACAAATCACAACAGATCATTGGAGGCATCCGCTAGCTACCGGTAGTGAACCGCCAGCGGTCTCGACCTTCCAACGGGAGTCAGAGGTTCAACAGTGATAGCATGTGTTTGAACGAAACGACTGGCCAAGAAGCAATGTGTAGCTCCTGAGTCGAACAGTGTGAGGGCAAGTTTACCGGCTATTAAGACGGTACCTACCGTGATGAGAATCAAGTCTAAGCTTACGATTTCTAAATATTAGAGTATGTAGCTTAGTGAAAAATCGCATACCTATGATTACTTGGCCCGTAGCTTCGGCTTCTTCCACTGTCATGGTATAAGCTTGGCGTCTCTGGGCGCCTGTCATGGAGTCTGCTGGTACACTTGCTGCTGAGGAGGGAGTAGTTGACGTTGCTGAGCAGATGATGGTGGTCGCTTCCGTTGTGGAACTCGAACTTCTGGTGGTTGAAAATTCGAACGCTACTCTCCGTAGCCAGAGTTCAAGCGTAGAAAGATTCTAAGAAGGTCAAGCGAAAGGTCATCAAGCTAAAAGAAGGGTGATGGTGATGAAGATCGATGGCGTTACATAATCGTGATTCACGTCCTTGCGGTCCAGCGGACACGGTCAGGGAAGTGACTAAGCTAGGATCACTTATGCCCAGTCTAGCCAGGTCGATCCACAGACTTTAGCCAAGCACATTGACCGGTATCATGGTCCATTGAAGGAAGATTATCATTCATACGAGTGCCACCGATACAAAAGATTTTTTTTATTAATAACTAATTAAGCCTATCAAAATTTAGGTTTTGTTAATGGCTTTTATTAAGGCCAGATAGGTCAACTCCATTGGGGCTCTTCGAAGTGTTCCCGTCCATCTTTCGAGTGTTAAACCTGCATTCAAAGAAAAAATGTCAGCTCAGTCGAGTATCGTATACGATACATTCTGGTTTCACTATACTGTTCACGAGGTATTTTGCACGGACCTGCGTGGGCCGCCAAACCTGTAACGACCCGCTCTCGGGGCCCGTTACTTATTTGGTTTATTCGCAGGTTCCGCAGTTTACCAGTGAAATCAGCATAGACACAACTCAGAGATGTACCACAATACTCAAACCAGCGTACAACGTTATTACAGTCCAAATTAAAGTACAACAACAACCAGCACTCTCTCTCACAAATACATAAAGAAGTACTGAAAAGAAGAGCTGAAAAGTAAATACACAGTACAACACACACACCAACAAAATAGTAACTAAAAATCTGCAGCCTCTGGGTCAATGTAGGCTCCACGAACTCTGGGGCAATCTCCTCGATCAGGTCTTCGTCTGCCGGTGCCATAAATGGAACCGAAGGTAAGTCACAACAATTCTAGCGATAGAAAAAGAGGAGTGCACAAATATGGAGCAGTCTATAGTAAACAAGTGCGGAAAGTAAAGTAGGGACAGACAAGCATGCAAGTGCGATAAGTAAAGTACATCTGTCAAGCATGCAAGGGTGACAAGTAAAGTAAAGGTGACCGAGCAAGTAACGTACAAGAATAACCATGACCATAGCAATAATGAGAGTAAATGTGCCTATTCTAGTTCGTGACTTATAATGCGGGGTGCAATGAGCAACCAAGAGGCCACCTCTTACCACGGGTGCTACCCGGGCGAACTATGCTATGAATACTATGAATACTATGCAATAATCTGTGATCTGTGATGGTTGTCACCGGCTACTATGATGGGTTGCTAGAACCTGCACGGTGACAACAAAGGCTGGACTAGTCGCTCCCGCACCCTCGCTATTATAAGTTACCCCAAAACCCAGTGTCTGTGCAGGTTACCGTACTTTGCAATTTTACCAGTCATTTACTGTTCTTACATTTCCAATTACAATCTTTGTGTCAAGCAATGTCAATAATCTGTTCAGGTCAATAACTGTTCCGAGACTAGGTGTCAAGTCCTATGTTCATACGAGTACACTATCTATATTTCTAAGGGTAGAATTTACTGTGACTTACTATCTTCGAGGTGGTGGTAGTGATCCGGGACTGGATCTAGTGTCGATGCACGAGATTTGCTACCTGTAAACACAAGAGATAACTAGTTAGAGAATACCATATTTTCTTATTTATTTAAGTTGAGTGTCTGACTTTAAAACTGGTTAAAACGGCGATGAAAAGGGTCCTAAATTTTTATATAGACTATATATATTAAAAATAGTTTTACTGCAAGAGGGAATATTTTTCTGACGTCTATAGTAATTTTTATAATTTTTAAAAACTCAAAACTAGCTTAAAACCCCAATTTATTTAAGTGGCGCGTATCTTCCGTAATTTCTTACGAGAGCAATACAAGTCGGAATAACTTGAGTAAGTAGTCAAAATGGCCGTCTCGAAGTTTACTTTCACATATAATTTTCTCACGTATTATTGTGAGTGAAAACAGCGAGTTGTGATTTTTCGAAAGATTTATACGTATTTACTTTTTAGGTTCAAAAAACGATTCTGGGAAAAGTAGGCGTCTGATCGAGGTGAGACCAGCGCCATTGGGTCCGGAATGTTGTTTCTGATTTTCCAGAGCTAGCCTCATATTTTTCTGGCCCCTGTATAATTAGTTATGGATTTTAAACCATTAAACCCTATTATTAATTATTTAAAAAAAAGAAATTCGAAAAATACTTTCGAATTTACGAGAATGCCATCGCACTTAACCCTCGCTGCTTCGTGTTCAAACGCCGGAGAGGGGGGTTTTCTCGCGGCGGCGGCGACCGGAGGGGCGGGGGCAGGCGACGGCGGCGTGTCGGAGGGCAACGGCGGCGGGTCTTGGCTCCGGCGATCGACGGCGGCGTGGGCGGTTGACGGCTGAGCGGCGACGACGGTGGCGGCGATCCGGACAGAGAGAGAGGCGGAGCGGGAGGGGGCTGTGCGAACCGGCGGCGACGTCGGCGCTGTCGACGTCGAGCGGCTGCGGGGGCAGCGGAGCACGACGAGATCGGGGCGGGGTCGGAGCTCGTCGGGGATGATGCCGTGGCGGGGGTCTACGACGAGCTCGGTGAGTGATCGGAGCGGCGTCGTTGGGGGTGCGCGATGGCGGAGAGAGGAGGCGGTGGGTGGCGCAGGCGGAAGAAGGCGGCGACGGCGGCGGGCACACCGTCGGAGGGGGAGAGCGAATGGAGAGGGCGGGAGATGGGGGTTTGAACGTGAAAGGGGGAAGAGAGGGGGGAAAGCCCAGAGCCTGGGTGAATTGTTTACTGCTCTTGGGGGTTTTGAATGGGCAAAAGAGAGAGGGGCTTCGTGGGTGCGTTCGGCCTGTGGGTTGAAGATGAACGGAGGGGGAGATGATATATATAGGGTAGGAAATGAAACTTAGGTGATAAAATAATACAGTAACAGTTGTAATATTAAATGAATGTATAGGTGTTAGGGGGTTAGATCCGAAACCATCGGATCTCACCCAACTAAACGGTGGGGGGTTAATGAGGATATAACTAGGGGTAGATCTAATTTAAGAGGCGTAAAAGTAACTCAGTCAAAAGTGATTAGTAAAAGTGAATAGTCGTTAGTGAATGTAATTAGCAAAGCGGTGAAATACAGACACGTTTTCACAAACGACTCCGAAAAATTACGAAAACATACTCATGGGATCGTATCGACGCGAGGATCGCGAATACAAGATCCGTTCTGGGATTTAAGCTACGGAAGTACAGGTTTTTGGCCAAAACGTTTAGAAAGCGGGTCTGCGGGTTCTAGTCTGAAACGATATCCGAAAATTACGAAATTAATGTGGGAAGCCCTAAATGATAATAGGATGTTACTGTAGAAGTTTGAAAATGTTTTGAATATGTTTGAATAGAAAATAAATTCGTCGAATCAAAACGGTAATTTTGGAAGATGAATTTTAACAGGAATGTTTTGGGCATTTGCGGAAATCTGAAATTGCTGAAATACAATATAATAAGTCTAGTGCTCTAAAATATTTTTAAAAGAATTTTTGAAATCAGTTTTGATATACAACTCCTAACTAACCATTATAAAGAAGATTTACAATAAAAATACGTTAAATACGTATTTGAAGTGTTTGAAAAATACAGGCCGTTACATTCTACCCTCCTTAAAATAATTCCGTCCTCGGAATTTAGAGGATCAAAATTGCCTAAGCAATTTAAACGATCGAAAGGAAGGCTCGATGGACAACCACGACATAGGAAAATAAGTTGTTAATAGCATGAAATATAATGTGACATCACAGCATCAAGAAAATAAGAGATGAATACATGAATACATACTATTGACATCACCATAGTTTCCGTAACTAGTTTCGAGACTTGGTACCATCACCATAGTTACTTCAGATTTCATCAAGTAGCCAAGACATGAGGTAATGGCACTACATGAAAAATGATAGTTATAATGATGAGAACATCTGTTCGAACTTGGAACCTGAGGTGACAAGTCAGTAGTAAGCTTTATTTAACAACATAAAGTTTAAAACTACAACTCATGCCATTAATGCATACTGGGTCCTAACCAAGTAAATCATCGCCATAATATACAAAAACGTGATGACTAATCCAAATGCATGCAAGCGGTCACAACTTAACCAGCAGAACACCAAAGACTTCATCTGCCACGCCAACCAGTTACAAGCCAATATCCAAATCGACACAAGAAGGCCGACATAAGGCCAACTCTCAAGGATCACGATCATTGCTACCACTACTTCCAGCAATCTCCACAATATCCAACAGTAAGCCAGCATCAAAGCTGTCCTCCAAATCAGGGCACAAGACTGGCATCTCATCTCAACACCTAAGGCCAATAGCAAGCCGATACTCATCCCAAATGATACTGCTCCCCAATGCCATTGGTCGACATCTACGGCTAACACCATCAGCCCTAAGCAATTTAATGACCAAAAACTCATGAACCCGAAAACACTAAGGAGCGCCCCTACGAAGCAATCAAAGCTGGGCAGCTCAAGGGGGAAGAACAAAAAAAAAGAGCTCCCAAGAATACTAATAGCGGCGGGTTCCCAATATCCTGACCACACGGCAATAGCGAGGGAGACGGCGAAGGCTGTCGCTAAGCCAAGCAATCCCCAGAGTCGATGATGGGCCATCGGCGGCTGTCGATCTAAGGAGGCGAGAGCTGCGACTGGCTGTCGATCTTTGGCGAGGACTTCGGGATGGAACGGAGCTACGGGGTGAGGCCGGAGGAGCTCGGGCGAGAGGGGTTTAAAAAGAGAAGAAAGTGGGTGCACCGAAAATCATTGGTAGGTAATGTAGGGTAGGCGGGAACGGGGCTCGAGGCGAGGAAGATGACAAATGAAATAATGAAGGGTAGGCGGGAAAGAATTCAAACATGTGGAAAATTGGGTACAAGATGAAAGTGGAGTATAGAAGAGAAACACGAGCTCAAGAAGGATGCAAAAACGCAACAGCCTACACGTTGGGTCTGGCTCGATTCTCCACTGGTCCTTCTGATCAGCTTTTGCTGAGGAACACGAACTTTGGATGATTGGGTATATCGATTTCTACCCTCCTTTGACGACAGTCAATGGTGGCATGAAATGATCTCAACCAGTCCATCCCAAGAAGTCGGCAAAGAGATCTCGTCTACAAATCACAACAGATCATTGTAGGCATCCGCTAGCTACAGGTAGTGAACCGCCAGCGGTCTCGACCTTCCAACGGGAGTCAGAGGTTCAACAGTGATAGCATGTGTTTGAACGAAACGACTGGCCAAGAAGCAATGTGTAGCTCCTGAGTCGAACAGTGTGAGGGCAAGTTTACCGGCTATTAAGACGGTACCTACCGTGATGAGAATCAAGTCTAAGCTTACGATTTCTAAATATTAGAGTATGTAGCTTAGTGAAAAATCGCATACCTGTGATTACTTGGCCCGTAGCTTCGGCTTCTTCCACTGTCATGGTATAAGCTTGGCGTCTCTGGGCGCCTGTCGTGGAGTCTGCTGGTACACTTGCTGCTGAGGAGGGAGTAGTTGACGTTGCTGAGCAGATGATGGTGGTCGCTTCCGTTGTGGAACTCGAACTTCTGGTGGTTGAAAATTCGAACGCTACTCTTCGTAGCCAGAGTTCAAGCGTAGAAAGATTCTAAGAAGGTCAAGCGAAAGGTCATCAAGCTAAAAGAAGGGTGATGGTGATGAAGATCGATGGCGTTACATAATCGTGATTCACGTCCTTGCGGTCCAGCGGACACGGTCAGGGAAGTGACTAAGCTAGGATCACTTATGCCCAGTCTAGCCAGGTCGATCCACAGACTTTAGCCAAGCACATTGACCGGTATCATGGTCCATTGAAGGAAGATTATCATTCATACGAGTGCCACCGATACAAAAGATTTTTTTTTATTAATAACTAATTAAGCCTATCAAAATTTAGGTTTTGTTAATGGCTTTTATTAAGGCCGGATAGGTCAACTCCATTGGGGCTCTTCGAAGTGTTCCCGTCCATCTTTCGAGTGTCAAACCTGCATTCAAAGAAAAAATGTCAGCTCAGTCGAGTATCGTATACGATACATTCTGGTTTCACTATACTGTTCACGAGGTATTTTGCACGGACCTGCGTGGGCCGCCAAACCTGTAACGACCCGCTCTCGGGGCCCGTTACTTATTTGGTTTATTCGCAGGTTCCGCAGTTTACCAGTGAAATCAGCATAGCCACAACTCAGAGATGTACCACAATACTCAAACCAGCGTACAACGTTATTACAGTCCAAATTAAAGTACAACAACAACCAGCACTCTCTCTCACAAATACATAAAGAAGTACTGAAAAGAAGAGCTGAAAAGTAAATACACAGTACAACACACACACCAACAAAATAGTAACTAAAAATCTGCAGCCTCTGGGTCAATGTAGGCTCCACGAACTCTGGGGCAATCTCCTCGATCAGGTCTTCGTCTGCCGGTGCCATAAATGGAACCGAAGGTAAGTCACAACAATTCTAGCGATAGAAAAAGAGGAGTGCACAAATATGGAGCAGTCTATAGTAAACAAGTGCGGAAAGTAAAGTAGGGACAGACAAGCATGCAAGTGCGATAAGTAAAGTACATCTGTCAAGCATGCAAGGGTGACAAGTAAAGTAAAGGTGACCGAGCAAGTAACGTACAAGAATAACCATGACCATAGCAATAATGAGAGTAAATGTGCCTATTCTAGTTCGTGACTTATAATGCGGGGTGCAATGAGCAACCAAGAGGCCACCTCTTACCACGGGTGCTACCCGGGCGAACTATGCTATGAATACTATGAATACTATGCAATAATCTGTGATCTGTGATGGTTGTCACCGGCTACTATGATGGGTTGCTAGAACCCGCACGGTGACAACAAAGGCTGGACTAGTCGCTCCCGCACCCTCGCTATTATAAGTTACCCCAAAACCCAGTGTCTGTGCAGGTTACCGTACTTTGCAATTTTACCAGTCATTTACTGTTCTTACATTTCCAATTACAATCTTTGTGTCAAGCAATGTCAATAATCTGTTCAGGTCAATAACTGTTCCGAGACTAGGTGTCAAGTCCTATGTTCATACGAGTACACTATCTATATTTCTAAGGGTAGAATTTACTGTGACTTACTATCTTCGAGGTGGTGGTAGTGATCCGGGACTGGATCTAGTGTCGATGCATGAGATTTGCTACCTGTAAACACAAGAGATAACTAGTTAGAGAATACCCTATTTTCTTATTTATTTAAGTTGAGTGTCTGACTTTAAAACTGGTTAAAACGGCGATGAAAAGGGTCCTAAATTTTTATATAGACTATATATATTAAAAATAGTTTTACTGCAAGAGGGAATATTTTTCTGACGTCTATAGTAATTTTTATAATTTTTAAAAACTCAAAACTAGCTTAAAACCCCAATTTATTTAAGTGGCGCGTATCTTCCGTAATTTCTTACGAGAGCAATACCAGTCGGAATAACTTGAGTAAGTAGTCAAAATGGCCGTCTCGAAGTTTACTTTCACATATAATTTTCTCACGTATTATTGTGAGTGAAAACAGCGAGTTGTGATTTTTCGAAAGATTTATACGTATTTACTTTTTAGGTTCAAAAAACGATTTTGGGAAAAGTAGGCGTCTGATCGAGGTGAGACCAGCGCCATTGGGTCCGGAATGTTGTTTCTGATTTTCCAGAGCTAGCCTCATATTTTTCTGGCCCCTGTATAATTAGTTATGGATTTTAAACCATTAAACCCTATTATTAATTATTTAAAAAAAGAAATTCGAAAAATACTTTCGAATTTACGAAAATGCCATCGCACTTAACCCTCGCTGCTTCGTGTTCAAACGCCGGAGAGGGGGGTTTTCTCGCGGCGGCGGCGACCGGAGGGACGGGGGCAGGCGACGGCGGCGTGTCGGAGGGCAACGGCGGCGGGTCTTGGCTCCGGCGATCGACGGCGGCGTGGGCGGTTGACGGCCGAGCGGCGACGACGGTGGCGGCGATCCGGACAGAGAGAGAGGCGGAGCGGGAGGGGGCTGTGCGAACCGGCGGCGACGTCGGCGCTGTCGACGTCGAGCGGCTGCGGGGGCAGCGGAGCACGACGAGATCGGGGCGGGGTCGGAGCTCGTCGGGGATGATGCCGTGGCGGGGGTCTACGACGAGCTCGGTGAGTGATCGGAGCGGCGTCGTTGGGGGTGCGCGATGGAGGAGAGAGGAGGCGGTAGGTGGCGCAGGCGGAAGAAGGCAGCGACGGCGGCGGGCACACCGTCGGAGGGGGAGAGCGAATGGAGAGGGCGGGAGATGGGGGTTTGAACGTGAAAGGGGGAAGAGAGGGGGGAAAGCCCAGAGCCTGGGTGAATTGTTTACTGCTCTTGGGGTTTTTGAATGGGCAAAAGAGAGAGGGGCTTCGTGGGTGCGTTCGGCCTGTGGGTTGAAGATGAACGGAGGGGGAGATGATATATATAGGGTAGGAAATGAAACTTAGGTGATAAAATAATACAGTAACAGTTGTAATATTAAATGAATGTATAGGTGTTAGGGGGTTAGATCCGAAACCATCGGATCTTACCCAACTAAACGGTGGGGGGTTAATGAGGATATAACTAGGGGTAGATCTAATTTAAGAGGCATAAAAGTAACTCAGTCAAAAGTGATTAGTAAAAGTGAATAGTCGTTAGTGAATGTAATTAGCAAAGCGGTGAAATACAGACACGTTTTCACAAACGACTCCGAAAAATTACGAAAACATACTCATGGGATCGTATCGACGCGAGGATCGCGAATACAAGATCCGTTCTGGGATTTGAGCTACGGAAGTACAGGTTTTTGGCCAAAACGTTTAGAAAGCGGGTCTGCGGGTTCTAGGCTGAAACGATATCCGAAAATTACGAAATTAATGTGGGAAGCCCTAAATGATAATAGGATGTTACTGTAGAAGTTTGAAAACGTTTTGAATATGTTTGAATAGAAAATAAATTCGTCGAATCAAAACGGTAATTTTGGAAGATGAATTTTAACATGAATGTTTTGGGCATTTGCGGAAATCTGAAATTGCTGAAATACAATATAATAAGTCTAGTGCTCTAAAATATTTTTAAAAGAATTTTTGAAATCAGTTTTGATATACAACTCCTAACTAACCATTATAAAGAAGATTTACAATAAAAATACGTTAAATACGTATTTGAAGTGTTTGAAAAATACAGGCCGTTACAGCCTAATTGGGAGAACATTGGAACAGAGTATGAGTTATATGATATGGGCAGACAGCATGGTTCGCATCAAAATAGTAAGGTTTTTTTAGAATCTCGATAGTTTATCGGGGCTGGCCGGGTTGCATACAAAGCCCAAGCTTGCCCCGACCTATCTGCGGGCCGGGTCGGGTCGGGTCAAAACCGTGGCGGGTCGGGTCGGGCGGGTCGGGTCAGGTCATTACTGCCATTCCTAGTTGAAACGAAATAAGAATAGGGTTTTGTTAAGGAAACTGGTCAATTCGGGTGAACGGATCAAACTCGTACCTTACCCTCAAGTGGACAAAAGGTCTGCAGGCCCGCTGGCCCGGTCCGGGTAGCGGGCCAGGCCGGCCCGAGCCCTGTCCCCGTTGATCGGGTAGTTGACCAGCCCGGACCTAGGGACCAGGACGGTCCAATACATATGTACCGGCCCGCTGCCTGGCTGGTACCGGGCCGGGCCGGCCCACCTGCTCTGGTTGCTGCCATATGACCGTTGGATGTGTTGTTTTTTAAACCAAGGGGTTGATTGAGGAGGGGCCGATAAAAATCCTATAAATTTAGCCCCCCCTCAACTAATTTTCTTCACAACACTCTCACTCTCATATTACTATATTACTCTCATACACTCTCTTCAAGCTCCGATCGCTCTCACTTCTCGCGGCAAGCATCGACCGGGTTCTTCATCCTCCGATCGCTCTCGCGTCTCACGACATTCATCAACTGGGCTCTTCAAGCTCCGATCTCTCCTAAATTTTGTCTGCAATCAGGTTCTTTTAACTTTAAATTAGCATAATGGCATGACCATCTAGGAACTTTAACGTGAACTTGAATTTTGAGAACACCGAGGATATGGGTCATTATATGTGTCTGCTACAAAACGGTCCACTTGAAACACCGTACATTCCTAACATGTCAAAAGCTAAAACACAAGATAATCTGGGGATCTTACACTGAGATATTGCACTACATTCCCTAGGTTTGCGCTGTGAGTAATTTTTGAGGGACATCTCATATCTCTCAACACACACAACGGCCTAAATTTGGCTAGTTATGTGCGGCGAGTAATTTCCACCTTTTGTCTGTTTTGCGCTGGAAATTATTCATCGCACAAACCTAGCCAAATTTAGCCCGTTGTGCGCGTTGAGAAATATGAGATGTCCCTCAAAAATCACTGAAGCCGCTCATATAGAACAACAATATAACGCGAATGTCGTACATAATATTACTGATGTGTCATAATATTCCACATTTTATCGATATTTTTACACGTCAAATTGATTGCTTAAATCCCGTTTTACACGCTTTTATGTTGATGATTGGAACTATTTGAATTCGAGAGCATTCGGTTACATTTCAGGGAATATCGAGCAATTTGGAGCATATTGGAGAGGAGGATACAATCGTCGATGTCGAAGCATCAACGGCATCGTATTTGAGTAGCTCATGCTACTTGAGAGGAACAAGAATATAAAGAAACGAGGAAGAAAGAAGAGAAAGCCAAAATGATCTGCAAGGTTTACCTTGCAGAGAAGAAGAGGCATGCTGATGCCTCTACCTCATGTACAAATTTTGTGTTTTAACCAAGGTGAATACGGGGAAAAGAGCTTCCGGGCAGCAGGTCGATCAGCCTACCTCACTCAACCGAGCGACCTACCTCACTCGACTGAGCGACCTACCTTGCTCGACCGAGCGGCCCTCTGCAGACGACCCCCAGATTTGCCTTGGAAATCTCTGTTGAATTAGCTCGACCGAGCGAATTATCTCACTCGATTGAGCGGCCCCTTTTCGCATACCTAGATGCCGGAGCACCAAGAAGGCACTCGGCTGAGCGGTATGGGTCCCAGCACTCGTAAGTTGCAATCTATTTGGGTTTTGGTGTGGTTTTTAGGGTTTTCTTAGAGGCTATATATAAGATTAGGCAGCAATCATAGGGAGGATCTATTTTCGGTTCTTGGAGACGGTTTTCGGAGGCTAGGCCATGCCATCGGCCCCCTCCTTGGCGATTTTGTATCAAATATTTACTAAGCTAAGTATTTTCCTTTGTTGAATCCTTTATATTTCTCTTCGTATATGCCTGTGATGTTGATTTCTATTGTTTTCATATCTTTTGCCATGATTGAGTAGATCTATTGCTAGGGTTAGGGATGAACCCTAGGATTCTAGGGATTGTATGTTAGGTTAACCTTAGTTGAACGAATCTAGAGTTGCTCTATGGTAGTTTGAATAAGGGTTTTTGGGGGATTAGCCCTAGAATTGGATGATTGCAAAAGTAGATCCATGTTCTAGGGAAAATCCACGTGTATCCAATTAGGGATTAGCGTTCATCTTATAGGGCTCATGATCATGAAAGTGACTCATGCGCTAGGGGTGATTACTAACCCCTAATTCGCTAGTCGGTGACTACGAGAGTAGCCCGATTGCTAGAACCAACAGTAATGTAGTATCCCAGTCCGTAGATCATGAGAGTAGATACGGATCTGTGATACGGAAACCAGTGTCAAGGGTAATGCATGTATCCATGTGTGAAGCTAATTGCAAAAGCGGCTGAGCATAGGGATACGTTGGACGAGTAGGACAACGAAAGTTAAGTACTCGTTCCCATCTCCGGATGTGACACTCCTACCCTCATTTGTAGTTCAACGAAAGAATCCTTAACCTGATATCCAAGCCTGAAGGTCCTAGCGGAGATTTCCGACGTCCTAGCGATCTTTCTCCCAATTGTTTTCTTTGTTATATTTGTTTTCTTTTGTGTTTGGATGTGCCTTGCTGACAGTGATACCCTCGCATTCCACTTCCATCACCATTACGACACTTCATAATCCTTCTCCACCAATAAAATCGCAAGCCTAACCCAACCTAGGATCGATAGGTAGTGCGACGCCACCTCTCCGTGTTTGATACCCGCTCGCTGATGTACCGTGCGCTTGCAGTAAAACGACATCGCTCCGGACGTGAGTCCAGGGCCGATCAAGTTTTTGGTGCCGTTGCTGGGGAGGCATTCTGCCATGTTACCTATTTATCACAATTAGGTTGCTAGACTTCGAATAATTAAAAAGAAAAAATATAAAACACTTGAAAATCTATAAAAAGAAATAAGAAAGAGAAATTTTTCCCCACCACATGCTTTATTATTGTCTCTATCTTCTTGTACCACTGATATCTTTTTCAGGTTGGTTGTTTTGACTATTCAGGTACAATGGAACAATTTTGGGATTATTCGGGCGATGGTTATTCTGCACAGTATGAGGCTTCAATGGAAAAATACAAATATTATCCACAGGACCCATACTATCAGATAGAAGGATATGATCACTATTCAGAGTGTTATGCCTACTGCGAGTCTAGTGATGTGAGGGACACATGCCCTACGAAAGCCGAGTCTGTCTATTGAGTCCTGACCATCCCATCAATTTGGTGCTCGCACAGTTTGAGGAGAGCGGGCACTTATTAAATTTTAGCGGAATGCGACCCTTAAGTTGAGGTAAGAGATTGATGAACTCTGTAGGGCTCTTCAAGCTCATGATTACCTGACATCACAGGAATACGAAGAACACAGATTGGCTATGGAGAGTGACGATGGCGTTCATCTTGGGGGAGAAGATTCACGCCATTACATCAAGGATGAGAGCTGTGAAGGCAACTATGAAATTACTTCTGATGTCGTGCCTGAGCCGTCTCCCATTCTTGAAACATTCCCTCAGGTTGACCAAAATAAGGACACATATATGGACCTATTGAGGAGCATCGTGGATGTAGTTCAATCCACCGGTCCAATGACAATAATGACAGGTGATCTTTCTGAGCATGCATTTCAAAATTTTATTACTCGTCACATCTCTCCTGCAGGCAGAATTGGTGGTGACGTATTCGCTCTAGTTGAGGAGAACAAGACCTATTTCTATATTGTTGAAGAGATACTTGAGCCCACTGAGCCACAAGCACCTACTATTGAGAAGGTGAAGCTATGCCATCTGATGCCTTGAGTTCTAGGAAAGAAACGAAGAAGTGGGCAAAAAACGAGATGATGAAGTTTATATTGCCTTCTATACTTGAGGAGCCCAAGGAGGAGGCCGAGGCAGTGTGGTGTGAGGATATGTACACTGTCACCTCTGACGAGACAGTAACGCCTGGCGCGATTGCAGCCATTTCTGATGTCACTGCAGAGCCGGGTTGCGCTGTCATCGCTCCCCCACACATCTATCGAGCTAGTTCTTACGATGAGTGGTTGGCCGAAGCGGATTCAGAGGGAGAGGACATTGAGCCTATCTACCTTGCACGGGATGACAGATACGATGCATCTAAGGGTGACACATCTACTACCATACCTGGAGAGATCGAGGATATTTTAGCATCCCGCTGGTCCCCCTACCTGACACGTGAGCCTACAGAGCCGGAGCATGCTTTTGAGGAGACCTTACATACGGAGTCAGAGTTTGTCACTGAGGAGGTTGTGCATTGGGACGAGGATACGGTCATTCATAAGGATCCCGAGCATTACCCTCCCCCATTAGAGCTTCCGCAGTTGCCTCACCCTTCCACTGACGCTGAGGACCATCCCACAGAGCTTATTGCTCCTTATTAAGGGAGAATCTTTTACCCACTCTCTTCTCTTGTTTGAATTTATTTTCACTCATTATGATGATTCGGATACTGATGACGTGTTACATATTTTGCAGGTCACTTACACATTCGATCACGAGATACATTGGGACGTGTCTAATGAGGAGGAGAGTAAGGAGCCACCTACCATGGACGCTATTGAATATGATCAGGAGGTACACTGGGATGAGTCTGACGACGATGAGGAGTCATCTGATGAGACCCACACTTATATGCCAGAGTTGCCTGAAAACCCTGAAACGAACACAGGGAAGAGAGCAGACGTGGTGCACGAGAGTAGAGATCTATTTTCAGGGAAGTATCGCGATCATTATTTATCTTCCATATCTCTTTTGATAATCTTCTCTAGAATACATATATTTCGGGGTTGAAAATTTCCTATCAGGTTGATGCGGCGTATCTCTTTCAGGGTACAGGTAGAGTCCTTGGAGAAATGCTGGGAGCCGCATTGCTAGAATCTGATAGAGTCCGTAGAGACATGCACCTGGAGGAGCCACGAAAGGATCAGTTAGAGCAGTTTCCTGAAGGGACACATATTCTAGATCCACCGGTCGACTCCTCGCGAAGGGGGAGTTACGACGCTAATAAATACCACAGTGCATGGGTCGTGTGTAGTCGCTTACGGGTCGAACACGAGGAGGCGGTCCATTGAGTATCGGTTATATGGGTCTATGGATGTAAGCTAAGAGATAGTCACGGTGATTGGTCGGTGAATGGTAGAGAAAGTGTGAACAAGAGGTAAAAGCTCTAGGGCATGGGGAATCCCCGCCATTTAACTAGGGCTAAGGTTAAACTAATAGTTGATAGGTTGCCGGGTTCGTTGGGACTCGGGAGAGGTCGTGTGACCTAAGGGCATTCGCATATCTCCCACTATCGTGATGCATGATAAGTTATTCCCTTATTTCATGTCCTACCCCCTGCTGTCGTGATGCAATGATAGGCCAACCCAACCTACACCGATGTCGGGGGTCTCCAATGCATCGGTGTACGTTGGGTGCATTACGCTTGACAAATATCCTCAATTTTCCTCCCGTCCACAGTGGCGTTTAGGGATTAGACCTACATTGGGAGAGCTCTAATCGGTGGCTGTTGGCGTTCAGTCACACCGATAGTATGGATTGTTGTAGGAATCGGATCCCTGGATCGATCCCGACTTTTGATCGGCGGCCGACCCGGTCGCCCCGAAGGGAGGGAGTCGAATCTACGACGATAATAATCGTCCCAATATACCCCTAAACTCAACTAGTCCAGCAACTAAATCAATTATTTAGTTCAACCCATGGCCCAAAATCCAATGGGGTTCATCACATTGCCTTATATAAAAACTACTCGCTACACATCGCAATAGAAGGAGTTTCTAGCGATGTTTAAGCATTCAAAACCATAGATTCAAGTTACAACATCAATAGATTGTAAAATAAGACAGCAACAACAAAGAGAAAATGATTCTATTGAGCAAAGATAGAGTATTACACTATAAATAGATTAGAACAATAAAAACAACTAAATAAAAGAGTTGGAATTCTTACAAAATGACCCAAAGCCCTAGAAATAACAGAAAAACTGCTGAAAAATGGATTCCTTTCGCAGGAAGATGAAGGGGTGCTTATATACGCATGTCCAAAAGACAACAATACCCCCCAGATCTACACTAGAAATAGTAGGAATAGGGTTTAATGCGACCGCGTCAAGAAACAATGCGGTCCTGTCGTTCCCTAGTTGAATGGGGAATTGGGGGTCCTTGGCCACACGGTCGCGTCGTTAGAGACGCGGCCACATTGAAAATGGTCACGCGGTCGTGTCAATTGTCCACGCGACCACGTCATTCTGTTCTGGATGTGATAGTTTTGCGGCCGGGTCATCTTGGTTCACGCGGGCTGCAAAAGTCTCTGATCTTCAATCACTTCTCCACTCTTGAGTCTTCTTACGCGGCCATTTGGTGGAAATTAACGCGGCCACGTGGATGATTCTTCTTTGGCAGTTTGACGCGGCCGTGTAGACATGGTGACACGGCCGTGTTGAGCTTTATTCTTCACAAAATTTCCTCGTTTGCTCCAATTGACTCCCCCGGCTTCGCTCCTTTTGCCTCTTTGCACTGAGATCTTGCCATATGATCCCCAATCGGCATATATTTCCTGGAAAGCACATGAGGGACTACAAAAGAAAAAGAAGAGACAAAATAGGGAAAACGGGGAGGAATATAGAATGAAATGGTGCAAAACGTGCATAAAAAGAGTGGAAACTTATATACAATAAACACTCATCAAAATTCCACTAGGTAAACTCTTCCTTATCCTCAAGGAAGACAAGAGAGAGCGTAGATCGAAGGAATACAGTCAACATGCAAATGATGCGATGAAGCTTCGAGAATTTTCAAAAATCGAGAATATATACACGCGAGTGAAATGAAAATTCGAATTCGAGAAACCAAAATGCTCGGAAATCTTTTCGTCGACGAGAATATGTTCCCAGAACGTCATCCCTACTCAAATCGACAAGCAGTACACTAGACGATGGCTATACCCACATTCTAAGATAATTCCTCTAACCTGACCTTAGTTTGAGCATGTAGGAACCTAAGGTATATAATGGTCGAAGAGGGGATAAGTACGGGATAATGGGTTATCGGTCGATCGAGGAAGGGGCACTCACGACACGACATAGTTCCTTGATTCAAGAAATTGCCAAGTTTATCCATGATTTCATATATACACAAATAAAAAATTGTTTTTTTTGAATTGGGTTATATAAGGAGCGTTGGGTCGGTGACTCCCAGATCAGACGACCTTGGGGCACCGGGCCAAGAAGAACCAATCAGACCTACTAACTCAACCCAAGTGAAATCCTTATTCATACGCACTCCCTCAAGCTAGGCATTTTTACGCGAGGCCCCGACGGTTACTATCGTGGGGATCTGGTTACTCAGCTTTGCTGGAGGAACGGTGCATATTATTTTTTTCTATTCACAATTTTTTTTCCTTTTTGGTTTGATCTCTTTTTTCCATTTTTTTGAACTAGGCATATTCAATCCTCAATACTAGGTAAAGTGTGGTTATCCAAGTCTCGAGGGACTATAAATCATTATACACAACTATCAGCTCTAGGGTACATGCATAGAATGGGTTCCTAAGTGTCAATATAGGTCGGTTTCAAGTACTCTAATCTTAGGGGTTGTGAGGACGTCCAAAGCTAGGATATTACGAGGGATTTGAGCTAAATTCACGAAGTATTCACATACTCAAGTCGACATCATGGAAATCGAGCATTGAAGTTCGGAAAACGAATTTCAAATCAGGATTCGGCGTATATGAAAAACCCGTTTTCGAAAAATTCTCAAGGTGAATGCAAGTATATACAGATGTATGCATGAGGGTGTATGATGCATGATACGAATGCGAATTTTTTGGAGTTTTTGAATTTTTTTTCATTTTTTGTCTTTTTTGAGGCATATATCGAATTTAAACATGATGCATATGAAAAAGAAAAAAGATGGAAAAATAAAAACGGAAAGTGAAAAGAAAACGAAAATAACGATAAAAATAGGGAAATAAGATGGAAAAAGAAAAAAATCAATGCGAAAGAGCTCCTCTCCCAAACTAAACTAAGAGTTGTCCTCAACGCAAACAAAACACAGAAAAAATCGTGAGGACAAGTAAGATGATGGGAAGGAGACCCTGGAGCATCCCTCAAGCTGTATAAAACTGTGCCCGTAAATGATGCAAGTGTGCAGTGCATGTGCTAAATGATGAGGGGTGCCAAGAATGTGTGTGGTGCTCTAATCAGGCTGAGCCACCGTCAGGTGGTGGCTGGGTGGGTGTGGAGGGAGAAGTGGATGGGACGACGAAATCAGCTGAATGCTCAGCTGTCGTGTTAGCGTGTGGTGGGGATGGAGTGGCGTGGACGAGATCAGATTTTATTGGTGGTGGTGGTGGTTGAGATGGGGTGGTCCAATCGTTGTCATCGGACGATGAGAGATGGATGATGGTGTCGTCACGTGGTAGGGAGTGAGAGTAGGTGAGGGGGAATGTGAAGGGGATGGAATGAGAACGGACTCTGTGATGGGTGGAGGGGAAGTGTGTGAAATCACGGGGTCGGAGTGGGGTGATGGTGGAGGGCTAGGAATGTGCTCAAGCCGTGTATCAGGTTGTGGGGATGGTGGTGATGTGGTGATGCGTGGTGTGACGGCAGATGTGTCCTCGGGCACCATGGATGGGTGGGAGGGATGGAGACGTGTAATGAAGTGGATGGAATATCTATAGGAATAGAAGTGGATGCGGGGATCTGAGTAATCTGAGGGGGGTGAGATGGGCGAGGTGGGATATGGACAGGAAGGAGAAGCGGTGCAGCAGACGGATAGTGACCATGACTATAATGATACTACTAGACCTGGTCGAGCTGGGACTGGAGAGTCACAACAGTAAGAGCCAGACCATCGAAAGAAGTCCTGAAGTCAGAGAGGGTATCTCTGACCTCAGTCATGGTACTAGTCGTGGAGACTCTAAAAGATCGGAACCCCTCCTTCAAGCAAACCAGGTGCTCGGTATGGGATCATGGTGGGGGAGGAGGAGCGCTGCTACAGCCCTCGACGTAGTGTCAAGATCTCATATACTGTTGTAGGGTTGGGATGACGACGTGGTCAGAAATGGTCCCGGGGCTTGGGATGGCGAGTATCAGTCTGTTGGACTGGGGCCTGGACACCTGAAGATAAATCAGTGTCGGGTGAGAAGAACCACCTCAAAGTGGTGCCAGGTCTAAACAGTCTAGGATTGGGCAGCCTAGTGTATGGAGTGGATGCAGGGACGTAAAGCCAGAAGTAACGCTCTCGGTCAAGCGCTCGGATCATACGCATATTTGTGAGCACCGAGAGGTCAAGAGAGGTAGTGCCAGGGATGGGGGTCATGGTGTCAGGAATCCTAAGTGAAACAGGAGCAAGGGAGGGTATGATGGTGATGAGTCCCCCACAGGAGATAGGTGATCTAGGGTCGGTTATCGTGTGGAGAAATCTCTGGATGAGCCAAGACCAGCGTTCAAGATATAGTGGGGGACTGAGGCATTGCCCTTGCGGAGGACATGGCCCTGCGTAGCATCCCACAGGAAGAAAAGTTCATCCTGATAGACCTGACCTATCTCGTATCGGTAGAAAAGTGTGTTCGCGATAATGTGACGCACGATACGAAGGCCAGGATGAATGATGCTAGACGCATTCGCTCGAATCTTCGGGAAGACATTGAGCTTGGTGATCTGGAACCAAAAATGGTTCGCATCAAACTCCGGGGGTACGGGTGATTGTTGTGGATGGCGATGTTATAATCTCATCTGCTAGAGCTTTAGGTAAATGAATCTGGTCTTTTTAGATTCAGGACACAGTTGGGCCGGGCCCTGTTAGTTTATTTCATAATAAAATGAAGCTTCGTATCTGACCGACCTCTGCCTTCATCCTTTCTCCGTTGTAGACGTCGACATCAAGTGCTCTAACCGATTCATTCAGTTGGGAAATTTGAGATTAGTTGGGCAAATTTCAGAAGGACGTAGGGGGAATTGTATACATAGAGAAGATGTAGAAAATTTTCATTCATTAAGCATTTTATGCAAATAAAATCTATTTGAGATTTTCTTCTGCCAATTTTTCCTTTTATTTTCGTTTTTCTTTTTCTTTGATCCTATGTTCTTGTACGACGACCCCACGTAACGGGCCAATGGCACGACGAGAAAGACGACAGGAAGAGGAGGAGGAGCCAGCTGAGCAGCCAGAGGTGGACAGCTCTCCATAGAAGAAGGCGACGATCAACCAAAATTTGACAATAAGCGGAAGAAGGCGGTGAGCAGATGACGGCGATCAACCAAAATTGGATCCCCAAGAGTTGTGGGTCGGATTCAAACTTTCTTTAATGCTATCAACAAATTTCACAACTTATTGGCTCTAATATCATATCAATTCAATACATATATATTGAGAAGAAAAGCTACTGTTTCTCATAAATTGCATAAAAACTGAAATACAAAGAGAAGAGTTTATATAGTCTTGCAAATAATATAAAAGACTATTCTATCCTTAAGCAACAATTAACTTATTTTAACAAGTGTAAACCTAAAAATATATCCTCAACTCATTATAATTACAAAATTGTTGGATGATGATGAACTCAAGAGAGAAAGAGACAAGATTTCTTAGCAAAAGAATAAGTCACCATAGCTAAGAGCCATGGTGCTCTATTTATATATCTCATAGTGGGGAGGCCAAGAGCCTCTAGGAGACCAAGGGTCCCCATTACTCTAAGTAATGGGGCCTAATGAATGGGTAATGAAGGAGGGGAGGCCAAAGGCCTCCCTCATTCATAACACTCCCCCTTACACATTCATCACTTCGGTCTCAGCTACTGAGGCAAGGGGTGGATACTTCTGGATCCAGAGTAAGTGTGTTTGCCTCGTTAAAACCTTAGCTGTGGAAAACCCAGTGGGAAAACCCAACAGCTTAAGGAAAAAGAGTGCAACCCACATGTTACTCCCCCTGATCCGTACAAGCTTCAGGCTTGCAGGTCTTTCAACTGTCGCATACCAATGTTCTTTACAAGCTTTACAAAAGTACATTTAGGCAATGCCTTAGTAAAAAGATCAGCTAGGTTGTTGCATGACTGGATCTGTCGAACTTCAATCTGCTTGTCGTTCTTCTGCTCGTGCGTCCAGAAAAACTTGGGAGAAATGTGCTTTGTCCTGTCGCCTTTGATGTAGCCCTTCTGAAGCTGAGCAATGCACGCGGCGTTGTCTTCGAATAGGGCAGTAGGCTCCAGATCACCGGTCTTCAGGCCAGTGGATTGGAGAATGTGTTGGACGACGGAGCGTAGCCAAAAACATTCTCTGCTCGCTTCATGGATCGCGATGAGCTCTGCATGGTTAGAAGATGTAGCAGTAGTGGTTTGTTTTACCGATCTCCAGGAGATAGCAGTACCTCTGTAGGTAAAGACAAAACCAATCTGTGATTTTGCCGTATGCGGATCTGAAAGATAGCCTGCATCGGCATAACCAAGTAACTGGGAGGAGGCACCTCTCTGGTAGTAAAGTCCAAGGTCTACGGAACCCTGGAGGTATCGCAGAAGATGCTTTACTCCATTCCAGTGGCGCTTTGTAGGCGCTACACTGTGTCTGGCTAGGAGATTGACTGCAAACGCTATATCGGGACACGTGCAGTTAGCCAGATAGAGAAGTGCACCAATGGCACTTAGGTAGGGTACTTCTGGACCCAGTATCTCCTCCCCCTCTTCCAGAGGCCGGAAGGGGTCCTTTTGTACGTCTAATGATCTCACGACCATAGGGGTACATAAAGGATGACATTTATCCATTTGGAACTTATTTAAAAGCTTCCTGGTATAATTGGATTGGTGTAGGAGGATTCCACCTCGTAGGTGTTCAATCTGTAAGCTAAGGCAATACTTCGTTATGCCTAGGTCTTTCATTTCAAAAGTTTGCTTTAGCCTTACAGATATCACATTAATCTCTGCTGGAGAGCCTATGAGATTTAATTCATCAACGTAAACTGCTATGATGACGAATCCTTTTCCCGTTCTTTTGATAAAGATGCACGGGCAGACTTCGTTATTAGTGAATCCTTGCTGTGCAAGGAAATCACTTAGTCTGTTATACCACATTTTGCCTGACTGTTTTAGTCCATACAAGGATCTATGTAGTCTAACAGAGAATACCTCCCGAGGTATCTCTTTCATCTCTGTGGGTAAGTTAAACCCATCTGGTAGTTTCATATAGATCTTTTTATCTAAATCGCCATAAAGATATGCAGTCACAACGTCCATGAGCTGCATTTCTAGGCTTGCCAGAGATGATAGGCTTATTAAGAATCTGAATGTAATAGCGTCCATTACCGGGGAGTATGTATATTCATAATCGATACCCGGTCTTTGGGAAAAACCCTTTGCTACAAGACGCGCCTTGTAGCGGACGATCAGATTTTGTTCATTTCTTTTTCTAATGAAAACCCACTTATATCCCACAGGTCTTACACCTACTGGTGTTTGGACTACAGGTCCAAAGACTTTGCGTTTCGAGAGTGAGTCCAGCTCTACTCTTATCGCCTCGTCCCACTTTGGCCAATCATCTCTGCGTTTACAATCCGCTAGAGAAAGTGGTTCGACGTCATCGTCGTATTCAACGACGTGAACGGCAATAGTGAACGCAAAATCGTCGTCGACGACTGTGCTATGTCGGTCCAGTACCTCCCCAGTACGTACAAAGTTTAATGATGTTTCTCCTAATGTTTCCTCTGCGGGGGAAATTAGGAGGGGAGAGGTAGCTGTCCTGAGCTCAGTATCCTGCGGAGGGATAATCTTATTTTCACCAGGAATCTTCCTCTTTCGAGGAACTTTATCTTTTGAACCTGGTGGCCTTCCTCTTCTCAATTGAGGTACAGCCATTTCTGCTGCGGGTGGATTGCATCCATTTATAGGGATGTCAATCCTAGCTGGAGTGTTAGCAGCAGGGACGTGTGAACGGACGATCTTCTGGTTGTCCGTGAATTTATCCGGCAATTGGTGTACTGTATTCTGGATGTGAAGGATCTTCAGGATCTCATCTTCACACAGATTTGTACGCGGATCATAAAAGGACAAAGACTTATTTTCCCAATTAATGGTCTCCGAAGCTTCAGGCTTCTTGGAATGTTTGCCCAACTTTGGAAAAGTTTTCTCATCGAATTCACAATCAGCAAGACGTGCCTTAAATGCGTCCCCCGTTAGGGGTTCTAGGTATCTAATAATCGAGGGTGAATCAAATCCAATATAGATTCCTAAACGACGTTGAGGACCCATTTTGGTCCTCTGAGGTGGTGCTATTGGAACATAGACCGCACAACCAAATATTCTCAAATGAGATATATCTGGAGTTGAGCCGTATGCTAGTTGCATCGGAGATAATGTATTGCCTCCAGAGGGGCGTATCCTGATAAGAGATGCGGCATGCAGAATAGCATGCCCCCAAGCATCCACCGGCAATTGGGATTGCATAAGCAATGGACGTGCAATCCATTGGAGTCTCTTTATAAGGGACTCTGCTAATCCATTCTGGGTGTGAACATGAGCTACTGGATGTTCAACTTATATACCCGTTGCCTGGCAATAGTCTTCGAAGACTTGAGATGTGAATTCGCCCGCATTATCAAGACGTAGTTTCTTGATATGGTTATCGGGGAAATGAGCACGTAACCTAATTATCTGTGCCAACAGCTTTGGAAAAGCTAGGTTACGGGTGGACAAGAGGCACACATAAGACCATTTTGTGGATGCATCTATTAGTACCATGAAGTACCGAAATGGGCCACTTGCGGGGTGAATATGCCCGCAAATGTCACCATGTATCCTCTCAAGGAAGACAGGAGACTCTAAACCCACTTTTAGGGGCGATGGTCTCGTTATTAGTTTCTCCTTGAAACAAGGGGGACAAGAAAATTCACCTTTCTGAAGAATCTTCTGGTTCTTCAAATCATGTCCGCGGGATTCAGATAAGATGCGTCGCATCAGAATGGATCCAGGGTGACCAAGTCTGTTATGCCATAGTTGAAATGGTGGCATTGGCTGGCACGTCTGGTGCTCAGTCATATTGGCTTCAACTGGTTGAATGTATGTTTGGTAGAGACCCGACGGGAGTCCCTTAAATATTTCGCAGATGGTCTTCTGGCCATCTTTACGAAGAGTGACATACAGGTATTCAACCTTATTTTCATCTCTAGTTTCTAAGTGATATCCGTTTAAACGGATGTCCTTGAAACTTATGAGATTTCTATTTGATCTTGGAGAAAATAGTGCATTATTGATTTTTAGTCTTGTGTTATTTGGGAGCAATAATATTGCATCACCAGATCCTTCGATTATTTTGGACAGTCCTGAAATTGTAATGACAGGACAGTCATATTTACTTATGCTATTGAAATAGCATTCATCGCGAAGGATAGTGTGCGTCGAGGCACTGTCCACTAGGCACTCATACATCATCTATATAAGCCAAAAACGAAAATTTATTGATGGAAATGTAAAATGCATACATTCAAAATAAAAGATCGTCTTTATTAAGCATACTAGAGATGAAGCTACAATTTATTCTTTGAAATGCATAGATAAAGATGAGGCTCAATCGAGCAGGTCGTCATTTTCGAAATCCTTGGAAGTGAACTTCGTCGGATTTTCCACATTTGCCATGTTTGTTTCAGGCGGAGGCTTCTGGCTCGCCTGATACAGTTCCTGGAAGTGGCGAGGTGTGCGACAGTTTCTGGACCAATGTCCAGTCATGCCACAACGATGACATTTGTCCTCCCATGTCTTCTTTGGATTTGACACTGTATCAGTGTTCTTACGTTTCCAAGTGAAGTTTTTCTTCCCTTTGTTATTCTTGCTTTGGGGAGGAGCAATGGCTGGTTTCATATGGGCATTTCCTTTGTTCTTTCTGCCCCTCTTCTTGTTCTTTCACTTCGGGGGGTGAACACTGTGGGCTTCGGGAATAGGAGCTGAGCCTGCCAGGCGCTGGTTATGAGTGGCCAGTAAAAGGTCTCTATTCTGCTCTGCCCTAAGGAGGCAAGAGAGCAGTTCAGAGAACTTCGTGAAATTGCGTTCACGATACTGCTGCATGAGGATAACATCTTTCTCGTGAAACGAGGTAAATGTCTTTTCCAACATGCGGTGCTCCGAGACTTCTTCACCACACAACTTCAGGCGTGAGGTGATGTTGTGAAGTGCTGAGTTGTACTCAGCAACGGACTTGTAGTCCTGAAGTCGGAGGTTCTCCCACTCATAGCTGGCACGCGGGAGTATGACATCAATTTGATATCTGTAGCGTGCCTCTAACGCTGTCCATAACTCCAGAGGGTCCTCTACCGTCAAGTATTCGGCCTTCAGGGTCCGATCTATGTGTCGTCTGATATAGATAATGGCTTTCGCCTTATCCATGTCAGAGACAGTGGTAGAGGTACTGCCAGCTGAAAGGGCCGCTTCTGGGGCTTTGCTAGCAGATGCATCGGATGCTGCGAGAGCCGATGATTGGGCCACTGCGGGGCCAGAATGGAGTGCAGGAGTGCCATGGAGCGCAAGTGGAACTTCAGGTCCACTCGCCAGCTCAAGTAATTCTTGCCAGCTGCATCGAGCACCTCGAGATCGACGCTTGCCAATTTAGCCATTTTATCTATGCAATTTAAAGATAATCATGAATTAAAATAAATTCTACAAACCATGCATAAATTAATAAGTAAAAATGCGGGGATCGGCCAGATACCCAAAATAATAAACAGTCCAAAGTTCGATTACAGTCCAAAGAAAAGAGATTGAAAAATACAACTTTGGAAACCCCGGGTGGGTCCCTATTTCTGCATCCGTCTTCTTATGCTGTTGCATCGAGCTTTGGCTTACACAGTCATGAATCGACTCCTTGCGGTCCAGCAGACGCGGCCAGGGAATTGACTAAGCCAGGACCACTTGTTACCCAGTCAAGCTAGGTTGGTCCAGCAAACTTAGCCAAGCACATTGACCGACATCATGATCCATTGAAGGAGTTTTCATCAATTCTATGTGCTGTTGCATCGAGCTTGGGCTTTTAAATACAAATTTCCTCACTTACAAATTCTCTCAAAAGATAATAAAAGTGCAAGGAAAGTAAATAGGTATACAATGGCCGATCCCGAAAAACACATTTTTTACTTATTTTAAACATCCACGCAGTTTATATGCTACAGGCATAAATTAAACAACCACGCATAAATCTCAAGCATAAAAAAAGATATGGAAAAAGTAAACTAGAAAATATAACTATCTCGTAGACCACGGAGAAACGTCATACACCGTTAGGTTAATTACCTAACGGCAGAGCGGTCTCAGGATCTTTGAGATGATTATATTTTGTAAAAATTCTAGTAAACCATACATAATAATTTGCAAGGGAGATGTTTAAATAAATAGAGGAACATATAAATGTAATTATTCATTTTACAAAGTTTTTCTCATCAATTTCAATTTGCAAATTTAATTCTTCTTTAAAATTATGAAGAAGCCGAATTTCTGTAGAATTTTGTGGCTTCGGGCCAAAAATTATTTTTAGTATAAGCGCTTGTGGCCCGTTCCGCAGTTCTGCAAAGTTGTTTGTCGCAATTATTATGGCTTCGAGCCAAAAATAAACAATTAGCCTCGGCTTCAGGCCTCGGCCTCGGCCTCGGGCCTCGGCCTCGGGCTCGGCCTCGGGTCACGGTCACATGGCTCGGCCTCGGGCTCGGGCGCGGCTTCGGCCTCGGCCTCAGGGCTCAGCCTGCCATCGGCCTCGGCCTCAGGGCTCGGCCTCGGCCTCAGGGCTCAGCCTGCCATCGGCCTCGGCCTCAGGGCTCTTCCTCGGCCTCAGGGCTCTTCCTCGGCCTCAGGCTGCCCCCTTTCAGCGGGGGGGGGGGGGGGGGGGCGGCGCGGAAGGCCCCCCTCTCCACTGCAGGGGGGGCATGGTCGGCATTGTGGGAAGGCCCCCTCCTCCGTCAGGGGGGAGGGGAGGATTTCATTCCGGTTCTTCTTCCCACCGAAGAATTTAATGGCAAAAAGAAAAAAAAAATTTCATAGAAAAAAAAACTTTGTAATAGGGATAAAAAAAAATTTTTTTTCTTTTATTAGACTAAATTTTTTTTTTTACTTGTATATTAAAACAATGTAAAAATTATTTAGTCTAATTTTATCTACAGGATTATAGGGTTTTACCTCTAGATCAATGATCTAGGGAAGAACACGACGATGATCCGTAGAAATAATAATCCAAGCTCCCGAACGCTTTTAGGATGCCGCAACGCTCCAACGAACCGCCGCAGCAACGTTAGATTCCTTGCGCGTAGGGATGAATGTAGATGAAACGCTCCAACGAATCGCCGCAGCAACCAAAGATTCCTTGCGCGTAGGGGATCAATTTGGTGTGGATTTAGGCTTGGATTCTTGCTCAAGGAAGAACACGTGCTGATAACGTGTTGGATGATGATGAACTCAAGAGAGAAAGAGACAAGATTTCTTAGCAAAAGAATAAGTCACCATCGCTAAGAGCCATGATGCTCTATTTATATATCTCATAGTGGGGAGGCCAAGAGCCTCTAGGAGACCAAGGGTCCCCATTACTCTAAGTAATGGGGCCTAATGAATGGGTAATGAAGGAGGGGAGGCCAAAGGCCTCCCTCATTCATAACAAAAATTTAAATGTAATGACATGATTATTTTTTATTTGAATGATTGTGTCGCAAACTTGCACCCACATCATGGTTTTATCATTAAATAATAGTATCATCCTAACCCACTAACAGATTCCCCAACTAAAAAGATGTAGTCATTAGTTCAAACTAAGGCACTAATGTACACGTTAAACCGCCAAAGCACACCCTAAAATGAAAACAAACTAGCATATTATACGAACTTGTCAAAAGGCTTAATCACTCATGATCTGCACCACTCCATCAACAATTATAAAAGCGATAAGATGCTGATTTGGTTAGTGGTGGAAGCACCCAGATAAAGAAGAACCTCACCTTTTGCAATAAAAGCATGTATTGAACAGAACCTCCCACTTCTTCCTTGTCCTCACCCTTTCCTGCCTTAGAATCAGCATCTCCGGGCTGCGTAGGATTTTTCGGCTTCTTCCGGTTCCATGGAACTCCAAAATTAAGCATTTGGGAGCGAGAGCAGTACCAGGATGGGTGACCTCCTGAGAAGTCCTTGTGTTTTCGTGACTCAAATGCCCTCCCTCCCGCTGTGAGGTTGAAAGTTCTTTAGTGCTTTTCAACGAATCAAAAACAAAGGACTAGGACATTAAAAAAAGATAACTTTGCATATATACCACACGCAAGCTGGACCCCTAACTCTGTTTGTTGGAGTGTTGTCCGAATGAAGGAAAGTTGCAGGTTCGATTCTTGAGTTGGGTGGCTTGGGAATGTTTTTCGCTCACAAGCCCATTATTCTTTAAAATCTTTTTCATTGAGGTGTGCAAGTTGAGGTGTATTTAGGATGTTTGACAAAAAGGCAATAAATATCACATCCTCAAGTCACTTCTGTTGTAAACGGATGTTGACGAGTATTTGTATTATGATTACGTCTAATCCATAGGATAAGATCGTACCATATCCTTGAACGCTCTTCCCTCTTCTATAAATAAAGAGCTGGGGACACCTCCCCAGATTGATGATTCACAACACGTTATCAGCATTAGCCTCTAAATAATTTTCCACATAAAAACCGATCGTTGTGAAAGCGAAGGAAAGGCAGGAGATCCACGCGCACGGTTTCGTCTACTTCAAACGGGTGTCGTCATCCACGCGTAGGCTTCGTCAACCGTCGCTAGATCTGGAGGACAATTCTAGAGGTATTATACCTAAAAATTCAATTTTTAATCATGATCATGATTTTTTTATCCATCGATCTCGCAACAACGGAGTGGAAATATGGTTGATTGCTTATATCGACGATTTTTAATCGTCAAAACTTCATGTTTTTAAGATATTAAAACTGAAAATAATAATTATAATCCCCACCAACCACGTCTTCGTGCGGCCGACGTGGGCTTCCTATTGCATGCCCCGAAGGCGGTCCGACCAGCCCCCCACCCGCCCAACAGCCCCCCGAAGGTGGTCTGACCAGCTCCTCACGGTAACCACCCCACGGCAAGGCTGCCGTCCCGCATCGCCCCCCGCCTCAATGCGGGGCTGCAGTCCCACTTACCCCTGCCTCTCGATGGGGTTTCCCCTCGAAATCACCACCTCACGGCAGATCACCATCTAGCCCCACCTCGATGCGGCGCTGCAACCCGAATAGCCCAACGACGGAACCCCTACCATCGAGCCACGCCTGTCGACGATGCTACCCCACCCCACCCTAATTCGTACCACCCTAAACCCTAGCCGCCGCCCCTTCGCATTACAAGTTGGGCCTTCGGGCCCAACTGAAAAAAAGAAGCGTGTGTGGGCCTGAAGCCCGCAGCTTCATTGCGGGTCTCATGCCTGCAACAACAACACACACACACACACACACATACTAGTCATAACATGTGCCCGCGGGCACGGTTCATTTAAGATTTTTCCCCGCGAAATTTTTGTCCCTAAACATTATTTACACAGTCAAATTTGTGCGGAACAACAAATTCGGCGTAGAACAATAAAATCGGCGAGGGCGTCCTAGAGTCGGAACAACAAATTAGCGTAAAAACCTTCGGCGGGGGCGCCTTCAGCGCAGGCGCCTTAGGCGCGAAGGGTGGAAGTGCATATGTGTGTGTGTGTATGATGTGTGGGTAAAAAGTGAAATGAGAGTGGTTTTTTAGCAAAAAGGGAAAATAGGTGGTATTCTGCGCAAATGTAGTGATTGTGGGGGGTTTGAAAACAAAAGGAAAAAAGTGGTGGTTTTTTCAAACACTCATCTCAACCCTTCTTTTACCAAGATTAAATCCTAGCCATTCTTCTATCAACCTCTGTATACATCAGCACGGTTCATTTTAGATTTTCACTCGCGAAATCTTTGTTCCCAAACATTATTTACACAGTCAAATTTGTGCGGAACAACAAATTCGGCGTAGAACAATAAATTCGACGAGTGCGCCCTTGAGTCGGAACAACAAATTAGCGTAAAAAAATTTAGCCGGCGCCTTCGGCGCGAAGGGTGAAAGTGTATAAGTGTGTATGTGTGTGGTGTGTGTGTGTGCAAACATGAAATGAGAGGGTTTTTTTAGCAAAAGGGGGAAATATGTGGTATTCTGTGCAAATGTAGTGATTGCGGGGGTTTGAAAATAAAAAGAAAAAGGTGGTGGTTTTTCCAAACATTCATCTCAACCCTTCTTTTACGAAGATTAAATCCTAGCCATTCTTCTATCAACCTCTTTATACATAATCATGACATCATCTTGTCCCAGTCAGCCCTAGAATTCAAAAACCTTTGTGTTTTAATATATATGTATGTATGTATGTATGTATGTATGTATGTATGTGTATGTATGTATGTATGTATTGGAGTGGGGCTGAAGCCGGCAGGTCGAAAAAAACAGAAAGAAACAGAAAAAGAAATATGGGAGTGGGCTATAAATAAGAATAAATAGGCTTTCGGGTGCCTAAAAATTGCAGAAAATTTGATTAAAATGTGGGACTAAAATGTGACTTTATGGGGGCATTTGGGGACTTGTTGGGATTGATTGGGGTTATATAAAAAGGAAAACTTTTTCCTTTTCATGAAGAACAATTAATTTTGGGCACTTTTCAAATTCTTTTGAATAAGCCCATCATGCAAAACATTTTGCATTCTATGATACCATTCTTGGTCATACTTATATGCATTGCATCACTGTTAAAGGCTCATTCTGTGGATAAACTTATGCTTAGCTGTGCATCATTAACTTAATAATTAAGAAGATCCTGCGACGGCTCTGTCGTTAGTCACCTAACCTAACGGTGTATGACGTTGCCTAGTGGTCCAATAATTATTAAGTATTTAATTGTTATGGTTATCCTTCTGTGAATCTGTGATGCCTGTGATGCCTTTGATGAAAATGTTTGATGTGCACAAATTTTTGCTTGGATGGCGCCCACATTTTACTTTATCTCCATTTTTCTTTTCTTTTTGAGAGAAATTGTATTAAGGAAATTATGTAATGTCCAAGACCGATGATTACTTTCCATGGAGGCGGAGGCCACTCTTGAAGCTGAAGATTTTATATATATGACCCACGAGGTTTCCAAAGTTGTAATTCTTTTTTCGTTTTCATTTGTGTACTATGGACTGTAATATGGACTTTGGACTCTTTTATTTATGTGGGACTGGCCGATCCATGCAATTAGCTCTTTATTTAAAAATTTGCATCCGCATGAAAATGTTTGGTATATTATTAATTCATGCAAATTTGTGCTCTGCTAGATAAAATGGCAAAAATTGCAAGCGACGATTTCGAAGTGCTGGATGCATCAGGGAGAAATTATTTGAGCTGGCAGCTCGATGTCAAATTTCACATGCGAGCTAAGTCCCTTATTTCTGCTGTGACAGAAGATGGTAATGCAAATGATATAGAAAAGGCGCAAGCCATTATCTATATCCGTCGCCATGTGGACAAGACCCTAAAGGCTGAATACCTTACGGTCGAAGATCCACTTGAGCTGTGGACTGCCCTTGAGGAAATATATAAACATCAGAAAGATATTATACTTCCAAGGGCATGATATGAGTGGGAAAACCTGCGACTGCAGGACTTTAAGTCCATATCTGAATACAACTCAGCTATTTTTAGCATCACCTCACGCCTGAAGTTATGTGATGAAAAGGTCTCAGAAGATCGCATGCTGTAAAAGACGCACACGTCTTTCCACAAAAAGATGCGATACTAATGCAGCAATACCGTGAACGAAAATTCACCAAGTATTCTGAGCTGTTGTCATGTTTATTCATGGCTGAACAAAACAAAGAGCTTCTCCTTGCCATTCACAACATGCGCCACCTGGCACTGTCCCCCTCCCAGAAGCTCACAATGCATCTTCTTCTAAAAAGAAGAAAGATAATAAAAGAAAAAAGACCACAGAAAGAGGGACAGAACAAAAGGCCAAAGGCCAAGTCCAACAGCGAAGAAATAAAGGGAGGTGGAAGTTCACCTGACGCAGAAATGACAACAACAGAAATGATGCACCCCACCCTAGAGGGAATGGGAAGACCAGTGTCATAGCTGTGGCATGAAAGGACACTGGTCTAGAGTGTGCCGAACTCTGTAGCATCTCTAGGATATATATATATATATATATATATGGCGACTGGGGGCTCTGGCGGCTGGGGGTTCCACGGTGGAGGGGATTCAACCGCAGGAGAGAAAGCTTCGGCATCAATATCAACTTCAGGAGGGAAATCATCTACTGATGGCAAGGCTTTGGATCACCGTTCAGTTGGTGCAAACGACGGCTGGCAACAGGTTAGTAGGAGGGGGCGTAGTAACGACAGATTGGGTGGTGTCGGGACGTCTCGGGGAGGAGGTAAACCAAATCTAAACAAGCGATTTCATACTGGCATTAGATCTCAACAATGGAGGGGGATCCCCCCACTCCCATCTAATAAGTATGGCAAGGACACAACCACAGGAAGTGAACGCAAGGTGTTTGGTAAAATTCCAATTAGACCAAATATTCCTATCAGAATTGATACAAATAGTCCAATGCAATCTTGGTCTGATGTGTGTGCAAATAGGAGAACCTATGAGTCCGACATGACCATGTCATTTGTTCCTCCATCAGTTAAAGAGAATGGGATGGAGGTTGTGAGGGTTACTAATACCCAACGTGCCCGTGGTGCAGAGTATTGGAAGAATACATTGGTGGGATATGTGTTAGGGGACATTCCATTCTACGGACAGATCAAATCCTGGGTTGAAAGGTTATGGAAGCTCCAAAAAAGTTTTCAGCTGTATAGTAGATAAAATGGGTTCTTCTACTTTAAATTTGAAGCTTCGGAGGATTGTGAAAGAATTCTGCATGGTGGACCTTGGTTGTTTGAGGGTCGGTTGGTGGTGCTACAGAGGTGGAGCTCAAATCTCAGGCACGAACGAGATATTCTCTCTTCTGTTCCCGTATGGGTACAGTTTCATGGGGTCCCTCTAGATATGTGGACATTGGAAATCCTCAATGCCATAGCTTCAGGAGTAGGATCCCCGTTGTGTTTGGATAGGTTGACAGCAAAGAAAGAGAGGATCTCCTATGCAAGATGTTTGGTAGATATAGAGGCTAAGAAGCCTCTTCCGCAAAAGGTGGTGGTTGAGCTTGATGATGGCTCCACAGTTGAAATTGAAGTCAAGGTGGAAGGTGAGCCACCGAGGTGTAAGAATTGCATTTGCTTCGGCCACAATGACACACAGTGTCCAAGCTCAAATGGACTGCCTTCAATCCAAGAGCATGACGTTGTTGCTAATCCTACTGCTAGTGGGGTGGAAAATCAGCCTGATACTGATTCTGGGAATATTTGCAAGGAATCATGTCTCCACATAAGTGAAGGGATTAGACCTACAGGGGATACTGCTGCTGAAATTATTTGCAAGGCTCCAGGTTCAAAGAACTGTGAAGGGGACCTTCCTACTGGGTACTCTACTACTGAGGATATTGCTACTGAATCTACTGGGATTACCCAAAGCACCCAGGAAGTAGATCAAGGGGTGGCTGAATTGAAGATGGATGGTAAAAATGCTACTGATGGAGGTTTGGTTCCTGACTGCATAAACCTGGAAATACAACCTGATCAACAGGGTATTATTGCTGGCCGATTAAACCTGTAAGTACAACCTGTTGATACTGATGCTGAACAAATTGATCCGAAAGATGGAGATAATAGGGGAGCTGGACAGGTCTTACCTCCAACTACTCTAACTCATCATGAGGATAGATCTGACTCTGGGTTTAACACAACTGATGTTGGGAATACTGCTGATGCTTCATCTTATGTGCCAACTGGAGATCCCCGAATACCATTTTTGCACACAACCTTGTTACCTACAGGCATGGAATTTAGGCAGGAGAGTGAAGATACTGTAATTGATGAACTACCGACTGAACTAACTATTGAAAACCAAGAATGGGAGGAGGAGATAGCGCTGCAGGAAAAAACTGCTTCAGTAATCAAAATTAAAAAGAAGCCCCTGGCTGCCGTGGGTAGCAGGAAAAGTGCTCGACTGGAAAATCAGAGCACACAAACCCCTACTGTTTGATCCATGCCTGTCCTAATCTGGAATGTGAGAGGAGCTAATAGCTTCGTAAGGAAGAGGAATATACGTGATCGAATCAAGGAATTGAAGCTTTCTATGGCCACTCTCCTGGAAACTAAACTAAGGGGCAGTTCTGAGAAGTCCAAAGATTTTTTCCCAAAAAGCTGGGAGTGTATTGATAATTTTGGGTTGCAAAGAGGTGGCCGTATTCTTTTGGGGTATGACCCTTCCATTTGGCATGTTTCTGTCATTGCGCATTCACCACAGCACATTTCCTGTAGGTGCCTAAATGCAGGAGGATTTACATTCTGCTACACTGCAGTATATGCTTCTAATATGAGCAAGGATCGGCTGCAGCTATGGTCCCATCTCACTGAGGATGCCATCAGGTTTAAGGGAGAAGTATGGTTAGTAGGGGGAGACTTTAATTGTGTCCGCTACAGTAAAGAGAAAGTAGGGGGCCGTCGCTTACATGAAGGGGTTACGGATGAATTTAATAACTGCATAAATATCTGTGCTCTTCTTGATGTTAAAAGTGTTGGAAATCGGCTTAGTTGGTGTAATCAACGCGTGGGTACGGGTCGTATTGCTGCGCAATTAGATCGTGTACTTGGAAATGCGGAATGGTTTGCTAATTTACTTGATGCATTTGTTGAATATCTTGATCCACTCACTAGTGATCACTCGGCAATGATGATCAGGTTCCACTCTAAGGTATTATCTGAACCCAAACCATTCAAGTTCTTTAATCATTGGCTGAAATTGAATGGTTGCAAGGAGCTTATTGAAAATTGCTGGAACTGCTATGATATTGGTGGAGCCATGTACCGGGTTGTTTGCAAGCTGAAAAGAGTAAAAACTGAACTTAAACGGTGGGCAACAAATACATCAACTTCAATTACTGATACTCGCAGGCTCCTAGAGAATATCAGAATGTACCCCAGTATCACATGGACACTGAGCTACAGCAACAAGAACGCTACCTTACCAAACAACTCTCGGATCAGATCGATCAAGAGGAAGAGATGTTCAGACAGCGGAGTAGACAGGACTGGATGCACCTTGGTGATCGGAATACTAAATTTTTCTACCTGGCAATGAAATCCAGGCATGCCCACAATAATATGTGTCATCTTGTAGATTCGGTGGGAAGTCATAATAGATCATTTGAGGAGCTTAAGGTTGAGGCACCAAAATTTTATCAATCATTATACAATCAGAATGACTATTGGACAGTTTTCCCAAAACTGGTTACAAAGCGGAAACTCACTTCTCAAGCCATGGCCTGGATGGATAGGAGAATTTCGGAGGCGGAGATTAAGGATGCTCTATTCCACTTAAACCCAAATAAATCTCCAGGTCCTGATGGATATAATGGATACTTTTATCAGCAAAACTGGGGCATCATAGGGGGTGACGTCACGGCGGCTGTTAAACATTTCTTTCGAACGGGTACAATGTTGAGGCAAATTAATCATACATTTCTTACTTTAGTCCCAAAAAACTCAAATGCCAGTGGACTGGGAGATTACAGGCCAATATCTTGCTGTAACGTGATATATAAAATCATTAGCAAGGTCCTGTGTAACAGACTTAAAGCTGTGATACATGAGCTGATTTCGCCGAATCAAACAGCGTTCCTGAAAGGGAGATTACTTTCTGATAGTGCCCTCCTCGCCCATGAGCAAATCTGCGATTTCAGCAATCCAATGGGATCGCGTGCTTGCATAAAGATTGATCTGAAGAAAGCGTTTGACAGCATCAACAGGGAGTTCATCTACTATATACTTCATCAATTTGGTTTTGGCCGCAACTTTCTCCTTTGGATCAAAGAATGCATCTACACGCCTAGTTTCTCAGTGATGATCAATGGCCCCCGTATGGGTTCTTTGAAGGAAATAGGGGGATTCGGCAGGGGGACCCTCTTTCCCCGTATCTCTTTGTAATGGTAATGGAGGCCTTCTCCCTGTTGATGGCAAAGACATTTGTGTCACGAACTATTCACCCGATGAGGAAGTCAGGTACAATTTCTCACCTCCTCTTTGCAGATGATATGCCTGTCTTCTGTCGTGCAAATACAACTTCACTTATTGGGCTGCAAAATCTGATGCATGAGTTCTCGAACCTATCTGGTTTGAGTATCAATTGGGAGAAAAGTATTGCTATATTTAGCAAAGGCACCAGAAACCGTAGGGAATTGGCTACTTCCATGGGAATCAAGCTAGCATCCTCCATCACAACATATTTGGGACTGCCTCTTTCCTCCAATTACCCGAAGACTTCTATGTATAGCAAACTGGTGGATAAATGCAAAAAACGGCTGGCTGGCTGGACTTCAACTCTATTATCGATATCGGGCCGCATAGAGCTAGTGAGAACTATTATCTATGGTATGGTTATCTTTTGGATGCAAGCTTTTCGGATTCCGAAATCTGTCCTCCGTGAAATCAACTCTTCCTGCAGGAAGTTTATATTGGGTGACTCTAGAATATGGTCCTGGGATGACATCTGCAAGCCAAAAGAAGAGGGAGGGGTTGGACTTAGGCGGCTAAAGGACCTCAATATTGCATCTGGGGTTAGACTGACTTGGAGGCTATTCACTAATGATGGCCTCTGGGCGCAGAATATGAGAAAGAACTACGGGGATGTAGAGTGTTTCTTCGCTGCTAAAGGTAAGCCCACCAAGTCAGGAACTTGGAAATTTATGCTACACTGTCGGAATATATCCAATAAACTTATTCAAAGGAAGGGTCGGAATGGTGAAACTACCCTATTCTGGCATGATAACTGGCTACCGTGTGGCCCACTGAAAGATTTATATGATATGCCTTCAGGCGCTAGCAACATGCGAGTTGCGGATTATTGGAAAAATTCTGCTTGGGTCTTTGATTCTAGTATGCGGGAGATGGAGCAACTTCTGCGGAATATTGTTCTTCGGCCGGGACAAGATACATGGAGCTGGAAGCCGAGTAACCATTTTAGTTTCAAGGAAGCTTGGGATGTGGCTAGAGGACCAGGTACTATATTTCCTTTCTACCCATTGGTTTGGCATAAGAAGAGTGTGCCGAAATTCTCTATAACTCTCCTCAGAGCCTTCTTAGACAAGCTGTTGACCCGAGAGCAATTAAGTAAATGGCAGCCCTCAATCTCACCACAATGCGTCCTCTGTGAGGAGGGATGTAACGAATCAAAAGGCCACTTATTCTTTGACTGTGCATACACAAAATACATCTTGAAGAGGACTTTGCTCAAACTTGAGATTAATCAGGACATCCCCCCAACCTTGGAAGCTGTCGGCAATGATTTCCTGGGCCGATTTAGGAAGAAGAGCACTATTGGCCGCCTGTCTTTCACTGCCCTTGGAGCTGTAGTTTGGCACATCTGGAAAGAGTGTAACAGAAGGGTTTTTGAGAATACTACCAAGCCGAAGACAGTCCTCTTTGAAGACATATCCTCGGATGTCGCACTGAACTTCTGCAACTTGGATTTGGACCCTGAGAATGATGCGGATAGAAGAATCTTGGATAATTGGAACATCAGAGATCACGGATAATAGGATATGGTGATTTGCGATTTTTTTGTGTTAAGTTTTGGCTGAGGCGGAGGGTGTTTAGGGTGTATTCAGTTGTGAGTGACGGCGCTTGTGCCCTCTCCTCACTCTGATACAACTAAACACTTTTCCTTCCCTCTTTTGTAATATCTTTTGCACATAGTTACGTAATACATGAACCTTTCAAAAAAAATATATATATATATATATATAAAGAGAACAAGAAAAAGCAAGCTGAAACAAACCTGGTGATCACAAATGCTCCAGTCAAGTTCACATCTGACGACTTCGAAAGAGATAACCTACTAGATTAGCCATTTATTTATCTTTCAGAAAATGTTATGAGAGCAATTTGAATATTCTGAATTTGTTTTGAATAAAATTTGATTATTTTTTTGAAAAGTAAATGTGTTGATTCATCTTTCAATAGATGAACTGCTCTTATAACTGCTTAGTAGACAATAAATAAACACATATGTCACGCCCCATTCTCACATATACCTATACGACGGCCCATGGCGGGGAAAAGAGAGGGTGGAGCCTGACAAGCAGAGGTATACACCAAGCGTGCAAGGTAAACACACAATAAGTAGGCCACTGCGTATGCTGGGATCGTACATCACAGATATATAAAAGAAAGAAGCAACATACATAGCCATCACAAAGAGTACATATCCACAAAACCACATAACTAAAAAAAATACCACACACTAGTGTCAAGTACAAGTGAACTGTCTCTCGTACATACATGAGAAGTGCTACAAGCCACCAACATATAACATAACTACGAAAGACAACTCATACCCCACTCAACCCAACTCACACTACAAGGCACATCCCAAAAGAGTGGTATACCCAAACTCAAACCCACATCTAAGGAATCTCCTGTGGGAGACTCAGCTCTGGTGACCTCTGCTTAAGACCTGAAAAGTAAAATGAGCACGTCAAACGTGCCCAGTAGGAAACTAACTAGGGTGGGGGAAATCATTTAAGGTTATGAGCATAACGGTAATAAGAGTACAAACAACCAAAGTAAAGAAAAGTACAACACACAAGTGTACAACAACAACAATATATATTTAGTTCATTAGCTAATTGTTATTAGTGATTTTTGGAGGCCTGGGTATCACCTAAAGATAAGGGCCTGGACTTCACCCCAAATTTGGGGTGAATACAGCACACGACGCAGTGGACACGGGCACTGTACGCCGGGCCTCTCAGCTCCCCCATCCCTGGCAGGAGTGAGGCTCTCCACATCATAACACAACCTCCGTATGTCCCCTCCACTCCCGGTAAAGGCGAGTGGGAATAAGTATCACGCATCTCATATCACTTTCCCCAACTTCTCAGTCCAGCCCCTTAAAGTTAAGTTATACCCAAACTTCCCACATCCCAATAATAGGATGTTCACCTGCCTTAGAGCAGACCGAAACATCCTAATTAACATGTCAGATATCATAATATTCAATGGCCATTCACAAGTTTACAAAAGCATTACATGGCACAACATTTTAAATGGTCAATTTTCAAGTTTCTCCAACTTCAAATTCATTTGGGCATTTTATCGAACATATGGCGTTCGACATGTAAATGAGACATATCACACCATCAAATTTAGTAACAAATAGCTTAACCAAACTTACATTCATGCATCAACATCCTCCATGCATTTCTGGAGTGAAGAATTAGCAATATCACACAATTCCAATTTCACCCAACACCATTCAACATGCTGAAATTGCAAGAACAGCTAGAAAAACAGCATATTTAACCCATTTCTATTGAGGATTTGACAAAACTCAAAGAATAAAAGTTGGAGATATTATAGTCCTGGATTCACAGATAAAATTTCAGATAAAAATATGCCGTATATGATTTATAGTGAATTATTTAGTCAAGTGTGTCAAATCTGTTCTGCAGACAGATTTCTGGACCTGTATTCAAAGCTAATTTTAAGCCTTTTGGTGACAGAATTTCGACATATGAGCACTGTGATGACATATAGAAAAACTTCTTAAGTTTCCAACAAGACCAAAATCAACCAAATCCATAGAGTATGCAGGTAGTTATGCTCATTTTGCTGAATTGTGTACAGATTGACAGATTTTCAGACATCTTGCAAATAATGAATTCTTTCTCCTACTTATTGAACTCAACATATGGAAACTTTTATATGAATTTGGGGTAGAACTTCAAGATCTATAGCTACGTATTTTTTTAAGAGAGTGATTCCAACTACAGAAATTAAAATTGAAGTGTAAACACACCTACAGAATTCTGTTTTTCAGGAGAGAGTGATTTGCTTGGAAATACATGGGAAAGATTGAATCTTTGGGACTAAATCAAACATGATACATGAAATTAAGATCATAAACAAATTAAATAACATGCTAAAATTCTCATATCCCTAAATAAAAATTCCCAAGTCTTAGTTAGAATCCTACCTCAATAATCTCCTTCTCCTTTCTCTCTTCTCTTCCTCTTCTTTCTCCTTTCTTTCTCCTTGAAGTAGCCTAGGGTTTTTTCTTGGATTTTTGGAATGGAAATTAGGGTTTTTGAGTGTTGAAGAAATGAGCAAAGGGGGATGGAAAATTCGGCCAAGAGGGGGGAGAAATGGGGGAGAACATGAAAGAAGAAGAAAGGAGAAGAAAGTTAAAGAAAAGTTTAGAAATTTTCTAGAAAATATCTAACTCTAGAATTCTCTTAGGATAAGCATGCCTATGCTAAATTGACTTTAATACCCTCCTAAAACTACCCCTCAAGTTTCAAGTATTTACAAGTTTGCCATTACTTTATGCACATACAACTTTAGTAATATGCACAGCAGTTTTTGGCCAAAAGACTGTTTTGCCCCTGACCTTTCTAAAAATTTACGAGCTTGCCACTAAACCCATCCCTTTTCACACTAGCCCCTCACACACAAACCCACTCTTTATAAGTTTACAAGTTTGACATTTCTTTACACACCCACTTTTACTCCACACACACCCTTCCACCAGTGTAGTCAAATGACCAATATGCCCCTACACTTTTCACAAATTCACATGACTGCCACGAGCCACATTCACGCCAATTTACTCCTTATCTACTCATTATACTCTCTCTACTCGCGTGTAGAGGACTACCGTATCAGTCGCCGTATATGGCTAAACAGGCCATGACAACATACGATCCTTCATTACAAATGTTATTTTCATATCATATGAAACCCCAATAAATATAATATCAGAGCCATATTGAAGGTTCTGGGAACGCAATACTGTTGCTCCCGAATGACACAGAAATAAAAATAAACGATGCACTATTCTCTCCGAATTCCAATAGAAACTTTCTAAGTTTCAAGGACATCCGTTTAAACGGATTCCATCTGGAAACAACAAATGTAAACGAAAAAGAAATTTTGTATGTAATGTCTCAAGAAAAATGAGTAAAATCCATACTTGAACGTTTTGAGAGCCTTTCATCATGCCTCTAACATACAAAGATTTGGAGAGAGAAAGCTAATTTAACGGAGCACCTGAAGTGCCCGACATCAGCCAAGTTTTTACTTTGGCATGATAGACTTGACCACCCTGGATCAGTGATGATGCACCGCATCTTATGTCAATCATATGGGCATGACTCGATGAACCAGAAGATTCTTCAGAATGGACAATTCTCTCGCATCCCTTGCTATAAGGGAAAACTAATTACAAGGCCATCTCTACTAAAAATTGACAAAGAGTCTCCACGCTTCCTCAAAAGAATATAAGGAGATAGATATTGAAAGATACACCCCCTAGTGGGCTATTTCGGTACTTTATGGTACTGATAAATGCATACTCAAAATATTTGTATGTGTGTCTACTATCGACCCGCAACCTAGATTTTGCAAAGCTATTAGCACAAATAATAATGTTGCAGGCACATTTTCTAGACAATCAAATAAAGAAAATACGTCTGGTTAATGTTGGGGAATTTACCTCCCGATCATTTTAAGAGTATTGCATAGCAACGGGAATTGAAATTGCACATCCAGTGCCACATGTTCATACCCAAAATGGGTTGGCAGAGTTACTGATAAAAAGACTCCAATGGATTGCACGTCCATTGTTATTGAAATCCCAGTTGCTGGTGGATGCATGGGACAGCAATTTGGGCATGCTGCATCATTAATAAAAATAAGACCCTCTGGAGGTCAGAGTCTCTCTCCAATACAACTTGCATTTGAAATACCATCGAACATATTTCACTTAAGAATCTTTGGTTGCGCAGTTTATAACCCTATTGCACCACCACAGAGGACAAAAATGTGTCCTCAACGTCGCCTAAGTATCTATGTGGGGTTTAACTCACCCTCAATTTTAAAATACCTAGAAACCCCAAACGGGTGACACATTTAAGGCACGTCTTGAAGACTGTGAATTTGATGAGATGAGTTTCCCCAAAATGGGCCCAGATACTGAAAAATCTGGAGCGAATCAAAATATATCGTAGGATACAAAAACTATGACCCACCATGATCCGGTAACGAAACAATGTGAAGATGAGATCCTGAAGATCCTCCACATACAGAACATTGTTCACTAGTTACCGAACTCATTTACTGACAACCAGAAGATTGTCAGATCACACATCCCTGCTGCAAATACTCCAGCAAGGATTGACATCCCCGAGAATGGATGCAATCCATCGGTAGCAGAAGTGGTTGTCCCTCAACAGAAAAGAGGTAGACCACTAGGCTCCAAGGACAGAAATCCAAAAGATGAGAAAAAACTCCTGGAGACCTTGAGACAATACTACCACAGAAATCCAAGAAATTTGACCATTTCTATGATCTAGGGGGGGAGCATGGGGTAGTGATTGATACCCACTAAATTTTTACAATTTGGTATCATACATTTCTTTATCTCTTGCATATTGTCACATCTTTAATTAGAATGTTAAGGGGGATACATTTGATGTCCACCTTTTTGACAATGACAAGGGGGAGAGATATATGCATTATATAAATCTTGTATTTCATTCATATGCATTTGGGGAGAGAGATATATCTATGGAGAGATATATATACATATGGGGAGAGATATGTGGGATTATGTAAACCATTCATGTGGAGCATGTTATATACTTATTGCAATTGGTTTATGTAATCAATGCTTATTATATATCACCATTGTTTCTTATTATTTCTAGTGGTATAATGAGTATTTACTATTGTGTATCTCATTATACAATTGGTGCATATAAGTAGGGGAGCTAATTAGCATTGTGCTTTATTTTCTTTATATTTACATAATGTATGTCATCATCAAAAAGGGAGAGATTGTCGAGTATTGGTGTTTCGTACCAATGTTATTTTGATAATGATCACAACATTATGTTGTTTCTACTGACTCTCGTGGTTCAGTCTCATAGTTAACATTTCAAGAATATCATTTTTGGAGACTAAACACTTGGTGCAAGAATGGATATCGAGAGGAGCAATGCCATAGCTTGGACTCAAGGGGTGCCAAAGCTTGGAGATGATGGAGAGTATCAAGGTTAAAGCAATAGACTCTAAGGGAAGCAATGTAATCCATGTAATATTTTTTATTGCTTTTCTCCTTTTTGAGTCTAGATTTAATGTAATGCATTGATAGATGGATTAACTCATTCATGCATATGCATTTTTCATCTTAGTGAGCCTCAGGATTATCATAAAATCATTCTAATAGGTTCACCATGCCTTAAAACTCAAACTGGAGTTTTTGGCTCTTCAACAGGCGACTGATGAAGGTCTTATAGGCGACTGGGTGATTCTAGGCGCCTGTCGAGCCTTCTACAGTTGATTGTAGTGCACTGCTCAAGTCAACCTTTTATTGACTCTTACTTGAGCTTATGGAACAGTCGACTGAAGGTCTATTTACAGTTGCATGTCTTCCAACAGGTGCATGTGAATTGTTCTACAGCCGTCTTTGCGTAACTTGCATTTTCTGGGCTTCATCACAATTTGCAAGTCAGTCGACTAATGAAGTATTTACAGTCGCATGTATATTTACAGTCGTCTGTACTTTGGTCATCAGTCATTTGTATACTCAAAGTGCGTAAGTTGCCCTTCTCTGTTTTATTTCCATCCCCTACAGCAGTCGCCTGCTGAAGGATATACAGGTGCCTGTCCATTATACAGTCGACTGCGTAGTCTTCTACAGTCGCCTGTCCTGGCTCAGATTATAGCCGTTTATTTAGCCGTTGGTCAGTCGACTGTTGCCGACGTTTCTGCCCAGATTCTAGCCGTTACAGCCTTTTATTTTTGGCTTTATCCTTGGGTTTCGAGAGTTCATATATGGTTCCTATACATATGAGAGTGCTCTCAAACTATTGCAAATCTTTAGAGATTGATTAAGCCACTCTCAAACTCTCTCATTTCCCTCTTAGAGCTCATTCTCTCCTTCATGCATTGAAGTCAAGCTCAAGGGAAATCATCCAAGTGCATATCAAGCAAATCTCATCACTTGTAGATCCTCTTCCATGCCTTGCATTCATTAATGAGTAAGTTCATCTCAAGGCATAAGTAAGAGTATTTTTTTTATTTCTTGAAACCCTAATTCTCTTTGTGGGAATTGGATACTCTCTTTGTGGGAATTACTCTCTTTGTGGGAGTTTGGTGTCCTAGTGTAGGACTAACTCTAATTCTCTGTGTGTGTGTTAGTAATTCTCTGTGTGGGAGTTTGACCCTTGTGTAGGGTTGGTTTGGTTCTTGTATATAACAAAATCCTCTGTGTGAGGTATCTCTTTGTGTGATTGTATTCACTTCTATTTATGGGAATTATAGTGAATATTGGTGTGGCTGGACGTACCCAAGTTTGGGGAACGAGGTTCATTATCTTGTGTTTGCGTTTGGATTGATTATGTTGATTAATTCCTCTTGCATTTATTATTCCGCATTTGCAAGTTAAATTTTAATTGCACAATTTATTTCCATTACTCTATTCACCCCTCTATAGAGTGCTTGTTGTTAGTATTGCAAGGTAAACGGTCCTTACAATTGGTATCAGAGTGAGGTTATAGCATACAACAACGATGACATTCAACGTTATATCCACGTCTCATGAAGAAGGTCTATCAACCGTACGACCCCCGTTCTTCAATGAAACCAAATATCCAAGTTGGAAGATCAAGATGATGATCTACTTGGAGGGTCTAGACCTATGGGGCATCACGGAGTCGCCATTTGAGAAGCCTATTACACCCGCGGCTTCAAGGACAAAAGCAGAGAAGGACTCGATCAAATTCAATGCGAGGGATATGAATGCAATTCATTGCATCCTCACTTCAAATGAGTTGAACCGCATCTCCATGTGCAAAACGACCAACGAAATTTGGCATACATTGGAGATTTCTTATGAAGGGACTTCGAAAGTAAAGAAATCTAAACAATGTATATTTAGATATAAATATGAGTTGTTTAAGGTGCAGTAAGGTGAAAACATCTCGGAGATGTTCACAAGGTTCACAGAAATCGTGAATGCTTTGGAAGGACTTGGAAAGGTGATATTCCAAGAGGATCGAGTGGAGAAGATCCTTGACTCACTCACATCTCAATGGGAGTCAAAGGCCAATGGTATTTTGGAGTCTAACGGCATGTCCAAATAAATCGTTGAGGAGTGCATTGGGAATCTCATGGCATATAAAGTGAAGCTTCAACATAAGAAAGAGATTCAACCATCTAAGACCAAGAAGACGGAAAAGCAAAAGGGTGTTGCATTCCATGCTGAGAAGGAGCCAATCGAGTGGAGATAGAAATTCCATTGAGAAGCCTCGAGTGAAGATGATGGAGAAGAAGATGCTAGGATGATGATTTCATCGAGCTTGCCAAGAAATTCAAGGCCTTCCTCAAGGGCAGGCAAGGTAAATCTTTGTCAAAGTTTGCCTCCAATTCTAACAAGATTTCTACTTGTTACACTTGCAGTGGTAAAGGTCATCGCTCTACCGAATGCCCTTCCAACCCTCCAAAGATTACTACCAAGGGAAAGGAAAGAAGCATTGGAAAGACAAGTCCAAATTGAAGAACCAAAAGAAGGGACTTGTCGGCACATTCGATGACTCGGATGAGGATTCATCTAGTGACGAAGAGGAAGATGAAAAGGAGCAAGCCCACATGAGCTTCATGGCAAAAGGGGAAGAATCTTCATCAAGCTCTAGCGAGGAGGAAAGCGATGGTGAAGAAAAGGAGGAGCCAAAGCTACCCTATGAGGAGATTGAGTATCGTTTTAATGTGGCCTCTAACGTGGCAAGTAAGTGCATCGACTCATATGCTAAACTGAAAGCTAAACTTAAAAATGCTATGAGTAGGTTGAATGCCTTAGAATCTCTAGTGTAAATAATAATGATGTTTTGCATGATGGTGACACCAGTGAGAGAGACACACTTCTCTATCAAGTTAAGGATTTGAACATTTCTAATGAAAAATTATTAGCTCAAAATCTTAGCTTAGAATCTCGCATTCAACAACTTTCATTGAAATTCGAAGAGAAATCCCAAAAGCTCAAAAGCTTTGTTTATTCTAGGGATTCACTCCACGGTTTGCTTGAAAAACAACATCCGACAAACCATAGAGGAGGTTTGGGATACACTCCAAAGGTGGTTACCAAACCCACCTCTAATTCTTCTTTTGGTGCAAATACAAGAAATATTGCAAAAGCACCTAAGAAGAATCACCATGCTTTCTTGTATAACAATAACACCAACAAGAAGCATGTAAATCACAAGGTGATGAGGAAGAATGAAAATCCTTCATTTTTTGCTAAGAAGCAAAATCCTCATTCTATGCATGCTAAGAAAATATTTTCTACACCTAAGCATGCCATATCCACTCCTCTTACAAAGGCAAAACTCTTGCCTAGGAAATCCTTGAGTTTATGGATTCCTACTAAGTGTAGTGTGCAAGAGATTGATAGATACATCAACTCTCTAGTTAGGGATGTGATCACCTCATGTGATTATATTAGGAAATCAAACTCCTCTTGGGTTTGGTTTCCTAATGTTTAGGTTCCTCACACATATACATATTGCATGGGTATTGTGCTTAAAAGTTTATTTTTAGCATACCCATTGTTTGTTTATGTTTCATGATTTTGAAAATGTTTTCAAAATTTATTTTTCATGAAGATAGGGACCCTGGGGAATACATTGGCATACATGCATTTCTTGATCCATATGTATGTCAATGGGGGAGTTAATATGTTGTACGTTTAAAATATTTTAAAACATATTTTAACTCTCAGTTTGGGTTTTGATTGAATCATTGTTTCACAATTGGTTTCATTTTACAATTGGTTATGATGGTTTCAAACTCAGCCCATTGATATTGCCAACATGTTTCATGTTATTTTTTTCCTGGCAATGTCATGTGTACCAATGTGTTTGAATTTTCCATATATATGCTTTGATACACTTTAAGCCCATGGTTCCAAGTATTATTTACAATTGGTACAGAAGATTATCTTTCAAGATTTTTTTCAACAATTGGTTTTATCTCAATTGTTAGAGCTCTTTTATCTCTTTCTTTACAATTGGTATTAGATCCTAGAAGTCAAAAATTTGACCATTTCTATGATCTAGGGGGAGTATGAGATAGTAATTGATACCCACTAAATATTTACAATTTGGTATCATACATCTCTTTATATCTTGCATATTGTCACATCTTTAATTAGAATGTCAAGGGGGATACATTTGATGTCCACCTTTTTGACAATGACAATGGGGAGAGATATATGCATTATATAAATCTTGTATTTCATACATATACATTTGGCGAGAGAGATATATCTATGGAGAGAGAGATATATACATAGGAGAGATATGTGGGATTATGTAAACCATTCATGTGGAGCATGTTATATATTTATTGCAATTGGTTTATGTAATCCATGCCTATTATATGTCACCATTGTTTCTTATTATTTCTATTGGTATAATGAGTATTTACTATTGTTTATCTCATTATACAATTGGTACATATAAGTAGGGAGAGCTCATTAGCATTGTGCTTTATTTTCTTTATGTTTACATAATGTGTGTCATCATCAAAAAGTGGGAGATTGTCGAGTATTGGTGTTTCGTACCAATGTTATTTTGATGATGATCACAATATTATGTTGTTGCTAATGACTCTCGTGTTTTAGTCTCATAGTTAACATTTCAAGAATGTCATTTTTGGAGACTAAACACTTGATGCAAGGATGGACATCGAGAGGAGCAATGCCATATCTTGGACTCAAGGAATTCCAAAGCTTGGAGATGATGAAGAGTATCGAGGTTGAAACCATAGACTCTAAGGGAAGCAATGTAATCCATGTAATATTTTATTTATTGCTTTTCTCCTTTTTGAGTCTAGATTTAATGTAATGCATTGATAGATGGATTAACTCATTTATGCATATGCATTTTTCATCTTAGTGAGCCTCAGGATTATCATAAAATCATTCTAATAGGTTCACCATGCCTTAAAACTCAAACTGGAGTTTTTGGCTCTTCAACAGGCGACTGATGAAGGTCTTATAGGCGACTGGGTGATTCCAGGCGCCTGTCGAGCCTTCTACAGTTGACTGTAGTGCACTGCTCAATTCAACCTTTTATTGACTCTTACTTGAGCTTATGGAACAGTCGACTGAAGGTCAATTTACAGTCGACTGTCTTCCAACAGGCGCTTGTGAATTGTTCTACAGTTGTCTGTGCGTAACTTGCATTTTCTGGGCTTCATCCCAATTTGCAAGTCAGTCGACTGATGAAGTATTTACAGTCGCCTGTATATTCATAGTCGTCTGTACTTTGGTCATTAGTCGTCTGTATACTCAAAGTGTGTAAGTTGCCCTTCTCTGTTTTATTTCCATCCCCTGCAGCAGTCGCCTGCTGAAGGATATACATGCGCTTGTCCATTATACAGTTGACTGTGTAGTCTTCTACAGTCGCCTGTCCTGGCTCAGATTATAGCCGTTGGGATTTATTTAGCCGTTGGTCAGTCGAATGTCAGATGATCATCAGTCAACTGTCGCTGACGTTTTTACCCAAACTCTAGCCATTACGGCCTTTTGTTGTTGGCTTTATCCTTGGGTTTTGAGAGTTCATATAGGGTTCCTATATATATGAGAGTGCTGAGTTTATTAGAACTTCTTGGAATTATTGAAAATCTTTATAGATTGATTAAGCCACTCTCAAACTCTCTCATTTCCCTCTTAGAGCTCATTCTCTCCTTCATGCATTGAAGTCAAGCTCAAGGGAAATCATCCAAGTGCATATCAAGCAAATCTCATCACTTGGAGATCATCTTCCATGCCTTGCATTCATTAATAAGTAAGTTCATCTCAAGGCATAGGTAAGAGTATTTGTTTTTTTTTGTTTCTTTGAAACCCTAATTCTCTTTGTAAGAATTAGATACTCTCTTTGTGGGAATTACTCTCTTTGTGGGAGTTTGGTGTCTTAGTGTATGACTAACCCTAATTCTCTGTGTGGGAGTTTGACCCTTGTGTAGGGTTGGTTTGCTTCTTGTGTATGACAAAATCCTCTGTGTGAGGTATCTCTTTGTGGGATTGTATTCACTTCTCTTTGTGGGAATTATGTGAATATTGGTGTGGCTGGACGTACCCAAGTTTGGAGAACCAGGGTAATATCTTGTGTTTTCATTTGGATTCTTGCATTTATTATTCCGTATTTGCAAGTTAAATTTTAATTGCACAATTTATTTCCATTACTCTATTCACCCCATCCCCCTCTAGAGTGTTTGTTGTTAGTATTGCAAGGTATATTGTCCTTACGCACATAAGAAAAAAATAAGTACAAAATCGTACGCTGTAGCTCAAGGATATTTTCGCTGAACTGGTGAATAAACAAATTAAAATGAGCATGACTCATATATAAATGATGCATCAGATTCCCTAAGTTATCCAATGCGAATACCTTACGATTTGGCAAAGGAAATTTTGGATATGCTGCTATTGGATGTTGTGACGGCATACCCTTATGGATATCTTGGTAAAGGTAAATTCCATATGTCCTTAAATGCCTGAATAGACTTCGGGACGTCTATTTCTATTGAAGAAGAATGTGGTATAACAGACTTAGTGAATTCCTTGAACAACAAGAATTCAACAATAATGAAGTATGCACTTGCATCTTATAAGAGCAAAGTGAAAAGGATTCATCATAATAGCAGTCTATGTAGATGATCTGAATCTCATTAGATCCCCTAAAGAGATCACTGAGATATCTGTAAGCCTAACAAAAGAATTCAAAATGAAAGACCTAGGCAAAAGGAAATTCTGCCTTGGCTTGCAGATTGAACATTTAAAAGACGGAATCCTGTTACACCAAACAACATATACAAAGAAAATGTTGCAAAGATTTCATATGGACTAATGTCATCCACTTAGTACACCTATGGTAGTACAATCTCTGGATGCACATAAAAACCCCTTCCGGTCGCTGGAAGAGGGGGAGGATATACTTGGTCCAAAAAACCTTATCTGATTGCTATTGGATCACTTCTATATTTGGCCAACTGCACACATCTCGATATAGCGTTCGTAGTAAATTTAATAGCCAGATACAGTGCAGTGCCTACGCAGCACCACTGGACTGGGGGTTAAGCACCTTCTGCGCGACCTCCAAGGGCCAACAGACAGCGTACGTGTTTACCTATGGTGGGACGGCCATTTCCTAGAGATCCGTCAAGTAGACCATGACGGCGACCTCATCCAATCACTCAGAGATCATCGTTACCCATGAAGTAAGCAGAGAATGTGTCTGGCTACGATCAGTTGTAAATCACATCCTAGTGACGACCAGATTGAATACTGGGGACCTTGAACCTACTACTATGTTCAAGGACAACGCTGCTTGCATCGCTCAGTTACGAGGTGGCTACATCAAAGGCGACAGAACGAAGTATATTTCCACTAAATTCTTCTGGACGCATGAGCTAGAAAGAGATGACGAGATCGATGTCAGACAAGTACAATCATGTGACAACCTGGCAAACTTATTCACTAAATCTCTTCCTACTGCTACCTTTAGGAAGTTTGTACAGAAAATTGGTATGAGGAGCCGAAGAGATCTGAAAGCCTGAGTGCTTACACAGATCAGTGAGAGTTAGAGAGCGTTTGTAAACGTTTTCCTTAACTATAGTTTTTCCCATAGGGTTTTCCATAGCCAAAGGTTTTAACGAGCAAACCTCATCAACTTAGGATCCTGAAGTATTCATCCCATGTGAGACTCCTATAACACTCAGAATCCTGAAGTATTCATGAGCAGAGTCCACACCTATGGCTGGATAAGGGGGGTGTTGTAAACGGATGTTGACGAGTATTTGTATTATGATTACGTCTTATCCATAAGATAAGATCGTATCTATTGTACCCTATCCTTGTATGCTCTTCCCTCTTCTATAAATAAAGAGCTAGGGACTCCTCCCCAGATTGATGATTCACAACAACTTCCCCTCTCTCTTCCAATTTTTTGTCTTTTTGGCAAAGATCCTAAATACACCTCAACTTTTGATGTGTATTTAGCATACCCCTTTCCATTTGGACTTTTAATTTTGTAAATATTTATTACTAACAGGTCCATTATTCTTTAAACACTTTTCCATTGAGGTATGCTAAATACACCTCAAAAGTTGAGGTGTATTTAGGATCTTTGCCAAAAAGGCAATAAAAATCACATCCTCAAATCACTTTCCCTCTCTCTTCTAATTTTTTGTTTTTTGGCAAAAATCCTAAATACACCTCAACTTTTAAGGTATATTTAACACACCTCTTTCCATTTAGATTTTTAATTTTGTAAATATTTATTAATAACAGAAAAATATTAATAATTAAAAACAACCAACACAAAAAATTAATAACTGTTATAAAGGGCTTTTGTAGGCCCATCTGTGTATTGGGTATCCACCCATTATGTAACCATACATCTATAAATACATGGCCATGGGTTCCGTAGCCACCAAGTTTACAACACGTTATCAGCACGCTCAAAGCTGAGCCGAACATCCGCCGACGGACGAACAGGACGCGAACGGACTTTCTTCACCGAACGTCGCTAGATCCTGTGGGTAGGATCTAGAGGTAATTTTTATTCTCTAGATCTAAACTCGTATGCGCATATGATTAGATCAAAATATTTGGATCGATGTTTTGATTAGTATAGATCGGATTTTTATCTCAGATCTGCATGCTAAATCAACCCTTTAATGAAAAATCGACGTTTTTATCAATAAAATCAACTTTTACGATGTAAAACGCCGTTTTGAAGACTAAAAATAGATTTTTTTTTTCTTATAAAAATCATGTTTTTATCATCTCCTTCCCCAAAGTTTTTCAAACCCTAGAGGGATTTGTTCATTGTCACACAGACAGAAGCCGCGCATGCGAAAATCCCCCCTCGATCAAACCGCACTGTTGCCGCCGCTTGCAGCAGCGGTCGCCGCCGCCGCCGCCGCCACCTGCGGCGGCGGCCAACGAGGCCGCCGTCGCCCGTATCGGTGGACGCTGCCACCCGCAGCGGCGGACCCCGCCGCCTGCGGGGGCCTGCAGATGGCGGACGGCGGACCCTGCCGCCTGCAGCGACGGCCCCGCCGTCGCCTGCACCCCACCGCCGCCCGAAGCGGTAGCCTATGCTACCGCAGCCTGCAGCGACGACGACAGCCGCCGTACCGCCAGAAGTGGTGGCAACGACGACCCCCGTGCGTGCACGACCGAAACCCTAACCGGTTGCACGGGATCACACGGCATCCAAAAACCCTAACTTGGGTTTGTCCACAAAAATTTTGTTTTTCCAAATTCTTTTTCAGATTTAATTAATATTTTTCTTCGTTAAATTCTGGATTATTACATGCTTTTTAATTCATCGCATTTTTGGATTATCTGATTATTATACGTTTAATAATTAGGAAGATCATGCAACCGCTCTGCCGTTAGTCAACTAACCTAACGGTGTATAACGTTGCCCAGTGGTCCAATAATTATTAAACGAAAAATTTTCATCTCTATTATAAAATGCATGTGATGATAAATTGCATGTGATAATTAATTGCCTGTGATGATTAATTGTCTGCAATGTAATAAAATGCCTGCTGCATTTTTCTGCGACGCTTGTTTATATTTGTTGTGGTTTTGGATCGGCTAGCTATCACCATTATTTCCCTCGCACTTTTTTCTATTTTTGAGAGAAATTGTAGGGAGGATATTATTGTATAAATTTCAAGACCGGCGGATGTCCCACGAAGATGAAGATCTATTCTAGAAGAATATGGGCCCCACGTGGGTTCCCGAGTTGTATTTTCAATTTTATGGGATTGTATAGACTTTATTTAAAATGGTGATTAGCCGATCCACACAACAAATATATGTGTCTGAAATGCATAATTATGTGTTTTACTTTAAAATATCTAATTATTGCTTATTTTTAACACGCTAGAGATAATGGCTAAAATTACGAGCGTCGACTTTGACGTATTAGATGCTACAGGCAAAAATTATCTGAGCTGTCAGTTGGATATAAAATTCCACCTGTGCTCACAGGGACTGAGCCATGCTATCGCTGTAGGCGATAAAGTTTCTTACATAGATAAAACGAAAGCAATTATCTATATCAGACGCCATATCGATCAGACCCTGAAGGCCGAGTATCTCACGGTGGAAGACTCTTATGAGTTATGGACCGCCCTCGAGGATATACACAAATATCAAATAGATGGTATCCTTCCCCGAGCGCGATATGAATGGGAGAACCTCCGTCTCCAGGACTTTAAGTCTATCGCCGAGTACAACTCGGCACTTTTCAGTATCACCTCACGCCTGAAGTTGCGTGGTGAGAAAGTGACGGAGGAGCGCAAGTTAGAAAACACGTATACATCCTTCTACGAGAAGGATGTTATACTTATGCAGCAGTATCGTGAATGAAAGTTCACAAAATACTCAGAGCCTCTCTTATGCCTTCTGATGGCAGAACATAATAGAGACCTCCTGCTGGCCACCCATAACTCGCGCCATGATGGCATTGCTCCTGCGCCTGAAGCGCACCACAGATCCTCTTAGAAGAAGAGTACCAACTTCAAAGGCAAACCCCAGAAGGGCAAGGCAATGAAGAAGCAGGCTAGAGGACCCCCTCCAAAGTCCAACAATGAGGGAAAGAAGAAAAATGTGTGGAAGAGAAAAGACAACGGCCAGATATCTGCCCCCAGAAAAGACTGTGAAGATAAATGCCACAGGTGTGACATGACTTGACACTGGTCCAGGAATTGTCGGACTCCACGCCACCTCCAGGACTTGTACAAAGCTAGCCAGAAGCCAGCCGAGACAAACCTGGTGGAACATGAAGACCTGGCACCAATCAGGTTCATCGCTGAGGACTTCTCAAATGATGACCTGCTCGACTGAAGCATTATCTAGTTTCTGCTATGCATTGTAATTTGAAAACAATTTACTCTCTAGTTGTTTGATTTCTAGCATGTTGGATGATTTTTCAGACGTTGAATGATATTTGGTAATCTTTTTGTGCCTTATACTGCTATGTTTCTCTCTCTTAATTTAGATGGATAATAAATACCTAGTGGACACGCACACGATCCTCCAAGATATTTGCTTTTTTCAAAGCATACATAAATACGATGGAACCGTGAATACAATCTCCGGTCCATCAGGAATTATTGAAGGATCAGGGGAAGCACATTTTATGCTCCCCAACAAAGTACAACTACTAATAAAAGATGCTCTTTTCTCCCCTAGCTCTCATAGAAATCTGTTAAGTTGTAAAGATATCCGTTTAAACGGATACCACCTAGAGATGGTGAACAAACAAAACAGAGAATTCTTGTATGTAACGACTCATAAAAACGGTGCTAAAACCACCGTCGAGCGTTTTGAGGGACTCCCGTCGGGTCTCTACCATACAAAGATAAGAGCAATGGAAGCAAACACACTTGAGCACCAGAAGTGCGATAATCGACCAGAATTCCAACTCTGGCATAATAGACTCGGACACCCTGGAAGGAACATTATGCGTCGCATAATATCCCAATCCCGTGGAATTAACTCGAAAAGCCTGAAGCTACTTCGAAAGGGTGCATCTCCTTGTCCCCCTTGTCACAAAGGGAAATTGATTACGAGATCATCTCCACTTAAAATGGACTCAGAGTCTCCCAGCTTCCTAGAGAGAATACATGGAGACATTTGTGGGCCTATTCACCCCGCAAGTTGCCTATTTCGGTACTACATGGTATTGATTGACGCATCTTCCAAATGGTCGTATGTGTGCCTCCTGTCCACCCACAAGTATCCTTTGCAAAGCTACTGGCACAAATCATAAAGTTGCAGGCACATTTCCCAGATAACCAGGTCAAGAAATTGCGTCTGGACAACGCTGTGGAATTCACATCACAAGTCTTCCTAGACTACTACCAAGCAACTGGCATAGAAGTTGAACATCTTGTAGCTCATGTTCACACCCAGAACGGGTTAGCTGAATCTCTTATAAAGAGACTATAATGGATTGCTCGTCCATTGTTGATGCAATGCCAGTTGCCGGTGAACGCATGTGGACATGCCATCTTACATGATGCATCGCTAATAAGATTACGACCATCAGGAAGTCAATCTTATTCTCCGATGCAACTCGCATATGGAAACCCACCGGATATCTCTCACCTGAGAAGATTCGGATGCGTTGTCTATGTCCCCATAGTGCAACCGCAGAGGACCAAGATGGGTCCTCAACATCGACTGGTATCTACATAGGATTCGACTCACCATCGATCATTAGATACCTGGAACCCCTAACAGTGGACGCCTTTAAGGCACGTCTAGCAGATTGTGAGTTTGACGAAAGTACCTTTCCCAAACTAGTTGTTAACACAGAGAAGCCAGAAGCTTCAAAGACCATGTCATGTGACACCAAAAATTTATTCCATTTTGATCCGCGTACAAACCAATGTGAAGATGAGATCTTGAAGATCCTACAAATACAGAATACAGCTCACATTTTACCGGACAAATTTACTGACAACCAGAAGATTGTCAAATCACACGTCCCTGCTGCAAACATGCCAGCTAGGATTGATATACCCAAAGATGGATGCAATCCACCTACAGCAGAAGCGGCTGTACCTCAACAAAAGAGAGGACGACCCCCAGGCTCCAAAGATAAAAACACTCGAAAGAGGAAAAATCTTGGAGCAATGATCACAATACCACCACAGGATGCTGAGCTCAGCCCAGATATCTCTCCCCTCCTAAAACCCCTGAAGAGGAAAATATAGGAGAAATATCATTAAACTATGTACGTACTGGGGAGGTATTGAACAGAAAAGGCACAATCATCGATGATAACTTTGCGCTCATTATTGCCAATCACGTTACTGAATACGACGATGAGACCGATCCATGCTCTCTAGCAGAATGTAAAGCAGAGAGGATTGGCCAAAGTGGAACAAGGCAATAGGAGTAGAGTTGGACTCACTCTCGAAGCGCAAAGTTTTTGGACCTGTAGTCCTAACACCAAAGGGTGTTAAACCTGTAGGATATAAATGGGTATTCGTAAGACAAAGAAACGAGAATAATGAGATCGTACGCTACAAAGCGTGCCTTATTGCACAAGGCTTTTTCCAAAGACCAGGAATAGACTATGATGATACATATTCCCCGGTCATGGATGCGATCACTTTCCGTTTCATTATTAGCCTAACTACTACGGAAGGTCTGGATATGTAGCTCATGGACGTTGTGACTGCATACCTATATGGAAATATAGATAAGGATATCTATATGAGACTTCTGGACGGATACAAACTACCGACAAAAATGGCAGAAAGACCTCGGGACGTCTATTCTGTCAAACTCCAAAGATCACTGTATGGTCTAAAACAGTTGGGGAGATTGTGGTATAACAGACTCAGTGAATTCCTAGTGCAACAAGGATTCACAACTAATGAAGTCTACCCTTGCATCTTTATAAGAGCAAAGGGAACAAGATTCGTAATTATTGCCGTCTACGTAGACGACCTAAACATCATCGGATCTCCTGAAGAGATAGCTGAGATATCCAAGAGTCTCACACAGACTTTTGAGATGAAAGACATTGGCAAAACGAGGTTCTGCCTAGGCTTACAAATCGGACACCAAAGCGGAGGAATCCTATTACACCAATCCACATACACAAAGAAGTTGCTGAAAAACTTTCTTATGGACAAATGTCATCCGCTTAGTACACCAATGGTTGTCAGATCATTGGATGTTAATACTGATCCCTTCCGGCCGCTGGAAGAGGGGGAGGAAGCACTGAGTCCCGAAGTACCCTATGATTCGGGTTCAACATTACATATTTAACCCCCCATTTAGCCCTATTTTGTGCTCATGTGATGCTACATTGTTCTCTAATTCATACGTATTTTGTACACAATTATTTATTAGAGAAAACACTCTATTTGAGCACAAAACAGCAATTAATGAAGTATTTCTGTACTTTTTATATTTTTCCTAGCATCGTCTCGATCTCATGATTCCAACGACTATTTATTTATATTTTTTCTGAGATCTGTGCTAATTACTGTGTATTTTTGAATGCAGAATACCATTTATTGGAAATAAAATAAAGTTGGCACGAATCTTGGCGTACACGTGGCCGCATCCCGACGTTTCCCGCTCCATCAGACGGTGCTCAGTGCTCGGGAGACACGGCTTACTTTCATCCGCACGATTTTCATCCTACGGCCCACAATGAAGCAGATCTCAGCAGCATCGAACGAAAGCGGGATCAAATCTCGACCGTTCGATTGCGATCGAACGGTCGGTGATTTTCATTTCATCTCGCAACGGAGCGGAGTTTCTCCGGGAGACGTGGCTTCATCGCCTTCGTCTGCGCATCATCCAACGGTCCGACGCGATGCTCAGCGGAGCGTCGACGCGGCAACTTCGCGAGCGCACGATCATCATCGAACGGCTGCAAATCACCCCGAATCGAACTCGTTAGCGGATGCGGGCGGAGCACGAACTTTGGAGCCACATGTCGACACCACATCAGATCCCGCATTGATCAACGGTCGAGGATTGCTCCGGCTGTTGAAGCGGGTTTGGGTTGTAAATGGGTGCGGTTTTAGACCCGTTAGCTCTCTAAACCCGCAATGAGCCTATTTAAGGTATTCCTAGGTTTTTTTGAGCATATACAAGCAGATTTTGGCGTATTTTGAGCGTATTGGAGGCTCTAGGAGCCGTATTTCGCCACCACAAAATTCTGTAAAATTCCAGAGGCTATTTTCTTATTTCCAGAGAGTTTTGGTGTCTTTTCAAGGATATTTGGTGATATATTTCTTAACTTAAACCCCGTATTTGGTGCTTTTCTATTGTATTTTGCTATTAGATTGATGTATTCTTCTATGAAACTTGTTTATTCTTGCACCATGAGTGGCTAAATTGTTATTGTGCATGGTATGGCATAGTTAGGGGATATTATTTGTGTTCGTTTGGTTGTATTCCTTGTGCTAAATCGTTAAACGTCGTTAAAGTTGTAATCTTTGTTCGTAAATCGTCTTTTTCATCTTCCAAAAGAAGTGATTGAGTTGATGATCGCCCCAAAAGGGTGAGTTTTGATCTCCCCAAAAGGGAGTTTCATATCGTAGTTCTGATCTCTCCAAAAGAGAGTTTCATATCGTATTATAACTTTAGCGACGATCTTATTGAATATTGTGCTTGAACCCCCAAAAGGGTATCTTCCGATGAATTGCTCCCAAAAGGAGAATTCATTGAGTTATATTGGGTATTTTCCGGTGAATTGCTCCCAAAAGGAGAATTCATTGTGTTATACTTGTCAACCAAATTAATACGAATTATTGATCCTAACGAACCCATACCATGTGCAAACTTTTCGTCGATACTTTCATACACACTTTTCCTTGTTTATATTGTTCACGTATTCACATCACCGTCATCATTGTTGAAGTGGTTAGTTTCTTTTCGTTGAATTTCTATTTGATTTGAACTGTGGTTGCAACAGATTTCCTCCTGAGGATTCGACATCTGGACTCCCAGATTATATTACTTGTACGGACTCTTGCACTTGAGAGAGAGAACCTTTTCGGAGCCCACCAAGTTTTTGGCGCCGTTGCCGGGGAGGAATGGTTTGTGACTACGGTTTATTTCATTTAGAGGACCTTCGGTGAGATCTTTCCACTTTACTGTACATAAACTTTTTTTTATTATTTTATTTTAATTTTTAAAAATGGAATATATGAATTTCTATTGCACAAACAATATGTATGATGCAAGGTATGCTAATGCACACAAACATAGGATGGAAAAGCTCAAGATTGTAAATTTTAATCAAACTGATTGTGAAACTTTCTTTCAGGCCTGGAGGAGGTTCACAAACATAGTATCGAGCTATCCGTAGTATGGGTACACAAATGAAGAGCTTATGGTGTCCTTCCTAGATGGACTACGACCACAGCTGCAGGAATTATTGGGAGGCATGACATCGATAGAGGCATGGGAATACATGGGGTCTCTGCAAGAAGATGAAGAAACCAGGGAAGAGACTTCAGAGTGCGATTCAACGGAGCCTTTGTGCCTCGATCAAGAAGAGAAAAGCGTAGACGTACCTTTGTAATCCTTGAAAGAGTACGTTTACCTGATTATTCACACACAGGAGGCTACATCCCATCAATTCCAGGAGAATTTCCTTGCTCGGAGTCGGCAGATTCAGAAATCCGTTGAAGATCTTAATTTGATTGCCACTTGCTTAGAAGAAAATAATTCTTTTGAAATTCAACTTCAAGAACCTAATACGAGTTTATCTTCTATTGCAAGAAAATCGAGCGAGCCATGTCACGTTGAGGGCAAAAATAATATCTACATGGCAGAAAGTGTGTGCAAAAGAGAGGACGAGCTAGCAATTTTGGATGAACGAGAGGAGGAGACAGCTAGGGACAAGGGCTTTGAGATTATCGCCATGGATTCAGAACCATGCCCTCCTCCAGTTTTGTCCCAAAATCATTTACCCCTCTCCCCATTGATCGAGCATCATACCGAGAGTAGTGCAAATATTTCAGGGAGTAGTCATCATCTTGCTTTAATTTATTTCAACTATTTTGATGACTACATTTGGAATATTTTTACCAATAAGAATCTTAGACTGAAATGGATTGACGTAACTCATCTCTTGCAGGAAACAGGTGGACATCTTATAGAGATGCTGGGAGTTACGTTGCTGGGATCCAGTTTAGTCGTTGGAGGAAGACTACTCGCCGAGGAGCGCAAGGAGCAAATTGAACAACTTCCTCCACAATTAAAGATTCGGGATCTGTCATTTGATCAGGGTGTGTTCTTTCCAGTAGTGTATTTTTAATATGCTTTCTAGGTTGCTTGCTTGAATAAACTTGTACCCCTTTCGACATTGAGGACAATGTCCATCTTTAGTTGGGGGGTGTGTATGAGACCTTGGGATTTTTTTTGAGAAGAATAAATCACCAAATCTCATATTTTAAAAATTCCTTCATATGCCTCAAATACGGATGATTACGCATTAATTGAGTTCAAAGAATTGTTTATGGCTTGATTAAATTATTTTTCTTTCATGGAATTACCGTTAATATGCTATTCATGAAAATTTTCAATTTCCATGATTAATATCTCGAAATAGTTTGAATTTATTTCACGCATGCTAATGTGATGAAAAAGCTTGAGTATACACGATTCATTAAGAAAAGTCTTCAAGTTGAAGAGGAATGTGGCCATGGTTATTAATGTTTATGTTCGAAAATATGGGTGTTGAGTTGCTTACAAAGAAAAAAGAAAAGAAACGAAGAAAAAAATGAATGAATGAAGAAAAATGAATGAATAAGTATGTCACTAATAAATAACTTGGTTGGCTCGAGTAGTACAGTCCGAGGGGTCCTTCTTGGCCTAATGCCCTATTATCGTCTGATTTGGGAGCCATTGACCAGAACCTCACTCATTTGATGGAGCGATCCAAGTTATACATTTTTCTGTGAATGTTGTTTGATGCGCATTACGCAGAACTAATGAAAGAAAAGAAATGGTGAATATACTAAGCAACTTCAATACCCATAGCTTGAATGATTGTTTTGAAAGGCCCATTCCTTGGAAACAAGAAAACTAGAGAAAAACGACGTGTTATACTTTCGCTTGTACAAAACGAGGCTTGTATGTTATTTATTCATACTAAATTAGAGAAAATATCATGTGATTGATTTTGTTCATGGATGTGTATATTGATGGTCAAGATCATGTTGGAATGCGTATTATTGAGCCTGCCATAAGCAATTGATAGAATTTATTGTTTTATTAATCATCCATATTTTATCGCTCTTTTTGCTAGAGACTAGCAAATCGCTAGTTGGGGGGTGTGATTCGGGTTCAATATTACATATTTAACCCCCCATTTAGCCCTATTTTGTGCTCATGTGATGCTACATTGTTCTCTAATTCATACGTATTTTGTACACAATTATTTATTAGAGAAAACACTCTATTTGAGCACAAAACAGCAATTAATGAAGTATTTCTGCACTTTTTATATTTTTCCTAGCATCGTCTCGATCTCACGATTCCAACGACTATTTATTTGTATTTTTCTGAGATCTGTGCTAATTACTGTGTATTTTTGAATGCAGAATACCATTTATTGGAAATAAAATAAAGTTGGCACGAATCTTGGCGTACACGTGGCCGCATCCCGACGTTTCCCGCTCCATCAGACGGCGCTCAGTGCTCGGGCAACGTGGCTTACTTTCATCCGCACGATTTTCATCCTACGGCCCACAATGAAGCAGATCTCAGCAGCATCGAACGAAAGCGGGATCAAATCTCGACCGTTCGATTGCGATCAAACGGTCGGTGTTTTTCATTTCATCTCGCAACGGAGTGGAGTTTCTCCGGGCAACGTGGCTTCATCGCCTTCGTCCGCGCATCATCCAACGGTCCGACGCAATGCTCAGCGGAGCGGCGACGCGCCAACTTCTCGAGCGTACGATCATCATCGAACGGCTGCAAATCACCCCGAATCGAACTCGTTAGCGGATGCGGGCGGAGCGCGAACTTTGGAGCCATGTGTCGACACCACATCAGATCCCGCATTGATCAACGGTCGAGGATTGCTCCGGCTGTTGAAGCGGGTTTGGGTTGTAAACGGGTGCGGTTTTAGACCCGTTAGCTCTCTAAACCCGCAATGAGCCTATTTAAGGTATTCCTAGGGTTTTTGAGCATATACAAGCAGATTTTGGCGTATTTTGAGCGTATTGGAGGCTCTAGGAGCCGTATTTCGCTACCACAAAATTCTGTAAAATTCCAGAGGCTATTTTCTTATTTCCAGATAGCTTTGGTGTCTTTTCAAGGATATTTGGTGATATATTTCTTAACTTAAACCCCGTATTTGGTGCTTTTCTATTGTATTTTGCTATTAGATTGATGTATTCTTCTATGAAACTTGTTTATTCGTGCACCATGAGTAGCTAAATTGTTATTGTGCATGGTATGTTATAGTTAGGGGATATTATTTGTGTTCGTTTGGTTGCATTCCTTGTGCTAAATCGTTAAACGTCGTTAAAGTTGTAATCTTTGTTCGTAAATCGTCTTTTTCATCTTCCAAAAGAAATGATTGAGTTGATGATCGCCCCAAAAGGGTGAGTTTTGATCTCCCCAAAAGGGAGTTTCATATCGTAGTTCTGATCTCTCCAAAAGAGAGTTTCATATCGTATTATAACTTTAGCGATGATCTTATTGAATATTGTGCTTGAACCCCCAAAAGGGTATCTTCCGATGAATTGCTCCCAAAAGGAGAATTCATTGAGTTATATTGGGTATTTTCCGGTGAATTGCTCCCAAAAGGAGAATTCATTGTGTTATACTTGACAACCAAATTAATACGAATTATTGATCCTAACGAACCCATACCATGTGCAAACTTTTCGTCGATACTTTCAGACACACTTTTCCTTGTTTATATTGTTCGCGTATTCACATCACCGTCATCATTGTTGAAGTGGTTAGTTTCTTTTCGTTGAATTTCTATTTGATTTGAGCTGTGGTTGCAACAGATTTCCTCCTGAGGATTCGACATCTGGACTCCCAGATTATATTACTTGTACGGACTCTTGCACTTGAGAGAGAGCACCTTTTTGGAGCCCACCACCCTACCTGAGTGCAATTGGAGCACTCCTATACCTGGCAAACTGCACACGTCCCGATATAGCGTTTGTAGTTAACCTACTAGCCAGATACAGTTCAGCGCCCTCAAAGCGCCACTGGAATGGAGTGAATCACCTTCTGTGCTACCTCCAAGGGTTTGTTGACATGGGACTATACTTCAAGAAAGGCGTATCCTCCAACTTAGTTGGTTATGCAGATGCAGGATACAGGTCTGACCCACACACCGCAAAGTCCCAAACCGGTTTCGTATTCACATACGGTGGGACAGCTATCTCATGGAGATCTGTGAAGCAGACTTCAATAGCGACCTCATCCAATCACTCTGAGCTCATTGCGATTCACGAAGCTAGCAGAGAATGTTTTTGGCTCCGTTCAGTCATCCACCACATCCTCATGACTACCAGCCTGAAGACGAGAAATCTTGGACCAACCACCATGTACGAAGACAATGCTGCCAGCATAGCTCAACTACGAGGTGGCTACATCAAAGGTGACAAGACGAAGCATATTTCCCCCAAGCTCTTCTGGACGCATGAACAACAAGTAGACAACCAGATCGACATCCAGCAGATCCAGTCTTGCAACAACCTGGCAGATCTATTTACTAAAGCTTTACCTCGATGTACCTTTAGAAAACTTGTATTAGGGATTGGGATGAGACAGTTGAAAGAGCTACAAGCCTAAAGCTTGTACACATGAGGGGGAGTAGATGTTGAGTTGTACTCTTTTTCCCTTGGCTATTGGTTTTTTCCACTGGGTTTTCCTTAGCCAAAGGTTTTAACGAGGCAACTACATCAACTCTGGATCCAGAAGTATCCACCTCTGATGATATCTATCGATCAAGGGAAATTACAGAGACTTGTACTCTTTTCCCTTCGCCACTGGTTTTTTCCACTGGGTTTTCCATGGCAAAGGTTTTAACGAGGCAAGAACTCTTAACTTAAGATCCAGAAGTATCCATACTGTAACGACTGGTTTTTGTATGATTGGATTATCAGTGTGTTTTGCTTGTGATGGTGGGTTCTCTCCTTGTGTGGTTTCCCTTTCCATAGTTCTCGCTTTCATTCATCTCGTTGAGATCTCCTAACTTTCGTTTTCATTCCTTTTGATGTGATCTTCTAGCTTCTTCCTTAGAATCATTGAACTCAGAGTAAGTCACTCGTGACGAGCTTCATATCGATCATATCTTAGAGTATAAATCGATCCTAGAAGCCATAGAAATCTTCCCGAAGCTTCACGCTTCGAATCGGCACTTTTCGTGCACGTTAGTTGGTTCAAGAAGATCAACCGACCGACTAGATTCCAAACTAGTCGGTCAGGAAATCAACTGGAACCGACTAGTTCGTTCAATTTGTTATTCAGGAGTTACTGTTTATCGTTAGTCGGTCTGAGAACATCTTTCGACCGACTAGATTGTAAACTAGTCGGTCAGCCATTGTTCTTCAACCGACTAGTTCATTGATCATCTTTCCAGCCGAGTTACTGTTTACTCTTAGTCGGTCTGCGTTGATCACCCGACCGACTAGTTCCCCAGCTAGTCGGTCACCAGTCCTTCTTTGACTGACTAATCAGCCCAGGAAACCCTAGTTTTGCCCTAGCCGTCACACTTTTCTATAAATACGCCCCAAACCATTGATCCTTCATCCCAAGCTCATCCATCATCATCCAAACCCTCATTTCACATATCCTACCTCTCCTCAACCTCAAACCCTCATCAAATCCCCAAAAGCCTCATCCAAACCCATTTCTCCATATTTTCACCATTTCCAGATCTGAGCCGGATCGTTCTTCCGTCGCCGTAGTTCTCGGCGTCGTTCCTCCGCTTCTTCACGGGTAGTATTCTTCCTTTAAAAATCTCATAACCCACATTTGATGTTTTGAAACCCTAATAAAATGATTAATGATTTGATGATTGTTCTCCATAACAGCGATCTCTTCCCATACCTAACTTTTCGTGGTGTGGTTCGTTGAACGTCGTCCTCGGTATTAGGCAAGTGAAACTTGTCTCTCTTGGTTTGGGCCATGTCTTAGGCCATTACCTTGCTTTAGCGTAAAAGAGACTAGACGGTGAAAGGATAGCCGTCTAGACGCCATTGACCTAGCTTGACAACGAAGCTTGGTCCGTCACCCTCATCATGCTTGTATGTCACGTTTAATTTCAATAAACGGTACGCGTATTAACTGTTCATGTCATCCATGCATCTTTAACTGTCATGTCTAATTTCAATAAACGGTACGTGAATATCTGTTCATGCCATTGCATTTTGCCTGTCATTTCTAATTTCAATAAACGGTACGTGAATATCTGTTCATGCCATTGCATTTTGCCTGTCATGTCTAATTTCAATAAACGGTACGCGAATATCTGCTCATGTCATTGCATACTTGAATACTCATCGTGATTGCGTAGCATCGCTACATATTAGTGTTACTTGTTACCGGCTAGGCACCCACCTTGCGTGGGCACAATCCTATGCCAAATACACTTTCTGGCTCGTGTTCCAGAAGACGAGCTCAACACAGCCTGCGGGCAATAGGGCACTCGTTGAGTGATCCCTTGTACTTGATGCGTGAACACAGCCTGTGGGCAATAGGGCACTCGTTGAGTGATCCCTTGTACTTGATACTTGAACACAGCCTGCGGGCAATAGGGCACTCGTTGAGTGATCCCTTGTACTTGTACTTGTGTCACGCCCCGCTTCCCATTCTACCGGGAGCGAGGACGCGAGCGGGTCCGCGATGTGCTTAAAACAAAGAGGAGTACTTTTTTTTCTTTTTGAAATCTTTTGGAATCCTTTTTCTTTTCTTCCTCCTTGGTTTAAACACACTAAGCGTCTGTATAAAAATTGCAGATCCTTGCATGCAAATTAAGAAGCAGCTCAAACAACATTATTACATATCCAGCGTACAATAATTAAGATACATCTCGGCCTAGTATGTCCAATACAAACAAAGTACACAATTACATTATTTTAAATGTAAATAAACAGTCGCGAAGGGGATTGTCTAATCTTCTGTGGGTGGGTACTCCACGTGCTCGTCAAGCACTGGCTCGATTCCTGCGGTAGTGTCTTCAAAGAACTCACTATCGATACCTGACGGACATTTCGTAAAACAACAAAATGAAATGTTCGTCAGCGAGGTATACTCGGCAAGATATTCTCAAAACCAAAACGTTAGACATTTAAATTAAACAACGCTGAATTTTAAAGACAAGCAATAAGTTTAAACTTTAAAAGAGTTAAAGACAAGCAATAATTTTAATTTACAAATAAGCAATAAAAGAGATAAATCAGTTTAAAGCAGTTAAAACAGTTAAAGCAGTTAAAGCAGTTAAACATTTGCAACCTGCAGCAATTTAATCATTGATAACCATTTGCAATACCATTTGCAACCTGTAGCAATTTCAATAACAATTTGCAATACTATCGGCAACCTGTGACAATTTAGCATTCAATAACCAAACTGTAGCAATCCTGTAGAAAAGAGGTTATAATAATAATCAATAACCAGTCTATCCTAGTGATAAGTCCATGTCCAAGAGTACTAGAGATAACCAACATGCAGCCTGCGACGGGAGCAACTCCGAGGCTTACCCACCGTTCCGATATGGCAACGGTCAAGGTTTTAACCCCCGTAATGTGTTGGAGGTAATTTAGTATGGCGCATCCAGTCATTCTGTAACACTTGTGATCATAGACTACCCCAATCCCAGGTCAAGTCTAGTGTCGGTCAAAAGAACGTGTACTATCTGTCTATTATTGAAATTCCATCTTCCATTCAATATTGTTGAAGTTCCATCTTCCATTCAATATTGTTGAAATTCCATCTTCCATTCAATATTGTTGAAGTTCCATCTTCCATTCAGTCAATTCAATCTCGGTGTTCCAATAGTCTGTACAACAGTCTCGTGAAAGTTCACAACTTCACGACTCGATTAAATGAAAACTTCAGGATCACTTAAATAAATAAAAGAACGATTAAGATATAACTTTAACCAAGCAAAAGAGTTTAAATTAGCTTAAAATACTTTCTAAGACTAGTAGTTATTTTTCAAGATTTTTAAACAATTTTTAAACAATTTTAAATAGCCAAAAAGCAATTTTAAATCAAGAAATGATTTTTAAAACATATGTTCAAGGAATTTTTTAGAGCAAACCGTACATCAGAATTCTTCAAACAAGGTGTCAAAATGATCGTATTCACTAGTACTACGACATATATTTTTATCGTACATAAGTGTACGTAAAATCACAGATTACGAATTTTAAAAGGGTTTTTAAAACAAGAATTTATCATTACAACATATCTTCAAAGATTTATTCCGGGCAAACCGTACGTCGGAATTCTGTAAACAAGATGTCAAAACGATCGTATTTATAAGTACTGTAACATATATTTTTATCATACAGTGGTATGTGTAAAAATTGCAAGCTACGAATTTTAAAAGGATTTTAGCCTATTTAAGTTTTGCCTTTAAAAATTCACTGTGAGAAATATACTTGCCTTATGGTGACGAAACTAGCGCCAATGAATCCGTTTCGACGTTTCTGATTTTCTGGGACTAGTCACACATTTTTCTGGCCCCTGTATAATTAGTTATGGATTTATAACCTTAAAACCCATTTATTAATTAATAAAAATACGAAAAAATACGAAATACGCTATATTTACAAGTTTGCCATTTCGAATTCTTACGCACCGACGTTTCGATCTCAGCGTGCCACGACCGGGGCGGGGGCTTCGGCGGGCTCAGTCGACGGCGGCACGGGGCGGCAGCGGAGGGGCGGCTGGGCCATCGACGGCGGCGGCGACGGAGAGTGGGAGGCGACGTCGGAGGAGGGCGTGGGGTAGAGAGAGGCGGCGGTGGCGGGCTCGGGGTTGCGCTGTCGTCGTTCTTCGAGCGGGCGGCGGGGAGACGTCGACGGCGAGGGCCTGGGAAGGACCGGGGAGCGCTGTCGTGCTGGGGGCGAGTGCAGCGGCACTTGAAAGGCGGGGGCGGCGTCCGGCGTTGTCGTGGAGAGCAGTCGGAGGCGGGCTTTGGGCGGAGCAGCGAGGACGCCCGGCGGTGGTTGAACGTGGGTCTCGTCGGAGGGGAGCTGCGAAGGCGGTGGTCGAGCGTCTCAGGCGGGGCTTTCGGATGAGAAAGAGCGGGGAGAGTGAGTGCGTGACGTGGGCGAGCTCGTGGGAGAAGTAGTGGGTTTCGGGTTATTTCATTTGGCCTGGGGAATTAGTGTTTGAGGGAGGGAGATGAGATTGTTAACATGGGTTTGGGTTTGCTAATGAACTGGGAAGAGATAGTTTAATGGGTTTGTTGCGTGGGTTCGGGCTGAGACTTTGCCCAGGGGGTTTGTGAGGGATATGTGATTAAGGGTGGGGGATTAAATAGGGAAATAAAATTAGTTTAATATGATGAAATTAATGCTTAGTCAAATGATCATTAATAGCAAAGTTAGTTCTTTAGACTAACTTTAGAAATTTGAAAGTGTATAACACATGGGCTGCCAGATGGGTTTTGGATTCATCTGCCGACAGATGTAAGGTTAATTAGGATAGTAATTAGGGTAATGTAAAACGGTAATTAGTGAAAACAATTAGTAAAATTACAATTTTGCCCCTAAAGTCAAACGACTCCGAAAAATTACGAAAATATAGCCACGGGTTCGTATCGTCACGAGGATCGTGACTACGAGATCTATTTCGTAGTTTGGACTACGGAAATACGAGTTTTGGGCCAAAACGTTTAGGAAGCGGGTTTGCGGGTTCTCTATCGATCCGACTTCGAAAATTACGGAATTAATGTGGGAGGCTCTAAATGATCATAGAATGACACTGTAGAAGTTTGAAATCATTTTGAAAACGTTTACATAGAAAAATAATTGTTACGGCTGTAACATCAATAATTGAGTTTAAATAATTATAAAAATCATTTAGGAATTTAGGTTGGTACTCGTATACCCTAAAATATGTTATAAGTATATTGGTACTACAAAACATTTTTTATAAATGATTTAAAAACTATTTTGATGTTCAACTCATAACAAACCATTATAAAATATTATTAATTAAGAAAATACGTAGAAAAAAGGTATTGTTGAATACGGGTCATCACATTCTACCCTCCTTAAAATAATTCCGTCCTCGGAATTTCTCAAAAATTTATAATATAAAATAATTACTGTTATTAAGAAGCTCAAGCAAATAAATGATAAAATGGAAAACTTGATGAAAATTACAATTTAGAAAATAAGTTGTAAATAGCATGAAATATAATGTGATATCATAGCATCAAGAAAGCAAGAGATATTTCTAATTAGTATTAACATCATCATAGATTCCGTAATTATTCCTAAGACCAGTAGCATTACAAAAGTTACTCTAACTTCTCAAGTAGTCCAAAATTAATATGAGAAAATAATATCACATGAAAATGAGGGCTATTATGATGACAACCTCTGTTCGAACTTGGAACCTGAGGTGACAAGTCAGAAGCAAGCACACCGAGGAGGAGGACAGAACGTCTATAAATGATGATTACATGGTCTCAATCATGTAAATCATCGCCATAGCATACAAAAGCGTGAGGACTAATCCAAATGCATGCAAGCGGTCACAACTTAACCAGCAGAGCACCAAAGACTTCATCTGCCATGCTACCAAATTACAATCCAAAATCCAGATCGTTACCAAAAGGCAGATATAAGGCCAACTCTCATGGATCAAGATCATTGTCACCACTGCTTCCAGCAATCTCCACAACATCCAACAGTAAGCCAGCATCAAAGCTGTCCTCCAAATGAGAGCACAAGACTGGCATCTCATCTCAACACCTAAGGCCAAAAGGAATCCAATACCCAATCCTAAGGATACTGCTTGCCAATACCATTGTTCGATATCTACGGCTAACACCATCAGTCCTAAGCAATTTAATGACCAAAAACTCACGAACCCAAAAACATTAAGGAGCGCCCCTAAGAAGTACTCGAAGCTGGGCAGCTCGAGGGGGAAGAACCAGAAAAAGAAGCTCCCAATGATACCCATAGCGGCGGGTTCCCAATATCCCGACCACACGGCCAAAGCAAGGGTGGCAGCGAGGGTTGCTGCTAAGCCCAACAGACCCCAAGGTCGTTGGTGGGCCATCGGCGGTTGGCGATCCACGGCGACGAGCGCTGCGACTGGCTGTCGATCCATGGTGGGGAGGGCCTCCGGGATGGGGTGGAGCTTCGGTCGGGGAGGCCGGATGAGCTTGAGAGGTGTTGGGATCACGAAGAAAGAGGCACGACGAGGGGGTGGGCGTCGTCTTGGTGGAGAGGAAGCCACGGGATGGTTGGAGAGGGAGAGATGAGGGGGTTTTTAAAGGGGGCGCCGAAAGTCATGGATAGGGTAGGCACCGAAAGTCATAGGTAGGGTAGGTTAGGGTAGGTTAGGCGGGAACGGGGCTCGAGGAGAGGAAACAGACAAAACGCAATAAAGAGAGGGAGAGAAAGTAGGCGGGAAAAGAATTCAAACCATGGAAAAAAATCTGGTATAAGACGAAAGTAGGAGATAGAAAATACGAGCTCAAGAAAGAAGGAGAAGATGTAACAGTCTACACTTACAAGTCATGGTTTGGCTTGTCTCAAATTCTCTAGTACCATCCTCCAATAATTCTGAGTGTCTTTCGATCTGCTTCGTTGTCGAACTTGAACTTTGGATGATCGAAAACCGAATGCTACCCTCCTTAAAATAGACGTAGCTAGAGTTCAAGTGTAGAAAGATTCTAAGAAGGTCAATCGAAAGTTCATCAAGCTAAGGAAGAGGTGATAGTAATAAAGATCGATAGCATTACATAATCATGATTCACGTCCTTGCGGTCCAGCGGACACGGCCAGGGAAGTGACTAAGCCAGGATCACTTATGCCCAGTCTAGCTAGGTCGATCCAACAGACTTTAGCCAAGCACATTGACCGGTATCATGGTCCATTGAAGAAAGCTTATCATTTATATGCGTGCCATCATCAACTGAAGGAAAGGTGATGAAGTAGGTAGATGGTTCAACATATGAAAATAACTGTAACTGCTAGCAAAAGAGGTTACTAGGGAAGGTGTAACCAAGAATGGAACACGAGTTCCTAAGCAAGGGTTAAGAGTTCGAAATAGGTAATGAGGTTCAAAGGAAATAGTTCGTTGCGAATTTTGTGATAAGAAGCAATAGAAAATTTCCAAATCAAGATGTGGACATGCTACGAAGACAAATACATATAGCACGATAAAATAGGCTAGCAATGATAATAAAGACGATGGGTGTCAAATCGATGTAAAGGGAAAAGATTCAGATATACTAGTGATTACCGATTAGGTAGCCTCATGGAGAATTTGGCGTTGAATTTTCCAGTATTTCCTTTACGATACCCAAGATGTCGTTGTGGGTGACGCCGTGTGTATCTGGTCGACCTGCCATATATACTTCAAAACAAACCGCAATATAAGGTAAGTAAAAATCAAATCATCATCAGTTGTGAGTATCTGGTTGACCTGCCAAACTTCAAAACAAACCGCAATGTGAGGTAAGTCAGAATAAATCTATTCTAGTTGTACACTTAGATATTAATGTCATTTAAACCGATCTTAAAGTATTTGCATACGCATGACCTGCATGGGCCACCACCAAAACCTGTCACGCCCCGCTTCCCATTCTACCGGGAGCGAGGACGCGAGCGGGTCCGCGATGTGCTTAAAACAAAGAGGAGTACTTTTTTTTCTTTTTGAAATCTTTTGGAATCCTTTTTCTTTTCTTCCTCCTTGGTTTAAACACACTAAGCGTCTGTATAAAAATTGCAGATCCTTGCATGCAAATTAAGAAGCAGCTCAAACAACATTATTACATATCCAGCGTACAATAATTAAGATACATCTCGGCCTAGTATGTCCAATACAAACAAAGTACACAATTACATTATTTTAAATGTAAATAAACAGTCGCGAAGGGGATTGTCTAATCTTCTGTGGGTGGGTACTCCACGTGCTCGTCAAGCACTGGCTCGATTCCTGCGGTAGTGTCTTCAAAGAACTCACTATCGATACCTGACGGACATTTCGTAAAACAACAAAATGAAATGTCCGTCAGCGAGGTATACTCGGCAAGATATTCTCAAAACCAAAACGTTAGACATTTAAATTAAACAACGCTGAATTTTAAAGACAAGCAATAAGTTTAAACTTTAAAAGAGTTAAAGACAAGCAATAATTTTAATTTACAAATAAGCAATAAAAGAGATAAATCAGTTTAAAGCAGTTAAAACAGTTAAAGCAGTTAAAGCAGTTAAACATTTGCAACCTGCAGCAATTTAATCATTGATAACCATTTGCAATACCATTTGCAACCTGTAGCAATTTCAATAACAATTTGCAATACTATCGGCAACCTGTGACAATTTAGCATTCAATAACCAAACTGTAGCAATCCTGTAGAAAAGAGGTTATAATAATAATCAATAACCAGTCTATCCTAGTGATAAGTCCATGTCCAAGAGTACTAGAGATAACCAACATGCAGCCTGCGACGGGAGCAACTCCGAGGCTTACCCACCGTTCCGATATGGCAACGGTCAAGGTTCTAACCCCCGTAATGTGTTGGAGGTAATTTAGTATGGCGCATCCAGTCATTCTGTAACACTTGTGATCATAGACTACCCCAATCCCAGGTCAAGTCTAGTGTCGGTCAAAAGAACGTGTACTATCTGTCTATTATTGAAATTCCATCTTCCATTCAATATTGTTGAAGTTCCATCTTCCATTCAATATTGTTGAAATTCCATCTTCCATTCAATATTGTTGAAGTTCCATCTTCCATTCAGTCAATTCAATCTCGGTGTTCCAATAGTCTGTACAACAGTCTCGTGAAAGTTCACAACTTCACGACTCGATTAAATGAAAACTTCAGGATCACTTAAATAAATAAAAGAACGATTAAGATATAACTTTAACCAAGCAAAAGAGTTTAAATTAGCTTAAAATACTTTCTAAGACTAGTAGTTATTTTTCAAGATTTTTAAACAATTTTTAAACAATTTTAAATAGCCAAAAAGCAATTTTAAATCAAGAAATGATTTTTAAAACATATGTTCAAGGAATTGTTTAGAGCAAACCGTACATCAGAATTCTTCAAACAAGGTGTCAAAATGATCGTATTCACTAGTACTACGACATATATTTTTATCGTACATAAGTGTACGTAAAATCACAGATTACGAATTTTAAAAGGGTTTTTAAAACAAGAATTTATCATTACAACATATCTTCAAAGATTTATTCTGGGCAAACCGTACGTCGGAATTCTGTAAACAAGATGTCAAAACGATCGTATTTATAAGTACTGTAACATATATTTTTATCATACAGTGGTATGTGTAAAACTTGCAAGCTACGAATTTTAAAAGGATTTTAGCCTATTTAAGTTTTGCCTTTAAAAATTCACTGTGAGAAATATACTTGCCTTATGGTGACGAAACTAGCACCAATGAATCCGTTTCGACGTTTCTGATTTTCTGGGACTAGTCACACATTTTTCTGGCCCCTGTATAATTAGTTATGGATTTATAACCTTAAAACCCATTTATTAATTAATAAAAATACGAAAAAATACGAAATACGCTATATTTACAAGTTTGCCATTTCGAATTCTTACGCACCGACGTTTCGTTCTCAGCGTGCCACGACCGGGGCGGGGGCTTCGGCGGGCTCAGGCGACGGCGGCACGGGGCGGCAGCGGAGGGGCGGCTGGGCCATCGACGGCGGCGGCGACGGAGAGTGGGAGGCGTCGTCGGAGGAGGGCGTGGGGTAGAGAGAGGCGGCGGTGGCGGGCTCGGGGCGCTGCTCGGGGTTGCGCTGTCGTCGTTCTTCGAGCGGGCGGCGGGGAGACGTCGACGGCGAGGGCCTGGGAAGGACCGGGGAGCGCTGTCGTGCTGGGGGCGAGTGCAGCGGCACTTGAAAGGCGGGGGCGGCGTCCGGCGTTGTCGTGGAGAGCAGTCGGAGGCGGGCTTTGGGCGGAGCAGCGAGGACGCCCGGCGGTGGTTGAACGTGGGTCTCGTCGGAGGGGAGCTGCGAAGGCGGTGGTCGAGCGTCTCAGGCGGGGCTTTCGGATGAGAAAGAGCGGGGAGAGTGAGTGCGTGACGTGGGCGAGCTCGTGGGAGAAGAAGTGGGTTTCGGGTTATTTCATTTGGCCTGGGGAATTAGTGTTTGAGGGAGGGAGATGAGATTGTTAACAGGGGTTTGGGTTTGCTAATGAACTGGGAAGAGATAGTTTAATGGGTTTGTTGCGTGGGTTCGGGCTGAGACTTTGCCCAGGGGGTTTGTGAGGGATATGTGATTAAGGGTGGGGGATTAAATAGGGAAATAAAATTAGTTTAATATGATGAAATTAATGCTTAGTCAAATGATCATTAATAGCAAAGTTAGCTCTTTAGACTAACTTTAGAAATTTGAAAGTGTATAACACATGGGCTGCCAGATGGGTTTTGGATTCATCTGCCGACAGATGTAAGGTTAATTAGGATAGTAATTAGGGTAATGTAAAACGGTAATTAGTGAAAACAATTAGTAAAATTACAATTTTGCCCCTAAAGTCAAACGACTCCGAAAAATTACGAAAATATAGCCACGGGTTCGTATCGTCACGAGGATCGTGACTACGAGATCTATTTCATAGTTTGGACTACGGAAATACGAGTTTTGGGCCAAAACGTTTAGGAAGCGGGTTTGCGGGTTCTCTATCGATCCGACTTCGAAAATTACGGAATTAATGTGGGAGGCTCTAAATGATCATAGAATGACACTGTAGAAGTTTGAAATCATTTTGAAAACGTTTACATAGAAAAATAATTGTTACGGCTGTAACATCAATAATTGAGTTTAAATAATTATAAAAATCATTTAGGAATTTAGGTTGGTACTCGTATACCCTAAAATATGTTATAAGTATATTGGTACTACAAAACATTTTTTATAAATGATTTAAAAACTATTTTGATGTTCAACTCATAACAAACCATTATAAAATATTATTAATTAAGAAAATACGTAGAAAATAGGTATTGTTGAATACGGGTCATCACAACTTGTTACTTGACACTACATGTCACAACTACCACTTGTTTACTTGACTGTCCACTTGACGTGAACCACTCGACTTGTACTTGTCCGTGTTTACTTGTTATCCGTGACATACTTGCTACTTGTACTTCCCTTTACTTGTCACTTCCATACTATACTTGACATGCCATGCATCATACTATAACTGCTAGGTTGCTAGTTTACCTTACTTTCAGTTTCCTTGCACAAGTCTTTCCAGACTTGCTGACATGTGCCCCTCTCTCTTTTGGGTGTCACATGTTAGACCCAGAGCCAGAGCTTTGTTGCAGGGGATATGGTGTTGCTGATGCTGATGTTGCTGTGGTGGTGAGTGGACACCAGGGGCCTGTCTTGAAGACCGCTCGTGTTCACTTCTTTGTTTAGGTTTGCTGTTAGTTGTTGGTGCGTGACACCTTTGTATGTATGTTATACCTTGTTGGCCATGTTTGGGCCTTAGACTCTTTTCCTTTTAGCCTGGTGGCTTTTCTGTGATATTGTAATTCATTCAATGGATAATCAGAGATTTCTCTTTTGTCTCTTTCCTTTATTATTATTGTTGTTTCGTTTGCGTTGCAAGGACCTGCCATATGATAATTTATACGCTTATCGGACTTGGAGTTTCACAGCTTCAAGTCTGAGCGGACCTTCTCACGTCTCGACTCCCCATTTTTGGGAAGCGGGGCGTGACAGGTTTTATTGGTGGCCCATGCAGGTCCATTTGCAAATGCGAACTATCGGAACAACGATAATAATTATAAAATGTCCATTAAATGAATTAGAACATCCAAGTTATAAGCCTTGAGTCTAGTTTTTTTAGCGTTCCTATGCCTTAGGTAGCTGGTAGACGTGTTAGGGCATCTGTCTCAGCTTAGTAGGAACCCATTAGATCAGGACCCTAGCTAGACTTAGATAGACGTATGTGCTTGCTAGTTAGGAATCCTTGATTGTTAGCTAGACTCCATGTTAGTGATTTGTTTGATTGTCTTAAGGGTTACCTTAGTGGTTCCCGCCTAGCTCTGGCCATGATAGACTCCTAGGATTTCTTTAGCCGTTCGCTTGGGTTCATCGATTTCGAGCCCAACAGAACATGATCTTGATTCCCTTAGAACCTTCCTGAGATCTATATATTCTAACCCATTAGAAGCTTTAGTGTTAAGGTTCCCTTGGCCTTTAGTTAACCCGATGATTAGAACCCCCCTCCCTGATTCAATCTTTCCTGGTCACTACACTTTGGTGTTACTGACCGTAGATCTTCATCATGGTTTTCTTGCATCGTGATTTAGGCGCATTCAATTCACATAAACCACTTCCCTTGTCCTCAATTCACATGACCACCTCATTACGATTATCCTTGATCTTTCAAATGTTTTCCGTTGCAAATCTTGATTCTTCCAAAGTTATTTTCGAATGCTTTCCTTATTTGAAGTTTCACTCAATTTAAATTTTGTTCTAAACTTCTTTAAATATGTCTCCCTAAATTTCGATGGAGTTAAAAGTCGTTCTTGAATTTTTGAAGACTTTTGGTCGTAATTTTAAAATTACCATCTTGTACTATTTTTTTATAACAATGTATCGTTCACATTTCGATTTTTAAACTTTATTACTATCCTGATGGTTCGATATACCGTCCTTTTTCCTAACTACAAAATTTATTTTAACCACTTATCTTACATACCTTTAGGGAAATTTTTCCAAACTAAATGGACTTCAACTAATTTTTGTATATATCAATTATAGGTTCGTCGTACTCGTACTTCAAAAGTTTTTATACCAACGCGTTCTTTTGGCGAATCCTTATTTCCCTAAAAGTATCTTCGATCTTCTTCTTTCGTTAAGTTTAAATTTGTTCGAAACACTTTTGATATATGTAAGGTTCATGCTCCTTCGACGACTTAAATTATTTATGTTTTTAAATATCGAAACTTGTTTTGAGATTTTTAGATTAGAAGTTTATAATATTTTCAGCATATACTTTCGTATCGATATAAATGTCTTGTCCCTTTTCATATACCAATTTCTATCTGAACCGTATTTCTATTTTCCTTACTCGATTCATAATTTCTTTTCTTACTTGTGCCATTAAAATTTTATTCGAAAACACCTCGTGCTTACTCTTAATAAACTTTTCAAGTCCCTTTGGACTTCGGCTTTTAGCAAGTCGATTTTATGCTCAACATTTTCCATATTTCAGATTTTTGAAAAAAAAATTTACTATTTCGAAATCATTCCTAACTTAGACCCTTCATAAAACGGTTTAAAAGTTTTAATACTAACTCGATGAGTTTAAATATCCTTTTCCCTTTCCATACTACTAAGATATTATCTTTCCATTCACCATACACACTTTTAAGATAATTTCTAAAATATGACTTCAATTATTTTTATATATCGGTACCACGTTCGTTTTGCTCGTACTTTAAGATCTTGTATAAATCCGTTGTTTGGCAAATCCGGGTCCCTCTAAAAAGTATTTTAAATGTCATTTATTTGGAATTTCTCTTCAGTTTTAAAACTTGTAAGCTTTTAGCATGTGCCTAAATTTTCACACTATAGTTGATCAGATTTCATTCTTTGAATTTCGAAATTTTGTCGAAATATTGTATTAAGCTACTGCCGTACAATATTTTCGAACTTCTCCGTTGCAAATCTTGAACCTTCTGAAAGTTTCTTTTCGACTTTCTGATTCCTAAGTTTAAATTTGTTCGAACTTCAATATATATACTTTTACCTCATACCCTTTCGTTGACTTAAATTTATTTTTGAATTTCGAAAGTTTTAACGAGATTTGATTACTGTTTTATAATGTTTTTCCAGCCTTTACTTTCATACCTATTTAAATATCTCATCCCTTTTCATATATCAATTTAAATTCTGAGCTTACTAATTTTTCCCAAATTCGATTTATAAAGTTTTTCCTTTCTTATTTATGTCGTTCAAATGATTCATCACGCTCCCTTAATATACCTTCCAAGTCACACATGATTTCAGCTTTCAACAAACCAAGGATATGTTCAACATTTTCTCTATTTCAATTTTTGGAAAATTATGTTTTCGTAACCATTTTCTGATCTGGTCCTTCCGTAATTTGGTTTTAAAAGCTTATTACGAATTTTGATAAACATACTACTAAGTTTTCCGTTCACCATACATGCTTTTAGAAAATTTCTAAACTAAATCGAATTTCAAATATTTTTATATCCGTGCTAGGCTCATTAGCTCGTATGTTAAGAGCTTTGTGTAAAACAGTCTCTTTTTGGCAAATCCTGATTCCTCTAAAAGTAGTTTCAATATTGATTACTTTAAATTTTCCCTGGCTTAAGGATCTTGAAAGCATTCAACCTGAGTTTAAATTTTTCAATTAATTTAATTTCATTTCAAACCTTGCAAACGTTATTAAGTTACTACTGTGTAATATTTTCTAAACTACGGCCTCAAGATTCGTGTAAATGATTTACTTCCTTTTTAATGACTTTATGTAAGCCAATAAACCGTTTTCTCCTATTATGTATATTCGACTCAAACTTATTTCAACCAATTTGTTTTATCGACCTCTAAATATTTTTATACGAAAAGGGACTCCAACTTTTGAAGTATAACGGTTTTCAAACTTTTCGTATTTTAGAATATGTTAATTACACTATTTTCTATGTGTCCTAATGGAGCATCACTACATCATTACACGACCGTTTTCATGCTTTTCGATCCTTCTATTCGTTACGCTTTTGATTTCAATTTCTTTCCTATTGTCTAGCCCATAGAGCTTGTCGTTGCCTGTGTCAACCTTGTTATGGTTTGGTGGGCCCATTAGTTAAGTGGTTATGTCGTCGTAGTGTTGATTTCGTGGTGTGAAAATATGTGATACGTGGATGTGTATGCCTTGGAGTGGTATTGGTATGTGTATGGATACTGTGTTACGCATATAAATGTCCTGCTATAATTTGAGTCTCACTCAAGCTTGAGTGGGTATACTCTATGTACCTTGGTATAATTGTATGTGGTGGTGAATAGTGATGGATGATGTATGTATGGTGTTTGGGTTGTTTGTGCTTGGTTGTGTTACGCACACGATTGTGGGTGGCTATACCAATATATAGTTATAGGACTATATATGAGGTGAAAATATGGTGAAATATTTGCATGTATTTGAATGACTAAATAAATGTGAAATTTTTTCAAATAAGAGAGGCTTGGTTATTTTCTTATAGTAAGTAATAAGTGTTTAGTGTTGTATAAATATATTGACTATATATATGTGATTGAAATACGTGTATGAAATTGATTGACTATAATAAGCATGAGTGTACTATGTGCGTGAAAATATGTGTGTAGTGGTAGTTATATGTGATTTCTAGTGCATATATATAAGCACTCGAAATGAAAGTACTTGGTTGAATTTATGATGTGATATTGGTTGCGGGTAGTTTTTTTTTTTTTTTTTTTTTGCAAGGTAAGTTAGAGTATATTGAGTGAATCACAAATGTACAAAATGGCCTTCCAAATGGAAGCTAACCTAAATGACTAGGCGATAGGACACAAGCGTCGTCACCCTAGATCAGATAGGTAACCTCCAAGGACAGGACCAAACAGAGACGTCCGCATACACCACCAAAAATTAATAAATACAAACAACAGATACCAAAAACATCAGCTAAAAGGAAAAATTTTCCCCAGGTCACCCGTTGTCTCTAATATCCCAGTTATCACATGCACGCAAGGCCTCATCTTCGACATCATCAGAAATGCGAACTGCAATACGGACATCAGATGCAATCGCATCAAAAATCGTAGTCTTTGGTTTCCTTGTATTTTTCAAATACCCGTTTATTGCGCTCGCGCCATAGGTGCCACACAATAGCGCCCAATACCGTTCTTCCAAGCCGTCCCAGCAAGCCTTTACTGAAGTGCACTAGGAAATATGTACCGGCTTCATGCAGAGTTTGGAGAGAAATCCCGCAGCATCCCAGTTTGAGGAGAGCCCGTTGAAGGATGTAATTGGAGAAGGGGCATTCGAAAAAGACATGGTCTATGGTTTCAGGAGTGTTATTGGAACAAAGCTCACAAGCATTTGATGGGAGTGCGGACCAAACCTCAAGGCGGGTTTTTGTGGGCAATTTGTTTTGGATAGCTCGGAGCAGAGTAATGGAGTACTTAGGAATATAATGGTTGAACCAAATTAGCTTGTAAAATGCAAAAGGAGGAGAATTCTGCCGAGCCACTTCCCAGGCATCCTTAAATCTGAAGGCCGAACCTGATTTCCATTCCCAAGAGTCGCAGATAGATGATAGTGTGTGATGTTGCAGCATAGGCTTGACCAATTGAATTCCGGGGTCATCAATCCAAGCACCCCCACACCAGTAGTCTGAAACACGTTTGCTTGATGAACCATCTGGAATCTCGAATAAGAACTTGAGAGGGCCGCAGGTGAGCCAGTAATCGTGCCAAAAAAGAGTATCCTTCCCATCTCCCACTTTTCTCTTAATGACCGTCTGAGATAATCCTCTGCAATGAAGGAGGAACTTCCAAGTTCCAGACTGGGACACCATTCTAGGGGCTTCAAAGAGTCTTTCCGATTCCTTATATTTGCTGCGCATGTATTCAGCCCAAAGACCTCTAGATTGAAGGAGCCTCCAAGTTAACTTGATACCCGCTGTAAGATTTAAGTCTGTTAGCAATCTCAGCCCCACCCCCCTTCCTTCTTTGGTCGACAAGAATCTTTCCACGACCAGGCTTTAGAAGAGCCCCATATAAATTTTCTGCACATTGATGTAAGAGTACGCAGCACAGTATTGGGGAATTTATAGACCTGCAGCCAGAAATTAATCATGCCATATATCACAGATCTAACAAGCTCAATACGACCTGCTAAGGATAGCGCCAAGGAAGTCCAACCACTTAGACGTTTCCTACATCTGTCAATTAGCCTACCATACATCTGGGCTTTAGGATAATTGGCAGATAAAGGGAGGCCCGGGTAAGTAGTAATCCTGCTAGCATGTTTAGCCCCCAGCAACTCGGCAAGCTCACCCGGGTTTCTAACTCCCTTGCTAAACATTGAAATACTCTTGTCCCAGTTAATCTCCAGCCCAGTAAAGTTATAGAATTCGTCGAGCAAATTTTTAAGCCCCAAGAAGGATTTCCTATTGGCCCTACAGAAGACCAACAGATCGTCGGCAAATAGAAGGTGGGAAACAGAACCAACACGTCTCATAGGTTGAATGCTACCTTTGGTCAGGGACTTGGCTAGCAGAAGGGATAAACACTCCATAATAATCACGAAGAGATAAGGTGAAAGAGGGTCTCCTTGTCTAAGCCCTCGGTTTCCTCCAAAGAAACCCACAGGGGAGCCATTCACCAAGACAGAGAATGAAGGGGAGGAAATACATTCCTTGATCCAGCCGATGAATTTGTGCCCAAAGCCCATTTGGTGTTCTCTGTTCACACTATCAAATGCCTTACGAAGATCCAGCTTTAGACAAGCCCTGGACCCCATAGGGTTACTGAAATCTCTAATTTGCTCGTGGGCGAGCAGGGCGCAATCAGAAATCAATCTTCCTTGAAGAAAAGCAGATTGATTGGGGGAGACAAGGTCTTGTATGAATGGCTTAAGCCTGTTGCAGATGACCTGCATGGGCCACCAAAGAAACCTGTCACGCCCCGCTTCCCAAAAACATGGAGGCGAAGCGTGAGAAGGTCCGCACGGACTTGAAGCTGCAAAGCCGCAAGTCCGATAAGCGTCAATAAAACGAAGTAGCAGGTCCCTGTAATGTGACTCAGAACAACAATAATAATAATAGCAAAAGAGGCGAATAATATAGCATTCATTCAACTCATAGTCCAACAAAAGTCATGATTTTAGGTTGAGGGTAGTTACCAGAGCGACTATATATATGTTAGGAAGTCCGAGGACGGACTTTATTCTAAGGTGGGTAGGATGTAACGACTGGTTTTTGTATGATTGGATTATCAGTGTGTTTTGCTTGTGATGGTGGGTTCTCTCCTTGTGTGGTTTCCCTTTCCATAGTTCTCGCTTTCATTCATCTCGTTGAGATCTCCTAACTTTCGTTTTCATTCCTTTTGATGTGATCTTCTAGCTTCTTCCTTAGAATCATTGAACTCAGAGTAAGTCACTCGTGACGAGCTTCATATCGATCATATCTTAGAGTATAAATCGATCCTAGAAGCCATAGAAATCTTCCCGAAGCTTCGCGCTTCGAATCGGCACTTTTCGTGCACGTTAGTTGGTTCAAGAAGATCAACCGACCGACTAGATTCCAAACTAGTCGGTCAGGAAATCAACTGGAACCGACTAGTTCGTTCAATTTGTTATTCAGGAGTTACTGTTTATCGTTAGTCGGTCTGAGAACATCTTTTGACCGACTAGATTGTAAACTAGTCGGTCAGCCATTGTTCTTCAACCGACTAGTTCATTGATCATCTTTCCAGCCGAGTTACTGTTTACTCTTAGTCGGTCTGCGTTGATCACCCGACCGACTAGTTCCCCAGCTAGTCGGTCATCAGTCCTTCTTTGACCGACTAATCAGCCCAGGAAACCCTAGTTTTGCCCTAGCCGTCACACTTTTCTATAAATACGCCCCAAACCATTGATCCTTCATCCCAAGCTCATCCATCATCATCCAAACCCTCATTTCACATATCCTACCTCTCCTCAACCTCAAACCCTCATCAAATCCCCAAAAGCCTCATCCAAACCCATTTCTCCATATTTTCCCCATTTCCAGATCTGAGCCGGATCGTTCTTCCGTCGCCGTAGTTCTCGACGTCGTTCCTCCGCTTCTTCACGGGTAGTATTCTTCCTTTAAAAATCTCATAACCCACATTTGATGTTTTGAAACCCTCATAAAATGATTAATGATTTGATGATTGTTCTCCATAACAGCGATCTCTTCCCGTACCTAACTTTTCGTGGTGTGGTTCGTTGAACGTCGTCCTCGGTATTAGGCAAGTGAAACTTGTCTCTCTTGGTTTGGGCCATGTCTTAGGCCATTACCTTGCTTTAGCGTAAAAGAGACTAGACGGTGAAAGGATAGCCGTCTAGACGCCATTGACCTAGCTTGACAACGAAGCTTGGTCCGTCACCCTCATCATGCTTGTATGTCACGTTTAATTTCAATAAACGGTACGCGTATTAACTGTTCATGTCATCCATGCATATTTAACTGTCATGTCTAATTTCAATAAACGGTACGCGAATATCTGTTCATGCCATTGCATTTTGCCTGTCATGTCTAATTTCAATAAACGGTACGCGAATATCTGTTCATGCCATTGCATTTTGCCTGTCATGTCTAATTTCAATAAACGGTACGCGAATATCTGTTCATGCCATTGCATTTTGCCTGTCATGTCTAATTTCAATAAACGGTACGCGAATATCTGTTCATGCCATTGCATTTTGCTTGTCATGTCTAATTTCAATAAACGGTACGCGAATATCTGCTCATGTCATTGCATACTTGAATACTCATCGTGATTGCGTAGCATCGCTACATATTAGTGTTACTTGTTACCGGCTAGGCACCCACCTTGCGTGGGCACAATCCTATGCCAAATACACTTTCTGGCTCGTGTTCCAGAAGACGAGCTCAACACAGCCTGTGGGCAATAGGGCACTCGTTGAGTGATCCCTTATACTTGATGCGTGAACACAGCCTGCGGGCAATAGGGCACTCGTTGAGTGATCCCTTGTACTTGATACTTGAACACAGCCTGCGGGCAATAGGGCACTCGTTGAGTGATCCCTTGTACTTGTACTTGTTACTTGACATTACATGTCACAACTACCACTTGTTTACTTGACTGTCCACTTGACGTTAACCACTCGACTTGTACTTGTCCGTGTTTACTTGTTATCCGTGACATACTTGCTACTTGTACTTCCCTTTACTTGTCACTTCCATACTATACTTGTCATGCCATGCATCATACTATAACTGCTAGGTTGCTAGTTTACCTTACTTTCAGTTTCCTTGCACAAGTCTTTCCAGACTTGCTGACATGTGCCCCTCTCTCTTTTGGGTGTCACATGTTAGACCCAGAGCCAGAGCTTTGTTGCAGGGGATATGGTGTTGCTGATGCTGATGTTGCTGTGGTGGTGAGTGGACACCAGGGGCCTGTCTTGAAGACCGCTCGTGTTCACTTCTTTGTTTAGGTTTGCTGTTAGTTGTTGGTGCGTGACACCTTTGTATGTATGTTATACCTTGTTGGCCATGTTTGGGCCTTAGACTCTTTTTCTTTTAGCCTGGTGGCTTTTCTGTGATATTGTAATTCATTCAATGGATAATCAGAGATTTCTCTTTTGTCTCTTTCCTTTATTATTATTGTTGTTTCGTTTGCGTTGCAAGGACCTGCCATATGATAATTTATACGCTTATCGGACTTGGAGTTTCACAGCTTCAAGTCTGAGCGGACCTTCTCACGTCTCGACTCCCCATTTTTGGGAAGCGGGGCGTGACACATACACCCATGGTCAGATAAGCTCTATGAATCTTGAAGCGCTCATATACGTTTTACAACAATAGATGGATAAGGGGAAGTGTTATAAACGGGCTTTTGTAGGCCCATCTGTGTATTGGGTATCCACCCATTATGTAACCCTACTTCTATAAATACAGGACTACGGGTTCCGTAGCCCCCAAGTTTACAACAATAACCATTTTGAAATAATTAATAAAATCACATTTTGGTTTTTTACACACCCTCTAACTTGCTGTCTACATATCACTTACGATACCTTACAAATTATGGATTTTAAGGAAATAATGTTTACACAAATTTTTTTACAATTTTATACTAATAAGCTAATACTATTTTTCGTCGTCGTTGCTATTGTAGATTTGTGATACAGTTTATACGACTTCTCATAAATCTTTTGATATAACATCAACGTTATTATGTCTTGCTTTTTAATTTTTGCTAGATCCCTTCTTGAGAGGGGTTTGGATAAGATATATATACATACATATTATATGCACATACGTTTTTTGGTAAGTATGACATGATAAAATGCATATGTATGCACAAGCATATGTAAGTTACGTAAAGTCATAAAAATATAAGCTTGGTCTTATTTTTATTTTTATTTTCAAATTGTCCATTCTAACTTATATTATTGACAGAACGGAAAAATTGAAATGTATAAAAAAGAAAGAGATTGCATTCACTTCTCTTATTTGAATTGGGGATTAGTTTATAATAATTTTAAAAAGATTTTTATACTTAAATAATCTATCATTACCCAAGTCTTTTAAAAGATCTCCTCATGCCATTATAGAGTATCTATAATAAATTTTATTTTATGTGCACTAAAATTCGAGTACAACTAGAACCTTAACTAAATTAACTACTTCTTAGATCTTCCATCATTACTGAAATTGCAACATGGTGATCTATATTTAACAAGTAGCCTGGGATAAAAAGCCAATAGTATTTTTAAATATTATTCTTTGTATCGTATTAATTTCCGCTCAGGACAAAAAAAATACTGGTTACGCCACTGTCGGTGATCCAATCCCCAATTTCAACTTCTTAATTTGTGCCTATTGAACTTGCCCAATACAATTGCTTTGAAAATTCACACCAATAAGGTATGAAGCTCTTATGCATTATTGCTGGATGTTGTTTTGGGGTGTTTTCTCACCGCAGGTTGATGGTATAAAGATCTGGGGGTCGTCGCTGTCACATGAGGCGTGTGCGGCCTCCGGGGTCGGTTAGCCGCGCGTTCGCTTGAGCGGGAGTGAGCGGATCCGTGCATCGGTGCGCCGAAGGGTAGCTTCTGTGGAACGACATCCTCTTGGATCGACCGGTCGAACGGACTCTTGGGACGAGGGCGTTCGGATCCGAGCGATGGGACACCGAAGGGAAGCTTCGGCGGTGATGACGTCACTTCGAATCTGCAAAACGAAGAGTTCGTCAGGGGGGTCGGACCTTGGTTCCGACCAAGTCCCCTCCGATGCCTAAGTCAGATCTAGTCTGAAGGATGATCGGTGGAATCGAGTATGGTTCACGGGGAGACCAATACGCGAGTCCTCAGGCCGAGCGGTGGAGGAGAAATGTGTGAGGTGGAAGGAGTCAGGAAAGGTCGTGGTATACCTCCATCGTAGATATCGGAGATCCCCCTGGAGATGATGCATCATCCTCTTCATATATGTAAGCTCCCCGCAGTAATGGGCAACGATGAGACAGTATTGCCGTCATTGATGGGGACATGCTGATTAGAAAATATTGATTCCAATAATTGTGCCCATTTGATAAAGGGATAAATGCCATGAAGACAGTACATGATTGCTGGAGTGATGGCTTTGAGCAGTGGCGTAACTAGCCTAAGGTTGCCCTGGGCAGTTGCCCAGGGCAGCAAAAAGATAAAATTTTTAGTATACATTTATCTTAGTTGCACTATAGCTTAGTTGGTTAAAGGGGTTTGTTAATAAATCAATTGTAGCTGGTTCGAGTCACGCGTTGGGCATTGAAATTCATAATTTTTTCTCCCCTGAATCAAAGGAACACCAGTTGGCAATGGTACAACTGCAGCGAAGACTCCTATAAAGATGCATTTAGTAAAATGTTTGGATTGTTTTCCTATATAAATCCATGCGTAGGGATTTTCACATGTTAAATTTGATATTAACATGCAGTTGGTTGTTTGATAATAACAATTTTGAGATATTGAATCCTTTAGACATCTTGTAAAAATATGCTTCTCAGATATCGAATCCTTTCGACATCTTGTAAACGTATGCTTCTCATCAGGTGCATAACTACCCTTGGCTTGCCTAAGTAATAAAAAATAAATTCTTTTATATACTATATTTCATATCACTCACCCCATCTATGGCTCTCTTTTCTCTCACTGTTGCTGCTCAGTACAGTATTTCAAACGGTCTGCATCCTTATCTCTCTCTGACCCCATCAAATCTCGCCATTGTTTGTGTAACCATTGCCTTCTAATCTTCCTGAAATTCTGCGACATCACACCTATGTCGCACCTGGTGATTTCAAGGTATCTTTTCTTCAGGGTTTTTGTTTTATGTTTTTTTTTCAAATTTTCCTCGTTAAATCTGGATAAGTTATGATGTTGTAATTTTTTGAATTTGATAATTTGTTTAGGGTTTTCACCTACTAGTTCTACATCCAATTGACACCATGACTAACTATATATGCAACATGCTTCAAGCTATGATTATTTTGATCTACTTGAATTAGTTTTTCTCCCTTTTGGGTGTATTTTTTTGTTAAAGGATTGATTTTTCAAGAACTGTCTTTCTTGATTTATTCGATCTCGTATTTAACTCGATCTAAATTGAGATGCATTATCATTCTGTGTAAATTTAGTAATTTAGTTTGTAAGTAGCAAAACCGGGTTTTGCATGGTATTTTTTTAATACATAATTTGGTATTTATTTTAATATAGAATATTTTTTGATATTTTTCTTTGTTTTTTAATATAGATTTCATGTCTTTATTTATATTTATATTTATATTTTGATCTTAATAAAACATCTATTAGGAGTAACTTATTCATTTTCATTTCTTAATAATACCATTGGCTAATATTACCATTTTTAGGCTGAACTTATGAGTATGCTTATTATTTCCATTAAAAAATTGCAAAGCTACATCATAAATAATTATAATTATTTTTTTGATTAGTTACAAATCACCTACATCCATGTTCTTAGACGTGATAAACTTCCATCATCACCGAAATTACAACACGGTAATCTCTGTTTGAAATGAAGCACATGGTAAAAAGTCAATAATATTTTTAAATATTATTCTTTGTATCATCTTTATTTTCGCCCAGGGCAAAAAAAATCCTGGTTACGCCACTGGCTTTGAGTGTCTGTCATAATTGGCAAGTGCTCCCTTGGTTTGGGGAGCGATTTCCTCCACCTCCGAAGGTGGGCGGTCTATCGGGCCTTCGTCTCGGGTAGAGGGGTGTGATATGCCCGTGAGGCCCTTGGGCTAGAGTCCAAGGCCGTAGTGGGTTGGTTGACTAGTCGCGGTTGACTTGGTTTCTCTGGACCCGGTCAAAGGGTTGTATCAAATGTTATACTCTTTGGGCATAAATTAATGAATATTGATGAATTATATGCTTCTATTATCATGTATTTAACTAGTTCAATGAGACGAAATATGAAATTATGATTGTTATGAACACGGTGTTAGAAATTGTTTGTGCTAGTTTTATGTTCGATACGTAGGGCTGTGTGTCGAAATGAAGGATCGATGTACGAGTAAATGAGATTGATTATAAGCTCGCTATCACATGATACATATGGTCATCAGTGAACATCTTAACAATATATGCGTGTTACAATGATGACCATAAAAACCATAATACATATCATAAACGAGGATCTCACAATACTCTCAAAATTACTGCTCGCGTTCTTCTCTCTCTCTTGAGAACTAAAGAGCTTACTAGCAACATCTATGATCGTGTGGATGAATTCCATGATCTTCGCCTTTGTACTCTCTATTATCCACTTCAGGATCATCATGCCAACATCTTTATTGTTTCCTCCTCCAAAGTTCTGTGGCTTGGTTAATTCTGCATGTAATTAACAACATTTTCCCTAAGAATTTGATTAATAAAAAACCCATGAATTTTGAAAAACAAAACCTTGAACGAATCAGTATGTTCAGTGTACATAACCATTCAAATTTATTGAAATTAAATTCCAAAATTACAACAACACATGCGTTATAGCGAACCTGAACGAAAAGATGCACTGAGTTCTTGCACTGCTTTATTTTTCATAACAGCATCCCATATGGCTCTATCCGATGACAAAGAAACAACCATCCTCTGCATGAAGGAAGCAGCTTACAGTATGGATATTTGTGGCAAAGTTTATGTAGGCTTGAATATTTCAAGTGTTACCTTAACAAATGGATTAAAAACCGATAAAAGAAATGCCTCAAAGACTTGGGCTATTCCTTGAGATTCAATAAGTTTAGGCCAATACTGCAGCTGTCTCGCTGATATAGTCTTGTCTGCTCCCGGTTCAGTTGAATCCAAGCTTCCAGCAGGCGCATTCGCCTCCACAAGAGGCACGGCGTCGATGAAAATTTGAGAAAATGGCATCGAAAAGAATATCCTTCAAAATAAATTCATAACATATAATTGTGTTATTATTCTGAGACTATCCGTATTGTGTTAATGTATTTAGACGTTGTTGCGTTGTTAATAATATATCATATAATTGTGTTCCTCAGTTGACATAACGTATAAAACACTGAGTACATGGTAATAGCAAAGGCAGTTTAGAACACCAGATGATGATTTACATATGTAATCTCACCGCCGAAGGGCAGAGAGGACCTCCTTGGCCTCGGCCTTGGTCGGAGCTGGGCCAAAACTGAAGGGTTCTTCTTCTCCTTCTTGGTTAGGGATGCCGAGGTGTTGAAAGCAAAAGGTACCTCTTGTTGTTCGCACACATGTGTTAGACTCGCCGGTCTTGGTTCCCGTCCGGGCCGAGCCTGCCGTGACCCACAGCAGCTCCCACAGAAGGCACCGCATGCTGTTGCTGCTTTTGAGAGCTTCCGACTCCCTGTTCTTCCTATATATAACTTGGTGGGTAGGTGGGTAGGCGGGTAGCAGGGGATGGGATTTGTGAGGCTTACCACCTTCCACTGGCTTGAGACATGGGAAGATATTTGATATATGGGCATTGACCTGGCCTCGCCCTGGACAAGTATCTTCCTTGTATTCATACCATCATAATGCAAACACGTATGCATCCATCCAATAACAAGAATTGGACTTCTAAACACTCCGACCATAATGCAATATAACAATATTCCAGATTCCACCATAAAGCAGGAGCATAAACTAAAAAGCATTCTGTAGGAAAAGCCACAAGCACGTACCAAAAGGAGCTGTAAGTGATAATAGCGGCTGTAAAATCAACTAGTACCAGATATAAAACCAAGCATCATGAGACTACAGCACTCGAGAGAATAGCTAGTCCAGAAACACACCAATGCATCAAATATCCTAACAATCCAACAGCAAAAACATAGATTCCAACAACATAATCTAGAAAGCTCAAGTGACTCTGTACTGCAAGGCAAGTACTTGAAAGAGCCATCAGAAGTACAGACAAGTTCTCTCTCAGCATCTCAGCAAGAAGAAACTCAGCGATATCGGCGGAGGGACTTGGTCTGGTTCCTCTTCCAGGTTGCTCGGCGGGATGGCCTGTTCTTGTGGTGACGGTGGCCTTTTCCTCTGAGACCTCTGAACTTCTTGCCGGCCGAAGTAAGACCACGAAGCTCACGATGCTTGTGAACACCCTTGCAGATCCAGTTAATCCTTGGGTCATTGCGGATCGCGTTGTGAGCCGCGTCAACAAGGATGACTTCAAAGTACTTGTAGGTTGAGTCCTGCAATATACACAATTTGGAATTTGATACGTGATTAGGACATTTCAGTTACCACACAATTCAGTAAACAGGTGACAGTGTTCTTCATTTGTAATTTTCAAACCTCGTTAATCCAGTAAGAGTTGAGGACCTTCAGCCCTCCCAGCTTCCGCCCTGCCCGCTCCTCAGCAACTGACCTCTTGTTCCTCTGGAACTTGAGTTGGGTGATACCCTGGTTCTTGGGCTTACCATACACAATACCCTTGGGAACCGGCCTCTTCCTGCCTCCACGCCTGACGCGGATACGATAAATTACATAGCCCTGATAGAAAAGGAAACAATATGAAAGGGGGTGAATCGTGAAAAGTAGTATGTTAATGATTGGGAACGGTAGTAAATACATATCAGCTGCAAGAATGTCCCAGACATCAAAAACTGGTCCATGCATTCACGATTTTTTTGGAGAACCCTCATTTTGATATATTTCAAACTGGGGTTTCAAACATAATAGCAGGGAAGCAACTATCATGTTAGAGTCAAGTTAATTTTAATATAACATTTCCAGTAAACAGTGATTTAAACCAACGCAAATAGCTGAACTAATTAAGTGACAAGTGGATCATCCTTTTCCATAGGCTAGAGAGCCTAGACTATTAATGCCATTTGCATTGATACAGAAACAATACAAACCATGAGCTAAAAACATAAAGAAATAAAACCTATCAAACACTATAGCTCTAGTTCCCAGTGGTTCTACATTCAACATAAGGATCTACCGTCTGGGAAACTTAAATGGCCGGATTCAGTAAAAAATAAAAAATGTCCCCTGCATGCAACAGAAGCAATACAAACGGTCGGTTGAAGCCATTAAAAATGTAACAAAAAATTGAGAACCATGAAACCCCATGACTTTCTTTCCTAATAACCATTGTCGACGTCCATAATTGATATATAATGAAGAGAAATGTAGGCATTAACTACCCAAGGAGGAAACACATCCTATGCCCATGTAAAAGGATTCACTCTCCACTAATATTTAGATCATCGGAACCGTTTATTTTGATATTCATATTATGCAACCCCAACACAACAAAGATCTTGTGAACCCAAAGTATTTTGATAGTTGATCTTGTGAACCCAAAGTTACAAAACCGTTAAATTTGCAACGATCTGATCAACGAGCAAAACACTATAGGTTTAGGTTCAATAGATTTTGGTATATTAGGGTTTTAAAATATGAAGATAAAAAATGAATGGAGGCCATCATTTAAAAAATAGTAAAGAGTGAAGTTTCTTAAAAGTGTATAGGAGGAATTCCTTCTTGGATAGTTGACACCCATATTTCACATGAAAAAATATTAGCTATGGCATCAGCCATTAATTTGGTATTATATGTTCATGATAAGTGTTTCAAAGTGATTCCAAATTAATTTTAAGCTGGATTACATGCTATATCTCATTTCCTTAGAACCCACATGTATATGGAGAAGAGTTATCATTCCTGTCAGATCAATGTAATATATACATGATCTGACCCACAAGAAGAAAAAATTAGTCGTTGAGTTCAGTATCATGGTTTGGATCTCCGCCCAAACTCTACCGAGATGGTGACTGGAGATGTTCCCATGTTCTCTCCACTCTCTACCTCCCCTTTCCCACTTCTATCCTACCCTCCCTTTATCTTCCAGTATTATAATTCTCTCTTTCCTTCCTCTAGGGAGAGGCCAAGTGTGCAATTATGAAAGGATTTTTGTGAGTTTCAATTGGATTTGTTTATAAATCTTGGTTGCATAATTATTTGTTACCATTAATCGGTTGAAACCTTTTGATCAAATCAAAGAACAGATTCTGGCTGAAACCAATAAAAATTGCCAAATTGAATAATAGATTCTGCTAAGATTTAGGACTTCGAGTTGAAACCTTTACAACAATAACCAAAAATTAAGGGGGAAAAGAAGTTAAAAGAATAACTGGCACTTTAGATAAGATCAAGATGACTTTTAACTATTGTAATCTTCAAGTATCACATACACTGACCACCCATTTTTAGCTTTTAGTAACGTTATTTTCAAGAAGAAGAATACCAATTTTTTATTTAAACACTAGTCTACCATAATAGAATAAAGTATGAAATGGCTAGAATACAAATTAATTCAATCAAAAACAGGATTTACTAACTTGATAGCTTCTTTTCAAGCCTCGATTAATGACCATACAAGTCATTATGTATTATAAACAGGAAGGGAAATCAAGGACAAAAAACCAACACATAACAGAAGCACTAAAAACAAATACAAAATAAAAAATTACAGAGGGTTCCTAATCTCATTAGATAATCAGTCCATTCCATACATGAAAATGGATATAAAAGGTGTATAAGCTGCCTTGATTTTAAGATAAAATATATACCAATCCTTAGCCAGCAGGCTAAGAATATTTACCACCCCATAAAAAGATAACGAACTACACAGTTGTAACAAGATTAGTTTCTTATGCTATTGTGGGTGCCCCAATAGATAAATATGTGTATTCTCCCAATAACTCAAAAACAAAAGTTTATCCAAATTCATACAAAATTATGGATTTCCTTAACATTGCAATAACCTTGAAGTGCATATATGATGTTACTATGCCTGATGATTTATTAATATGTGATTATGTTACATCTCCAGAGGGTATCTGGCTCAAAAACTGTAACATATTTTAATGTTTGATAGTTTTCTTATCAATGTATCGTAAGTATTCTACATTTTCAATGCAAACCTAGCATAGATGCACATATAGTGAGCTTAAATTTCCAAATACTATAATAATATTTGTGCAATACGAATACATTACATTATAACTATACTGTTTCCATTAAGTTTCAATCTGTCCATGATCTGGGTAATTGTATTTTGGAAAGTTAGAACAGCATAGATTAAAAACAATGCTGCCAACAAACCCTGGGTAATAATAATGTGAGAGACTGACGCATATGATCACTATATTGCCTTCAAGCAACGGGCAGCCATTATACAATATACTCCAAAATCAAAAGCATCTATCAGACAGAAATATAGCCATCAAGCATCAAACTAACTTATTGTTTGAGGTAGACATCCATGAACCCGAAAACCCAAAAACAAGTGACGACCATTGAAATTTACTACTGGAAGATCCAACATACATTACTTAATGCAAATACGACGTGAAGTAAAAGATGAATCAAAACAGTAGCCTTGACATGCTGCATGTAAGGGAAAGCAATGCATTTCTCATTATATCCATGACCACAATCAACAACATTTTTTTCTTTTTATTAACAAAGCACGAGTCCCATTATGTAAGTTCTAAAAGAGTGGAAGATTCGCGGGTACATCTTTCAACCCCTGATTTCATTCTCTCAAAAGATAGCGGATACATCTATGAAAGGGTAAATTATATATAACTCCTGGCTATGCAGTACTCTAAAATAAAAAAAGGTCATCCAATAATTTTACTAGCGCAAGCAGGACAATAAGGTGCCATTTGCGGATCATAAATGCACTAATGCAAAAATAATCCAGGTTAATTACATGCAGTTTATGCTTTTTTGAAGCATTCATTCATTTTCCATTGATGAATATCTTCCCAACAAAAAACATGTAGTTCAATTGTTGATATCCAATATACACTAACTCGAAAAAAGTTTATTGCAGTCAATTATCGAGAAATCATACGAAAAACTGAAAGACCTAAGGTTTCAAGAATCGATTTTTGATAAATTTTTGTAAGCGATACCTGCTTGGCCTTGTAGCCGAGGCGGCGGGCCTTGTCGGGTCGGGTCGGCCTGGTGACCCGAACGATGGATGGAAGCTGGCGATACTCCCAGCATCTCACCCTCTGCAAAAACCTCATCACGTCCGATTGCTTCTTCCTCCATAGCTCCGACACGTACTTGTACGCTCCTGCTCAGCATTCAACAATCGGCCGACATTAAAATAAATCAAGAGATCAGGGCCAAAACATGAAAAAAGTGATTGAAAGATTCAATCTTGATCGAAGAATTTAGAAGGTATAAATGGAGAACTGACCCATTGTTGAAGGAGAATCTCCTCTTTTGTTCTGCTGCTTCCGCCCTCCTAGGGTTTTGAGAGAAAATGGGAGGGTTTGGTTGAACGAAGCGTGATTTATACAAGAGAGTTGGACCGCTGAGATCAGGGCCGTTGGATTGAGTAAGGCTTCGCGTTTTGGGTTCAGGTCTAAGAGCACTCCGAATGCAGGGCTGAACCGTTCAGCCCTCGGTCGCATGGGCTGAAACTGAGTACTCAGATCCAGTCCATGTACCCTTCCAAAGGAGGGCTGAATCGGGGGCTGAATCTTAACACGTCAGATTCAGCCATGCACCTTCTCGAAAGAGGGCTGAATTAGGGCTGAATGGTTGTCCCGTCAGCCGCTAGCTGTGGATTATCAGACGTCTAGTGTAATCCCATCAGACGTCCGGTAATTCAGCTGCCGAATTTTTTTTCAAATGTGAAGTAGATCAGACGCCTGACCGCTACCCACCAGGCGTCTGATCTACTGTTGGTGCGTCGGACTAGTTTGATGTTTGACAAATCAGACGTCTGATGTGTCAGCACTAAACGTCTGATCTGCCAGGAATTTTTTTCCCATGGAACCAGCCGTCTGATTCAGAATAATCAAACGTCTGATCATTAATCAGACGTGTGTGTTTTCTGAATCAGACGACATCGATCAGACGTCTGTGTCTTCTAAATCAGACGGCTTCTTTCCTCAAAAAATGTCTTAAATTTGGAAATAAGACATGCTTAAAAGTGAAAACACGGATAAAATTTTTAAATATAAAATTATATTGCCATGCATAGATTGAAATACCAATTAAAATACATTGCCTTCCAATGACCAGATATGCTTCATCAAGTCATTTTTTAATTGGGTATGTAGTCGCTTGTTGTAAGTTCGACCTCTATTCTGAATATATCTCACCCAGTCTGTCGTTTCCTCAGAAGAATGTTGCCAAATAGTACTGGTATTACGAAGTTGATCATATTGTTGAAAATCGTATTGTGTAGCGTACATATGTTCATCAACCACAATCATATGTGCAATATGATACAAGCCTGCATTATTTTTCCAAGTAGTTTATTTGGTACATTCGAGCTGGACCTTTAATAATTGCAAATCTTGATTGTAAAATGCTTAATGCACGCTCTACATCCGTTCTAGCAGCCTCTTGTCTAGCGACAAACAATTAAGCCTTTGCGAACTGTGGTAGACGAATAGATTGGATAAACATAGCGTATACTAGATAGATACCATCGGCCAAGTAAAATCCAAGTTCATATTGGTTACCGTTAACCGTAAATTGAACACGAGGATATCGATCTTCATAAACATCGTTAAATAATGGTGAACGGTCCAATAAATTTATATCATTGTATCTGAAATGTCGAAAACCGCATGCTATATCTGTTGGATACAACGATGTTGGATACAATGATCTATGTTTTCTTGTTTGATGATAACAAACCATCATGAATTTTTTGATGTGTTTGTTAAGTGTTTTAAGGTCCAAATAAACAAGGAGAACATAGTGGCAAGCTTATAAATTATGAGCAATGGCAATGTTGAAAATTATGAGAAAGAGAAGAATAGAGTGCAAACTTGCGATTAATGACATTTGACTTGGTCAACATAGTCGACAAATTCCATGTATGGATGAGGAGATAAGATGTGCAAAATTGAAGATTCAAATAAATTAAAACCGTCCTAATTATCCATGGAGTGCTAAAGTACATTGCACCAAGGAGATAAGATGATTGCTCATCAATTTTGAAAGAGTCCTAGTGGATCTAGGAGCATCAAAGTCCAATCAATTTAAATTGGAGTCTATCTCTAAGATGATAGCAAAGGAGTTTTAATTGAACTAAAATTCTTGGGTCCAAGCAATGTATATTTCTCTACTGGTCTTCAAAGGAAAAAACCACAAGAGAGCACAAAGCTTTGGACTGCCCTATTAATCTCCTCCATTGAGCAAGAAACAACTTCAAAAGGCCAAGCAAAAGTCTTCATATTCAAGCTTCTTGCCGCAAGCCAAACTCCAAACTTCAAGATTCAAACTCTCCAAGCAAACCAAGCATCAAAGATCTCAAAAAATTTCTCTTCAAGATCATCCAAACATGTCTTCTCTTATTTTTCAGTCGAAGAAGACGATCTCACGATTCCAACGGACCGACGCCCTGCAAGCAAACCCAGACACCAATTTCGACCCAGCAAAATCCCTGAATTCCGTGAGCCAAACCCACGATTCTGCAGTGCCACAAAGAGCTTCTTTGTGCACAGACAGTTCAGAGACAAGTTAACGCAGTTAACTTTGAAGAGGCATATCTTTTGATCAAGGCATCTTATTGAGGCACCGTTTACTCCAGCGCGAAGCTAACTATAAGCACAATGACAGGGGCTATTCATTCATCACAAACTGAGCACTGTAAACTTTTTTTACTATTTTTATTTGTGATCGAAGTGTTTTAGATCCTTTGTACTATTTACTTTCGTTTTTGGGATTCTTTTAGGCTCTTGACTTATTGGGGCAAGTTAAGGGAAAGTTTTTGCTAGAATATTTGTGTTTGACACTTCGGTAAGTGACATACATACTTGGTGAGCTGAGTGTTGGGGCATTAAGTTCCGTGTATTTTATATCTTGACAGTATTATTCTAGTGATTACTTTGGGGCTGGAGTAGGTCGTTGGTGAAGGGTTTTCTGAGATTCCAACGGCTCAAAAATCGACGTCTGGCCTAAGTTGAGTAGATGACGAAAACATAAAACCAGCGGAAAGATAACTTAAAAACAATTTTAAGTAAAGCCTTAAGAATTAAACCATATCCAGAATCTCTACTATCATGGGGTGGGTCTGGCCAACCCCTAAAGATAGATTAATAAAAATTAACTGTAATTAAAATGCATAACTATAAACTACTAACATTTGCCTTACACGTTAGCAAAGCATAGAATTCCACTAACCAATGACTCGCGTTGGGGCTAAGCCGCTTCTCCTGAGCCGAACCACGTCCCAAGGTGAGCAATCCTCTTGTCGACGAGCCAACCATGCGCTCCAGAAAGTTTCACTTTGAGGATTCTCTGTCAAAACTTCGGATCCGAATATGAACTCCTTCGTAGCTTTGCTAGAGGCCGAGCAGGAGCAAGGAAGGATAAGGGAGAAAGAGGGAATATTATTTTAGTCTATTCGATCTAGGTTTGCTTTTAACTTTTGAAAGCTCCCTTGATCCAAAGCTTGGTACGAGTTTCAAGGAAGGAAACTTGCCCTTATTTATACAGGGATCTAACCCCTCCTCTTCTCAAAATAGCTGATGTGTGACAAAACAATTTAGAAAAATAATTAATTACAAGTTTACCTTTCATAAAGGCTAAATTTTAACGAATTATTTCTTTCTCACGTTGAACTCCGAAGCTGATATCATACATCAAATCGAAGAGAATTGAACGGTGGACACATAGAAACAAACGGCGCTCAATTCCGACTTTGTTTGACCCCTCAAACGTTGGCTCAAAGTTGGCCCAAAAACTGTTTTCTGCAAAACAATTTAGTCGCCAAACAATTGGGTTCAAACCCTTAACTACGGCCCCTTGTGGGCCCCACCCGCCAGTGGGTCGGGCGTGCCTGCCTGTTGGGTGAGTCGGACGCCGGCCCGCTTGAGCAGGCGTGCCAGTCCAAGCCCGCTTAGAGCGGGTGGGCTGGCCCTGCCCTCCCAAAACGGGCTGGCTGGCCCTGCCCACTCTGAGCAGGATGGCTGGCCTGCCCGCCCGGAGTGGGCTGGGCTACCCAGCCCTCTCTCTTGGGCCAGAACTGGGCCAAAGCCCAGTTTGTGGCCTCTTGAGTTATTATTGGCCGATTTTTTGACCCTTTTAAGCCGTTTTCGGAACAGTTAGAACATGGGTTTTAACCAGGACATTCACAAAACCCATATAACCATTTTCTATGTCTTTATAATATAAATATGCTCGCAAGCATTTTGCGACATATTTAAATCTTTTTGCTTCAAGTACTTTAATCTCACTCCAATAATTATTCTAAGGCATATATCGCATACCTTTTACGACATAATTAATTCACATATATCGTATGCATTATCTCCCTTATTTTACTTATTACTTGACGAAGGACCCACTCTATGTGAGACCCTACAGCCTGACCCTACTACATGTGAGGCTCGAAAACCCATATGACAGTGACCACGAGTAGCAGGTACTTCCATGTTTAGGTATCATCGTTATGTGGTTAGCCCATTAACATGAGTATGTATGGTTTTCTGGGTCCTTAGGGCTATAAAATAGACGTCCGACCTAAGTCGGACGGACAAAGAAATCATAAAAGCAGCGGAATAATAACTTAAAACAATTTTAAGTCTAGCCCTAAAGAAACAACCCTAGCCATAATCTCTACTATCTCGAAATTGGGTCCGACCAATCCCTAAAGATAGATCTATCTAACTGCAATTATAAACGCATGTAAATTAAACTACATACCTTTCACTTCGTTTCCGCAGAATACGAAGCGTCGTTTTCAGCAACGTTTCTTTATCTCTGAAGCGATGCCCCGTGCCGCTTCTCCCGAGCCAAACTGCGTCCCGAGCCAAACTGTGTCCCAAACCAAACCGCATACCGAGGTGAGCAACACCCTTGTCATCGAGCTAACCACGCACCAAAAGCTGTTTCACCTTTAGTGGATCCTCCGTTAAGACTTCGGATCCGATCCGAACTCCTTCGTAGCTTTTCTAGAGCCTGATCAGGAGCAAGGAAGAATTGGGGAGAAGATGGAATATTAGTTTAAGCCTAGATCCGAGCTTGCTCACGTTTAATGGAGCTACTCAGATCTGGAGTTTGGTGCGAGTTTCAATGAGGGGGTTGGCCCCTATTTATATAGGCGGCTGACCCCTCCCCTTTCTCATTTACCGATGTGGGACTCAAGATTGGAGTGAAAAAATATATTAAAGTTTGCCTTTCACAAAGGCATATTTTTAGTGAATTTTTCCTCCCTCACCGTTGAGCTTCACAAGTGATGTAATATATCAAATCGAAGATCATAGAATGGCGAACACATAGAAACAAATGGGGCTCAATTTTGACGTCGTTTGGCCCCTCAAACGTTTGTCGAAAGTTGGCCAAAAATCAGATTTTTGCCAAAATACAGCCGTCGCCGCAATTTCGGTTCAAACCCCTGTTTATGGGACATACCGGCTGCGGGTCGGGCACCCGCCCGAAGCGAGTGTCAGCCCACCTGCTTAAGCGGGCATGCGCTCGGCTTTGGCCCAGCTTCCAAAAGTCCAGGCGTTTGGCCAAAGCCCAGCGCGCATGCCTGTGTTGCGGCTATTGACTCCCCTTTTTTTCTTTGTATGGTGTCATTCTTTAGCCCTATTAGGCTTTGACCCAAAACCAAAAAAAATTGTCTAGGACATTCCTAGACATCTTATTGAGTTTGTTCTATGCCTTTATATAAATATACTCGCAAACCCTTTACGACATATTTTAAAACTTTTGCATCTCATGCACTTAATCCCTCATCTTAAATATTCTAAAGCTTGCATCGCAAACTATTTGAGACACAATAAATTCCCATACATCCGATGTATAAACTCCCTTAATTCTACCTATTACTTGACGAAGGTCTCACTCTGTGTGAAACCCTACAGCCTAACCCTACTACAGGTGGGGCTCAAAACCCCAGACGGCAGTGACCACGAGCAGCAGGTGTCATCCATGTTTTGGTATTATATTTTTGTGGTTAACTCATTGACATGAGTATTGTCGGGACCACCCTGACTGTGTCCGCGATGAATGCCGCTATTTTAGTCGCTTCATCAAAACTATGTCTCTTAGTCAAGCCTAAGGTACAGTCAAACTGTCAACCCTAATAGCTTGAACTTGCTTAGTCTCCATCGGTCTTTAGTCAAATAATGTTGGACTTCTTCCAACATACTTAGGCCAAAGTTTTTCACTAAAGACCAAACCTACACGTGCGACACTAACTCCCCATAATGGGAGAGACGAATTCTCTCTTGGTGATTACTCTCCTGCACGCTTCAAGTGTCACCCACCAAAAACCCTTCGACGGGCCTTGCCTTGAAGCTAGGTCAGAGATCTAAGTGACACCGTTCATGTACAGGTTCGTATAATAACCTCAAGTCTAAGGACCAACTAGCTTATCATAACTGAGACTAATCACTAACAGATTTGTTACGTTAACTATGTGATAATTCTCATTGGGTCGTTCAGTGAACTCATTCTCTAATGAGCATATGTGTCTTGTCTCTGACTTCACCAAGTCGAACGACCACGAGATCATTGTCACCATTCCATGGTGAAGACAAAGACATAATGGTCTATCCAATGTTTCGATATCCTTTTCTGGAAATATCTACGACCACGAAAGATTTTAGACTTATGCTACTAACGGTCAAACAATTCTCCATGATCGAGATCCTCATTTCGATACTTGTTTAACCTCACATTAAGTCTCGGGACTTTACCTACGTTCTACTGTCTACTACATTATTATTAACTAAGGTAAATACTTACTAAACAGCTTATTGTTATTTTGAACAAGACGTTTGTACACTTACGCAGAGATAAATTGTCTCGAGGGCATACCCATCTCCCAACAGAGTATTGTCAGGACCACTTTGAATGTGTCCATGATGAATGCCGCAATTTTAGTCCCTTCGTCATAACTATATCGCTTAGTCAAGCCTAATGTATGGTCAACTGTCAACATTGTTGGGTAATTGGCTAATTAGCCCACTTCCATCATTTTGTTTTGATGATGATCACCTAATTATGTTGATTGCTAATGACTCTCATTGTTTTAGTCTCATATTTATATTGATGTTTATCTTGATGCGGAGACAAAGTAATTGGTATGGGATGATGGATCAAGGCTAAGGAGCAAGGGGATTCATGAAGTTATTGGACTTCATTGTACTTTATGTTTCATCTTCATGTAATCTTATTTTTCTTTCATAGAGTACTTGTAGCCTTGATTAGATGCACAAACACACTCATATATGCATCATATTCCATTTTATGGTTCATTAGAATCATGTAGAACCCATCCCAATTGATCCATTGCTCAAAACACACTTGGTTGTGCTTTTTGGAGTTGGACAGACGCCTGGAGAAGGGTCGCCAGACGCCTGGCATGTTAGATTCGTAATCTGCTAACACTTTTGTCCATTATAGGCATAATGGTCATTGTCCAGATGCCTACTATAGTGTCCAGACAACTAGTACTTGAAAGCCAGACGTCTGGTCTATCAGAGCCAAAATTTCAGAGCTCTCTGTTTTCAGAATCTGTTTTTTGCAGCCAGTCTGTATTCAAACATCTGTAATTTTTTCTGTCGTTATATTTTCGTGTCCATTCAAAATTGATTTGATATTAAATCTTGTTAGCTTTCCAACGCATCTTGAATCACCTCAAACGGAGTTCATATAAGAGAGATATGACCGTTTTAGTGATCATGTGTTTTTTTGGACAGATTTCGTCAGTCGTCTGAAGTAGTCTCGCCAGACGTCTGAAGTGAACCTGATGCCTGATGGCTCTTCTCCAGACGTCTGGTGGCTGTAAATTCTACCCGTTTATAGCCGTTTGGAAATATTTTCGTGGAGCCGTTTTCTTATCTTTTGTGTAAGCTTGAGGGATTACTTAAGCTTGGTTGAGAGGCAGTTTTTGGCACTAATGCTCATTGAACTAGAACTCTTTTAGAGCCAAAAACTTAGAGCATTAGTCTCTCTCATTTCTCTTTCACTTTGGTTAAAAGTGTTCATGCATTGACATTGCATCAAGAGAGAGTTTTCCAAGTGCATCATCTTATACATCAAGCACTTGGTGTTTCAATCTTTATGCCTGCATACACATTGGTAAGATCTATCAAGGCATATGTAAGATTGTTTATTTTCCATTTCCTTTGGTTACGAAACCTCACTCTCGGGTTGTGAGAGTATTTTGGTAGGTTACACCAAATAGGAGGGTTACTCCAACTTAGGGGGGTTACTCCTTTGCATCCTTGGAGTGTTACTCCTTGGATTTTATCTCGGTTAGAGATTGTATTTCGGTTAGAGATTGTACTCGGTTAGAGTATTCATGCCCCGGTTAGGGAGCACAGTGGAACTCCACACCTTGGGTTACAAGTGTGGGTCTAGAGTAGGACTACCGGATAGGGATCCGATCCAGGATACGTCTCTTTGTTTGCGCTTGCATTGGCGTATCTTTTATTTGTGATTGTGTTGCAATTAATTTTCCGCATTTGTTAATTAGTTCCAATTAACATTTTTAATTGCCATTTCACTATTCACCCCCTCTAGTTCGTTGCTTAGCATACAGAGGTCCTACAATTGGTACCAGAGCGGGTTGATTTTGCTTAAGCAACAACGATGGCATTTAGAGCTTCATCTCAATCTCATGAAGAGGGAATGTCAACCATACGACCACCACTATTCAATAGGACCAATTACCCATCTTGGAAGGTCAAGGTGATGATTTGGCTTGAAGGTCAAGAGCTATAGGACATCACCAATGATCTATTTGAGAAGCCAACAATAACCTTGTTCGGCTCCCGGACTCACACCCGGGGGCGCGAATCACCGCAAATGCATGGTGGTTGCAGTATATAAAGATTGTCAAACTCTGGGGAGGCAGTTGTTTAGTGTTTAGCTTTGGATGATGGAGAATACGTGGTCAGGGGGTTGTCACGTAAAATTCGATCGTCACAAAAAATGGGTTTAACGAAATAATAAAAGTCCAGGGCATACGGGAATCCCTGCTAGGCCGTTCGGTCATGGATATCAGGTTAAGGTTCCATTCGTTAAACCACAAATGAGTGTAGGAGTGTCACATCCGGAGATGAGAACGAGTACTTAACTTTTGTTGTCCTACTCATCTAACGTATCCCTATGTGCAGCTCTACTTACGCAATCAGCTTCACATAGGAACACGTGCATTACGTGTAACACTGGTTACCATATCGCAATCCGTATCCACTCGCGTGATCTACGGATTGGGATACTACACCACGGTTGGTTCTAGCAGTCGGGCTACTATCATAGTCACCGACTAGCAGATTGGGGATTAGTAATCACCTCTAGCGCTCAAGTCACTTTCGTGATCATGAGCCCTAGAAAGTGTCCACTAAGCCCAAATTGGATTCGTGTGGATCTTCCCTAGAATATGGAGCTACTTTCGTAATCCTCCAATTCTAGGGCTAATCCCCCAAAACCCTTGTTCGAACCACCATATGGCAACCCTAGATTCGTCCAACCAAGGTTAACCTAACATCCAATCACCAGGATCCTAGGGTTCATCCCTAAGCCATAAAGATACACTATTTAGACATCACAATAGCTAAAATAATGGGAGCAATAACGAGATTCGTCATAAACATGGCAAACATATTGAAATTGATGTTAAAATGCAGAGAATGCAATATAAAAGAGAAATCTAATAGAAGGAATAAGTTTTAGTCGTTCACCCAAAAGTTGGATCGAAGAAACAAGCACCAAAGATCTTCCTCTCCCCCAATGACGGCTCAAAACTCAGTAAATGAAAAATTGTCTAATCTAAAAAAATTATTCACTTATATACAAAACCCCAGAAATTGCAGGTTTCCCAAGAATCAGCCTCAAAGCCCGTTAGAAAGCCCTAATTTGAAGGCTGTCGACGAAGCGCTCAACCGAAACGGGGTAGCCGCTCGGCCGAGTGCGTCTCTTGTGGCTCTCACTGGGCACTCTGGAGAAGGGCCCGCTCAGTTAAGTGATGTGTGTCGCTCGGTCGAGCGCCATCATGGGGCTTCAGCTCTTAGCCTGGGTGGAAGGAGGCCGCCCGGTCGAGCAGAGAAGCCACTTGACCGAGCGAATTAGGCTGAGAGTTTTGCTATCTCTTTCAACTCGTCAGGAAGAGAGGCCACTCGGTCGGGCGGGGAAGCCGATCGACCGAGCGAATTAGACAGCGAGTTGTAAGGCCAAATCGGGGGTCTTCTGCAGAGGGTCACTCGGTCGAGCAAGGTGGGCCGCTCGACCGAGCGACCTACTGCCTGAAGCTCTCCTTGGCCTTCCCTTTTTCCTTCCTTTTTAGGAGCTCAGATCGACCGAGCGTATGGCATGCTTGGCCGAGCGACCTGGAAACTCGGCATGGATCCTCTTGGTTCTCTCTTCTTTCTTATTTCTTTCTCTCTTCTCTTTTCCTCCTTTCTTTCTTTGCTGCTTTGAGTCGTCAAACGTGGCGACGTGAGCTCCGACATTCGATATCCGTGTCCATCATCCATTTTCGCTCTGAATCGCACCAAAGTTCCTGAAAGTCCACAAAACACTGTGAGAATAAAGTATATCGTGAAAGGTGCGATAGAATATTAAAACATGAACTTTGGGTGATCAAAATGCTATGAAAATGTGCAATAAAAGCATGGAAAATATGGACACATCAAAATCCCACCAAGCTTACCTCTTACTTGTCCTCGAGAAAGACGAATCAGAAGTTTACCGTGGAGTAAAAATAATAAAAGAAAAAGAGAAGCAAAGTAGAGAAGGCGCTAAGCTATTCTCTCAGATCTCGCATCAATCACCGCATGCCACGACAACTCGGGAAAGTAATCACATGCTATTATAGGAAATATTCACTCTCTTATATAAAAACGAAGTGCTTAAGACTTAGAGATGAAGGATGGAATCTCTTTAGCGCTCATGCAATAAATTTATGTTCCCTTCCTACACTTCATAGCATTATAATATACATAACGATGGACACACACTTTTCAATCAAAAGTTAATTACTGAAGCATAGAATTCTCATTCAAGGCAAGTAGTAAAGAATGGAATGGTGCTCAGACATGCATAAACTCACATCAAGTCATATGAAGTTCTCATATCCTAATTTATCGTTAAGTTTCGGGATTATCGATCCTAGCCGTTCATGCACAATATCCACTCTAATGTGTCAGGCTCGCTCTTTTTAGTCAATGGAATTCCCCCCAAACTTGTTTGGCTCGGTGTAGCTCAATTTTTGGTATAAGAATTTTGGCTTTGATTCCCAAAAGAATTTGCATTTTTGCTCCAAGGATTTTTGGCTTTGAAAGCTTTTGAAGCTGAGATATGACTTTTGATTTTTTGTCGGAGCTATTGATTTTTGCACTTTTATTTTTGGCTCCCTGGCTTTTGTTTTGCATTTTTAAAGTCACTCAATTTTTGAATTTGGCTTTCTTTTGAGTTGCGGAACAAATTATAAAGTGTAAGGATCTTTGGAAAAAAAGATATATAGCGAAAACAATTTCAGGGGAAAATCTAAAGACATGGTAGAGAATAAAAGATATAGTGGAGAAGGAATGTTTGAATATCACTCGGTTCACTCATATTTTCATATGTGTGCACGAACGGTTTAGAAAAATAATCCCTCAACTATACTCTATCATGGAATAGATTGTTCCTACTTATATCAACTGTCACGCCCCGCTTCCCTAAAATGGAGGCGAGACGTGAAAAGGTCCGCACGGGAGTGGAGCTATGAAGCCCCAAACCCGATAAGCGTCAATAAAACATAAGCAGGTCCCTGTAACCACAAACGGAACAACAATAATAACACAAGGAGAGACAGAAATAAAATCTCAAATCTCAGAATTTGTCCAACATGAAAATTAAGTTCAACATCCAGAAAAGCCACCAGGCTAAAAGAAAGAGTCTAAAGGCCCAGAACAAGGCCAACAAAAGGGACAACACAACAAAGTATTGGTGCCACGCACCGACAACAGAACAGTCTAAACAACAACACAAACAGTCTCTACGACTGATCGCCCGTGTCCACGAAGTCCTCGTCAAACACAGGCTCGGGCTTGGCGTCTGCAAACACCTCGTCCTCAACAATGAACTCAGGCTCAGGATCTAACATGTGTCACCCAAAAGAGTAAAGGGGCACATGTCAGCAAGTCTAAAAGACTTGGGCAAGGAAACTGAAAGTAAGGTAAACTAACAACCTAGCAGTTATAGTATGCATGACATGGCCGTTATGGTATGAGTGCACAAGTAAGACATGGTGAAACAATAAGTGCAAGAGATCAATTTATCGGGGCATGACAAGAGTAGCCAAGCTACTAACAATCTCAATCTTTTCACTAGTCATGTTTCAAGTTGTTTGTAGATGTTTACGCCTTACAGCTGAACTGTTGGACGTTCACACTGATTGGCCGCTTAACACTACCCCAGAACCCAGAGTTTACGCCTTACAACTGCAGTTGCTGATCGGGCAGACTCCCAGTTGAATGGCCGCTTAACTCTTACCCCAAAACCCACGTGTAAACGAGCCAGGGTCCCTGTACACGAGCTCAGTAAATGAGCCAGGGTTGCCCCGCACAAGAGCTCGTTTCCTGGACCACAAACCAAGAGCGTATTTCATTTGGCATAGGGGTGCACCTAGCCTCAATCATTTCACAAGGTGTAGCGGAGCTACGCAATCACGAGAACACTTAAAGAATGCAATGACTTGACAATTAATTCATGTACCGTTAATGGAAATTAAACATGACATGGTAGTTGTGCAACATGATAAATGTCGGATCTAGCTTCGTTGTCAAGCTAGTTCCTGAAATTGCGCCTAGGCGAGTATCATTTCGTCGCCTAGTCTCTTTTACGCCTACAACAAGCAAATGGCCTAAGACATGGCCCAAAACCCTAAGTGGCAAGTTTCACTTGCCTAGCACCGAGGATGACGATCAACGAGGCCGTCACACAAATGCTAACTACGGAGATGAGATCGCTGCCATGGCAAAACAATATTAGAACAACATCTAACCTAGTTTTATTAGGGTTTCATAAAAACACAAATGGGTTAAGAGAATATTAAGAGATCGATTTATTACCGTATCGGAGCGGAAGAATGATGCCGAGCAAGCACGGCAACGGAAGAAACGATCCAGGGAACCTACGGTTCAGATCTGGAAATGGATGGAGAAATTTGGAGAAATGGGGTTTTGGGGATTTTGGGGGTTGGAGATGGCCTAGGGCATGGTGGCCGGCCTAAATGGAGAGGGGGAGAGGCTCTTGATGAAGGAGGAAGGCTAGAGGAAGGGTGGGGATGATCAGAGGTCAAGGGGGAAGGAAAGAAGCCAGGAGAAGAGAAAGAAAGAAAAGTAACGAAGTGGGGTATTTATAGAAAACGACCTGGCGGCTGCCAAGAAATTAGGGTTTCTGGGGTCATTAGTCGGTCAAAGAAGAGTGGCTGACCGACTAGTTTAAGAACTAGTCGGTCGGTCGACCAACTGTGACTGACTAAATCCAAACAGTAACTCAGGTCGATAAAATGGTCAAAGAATTAGTCGGTTAAAGAACAATGGCTGACCGACTAGTTTGCAACCTAGTCGGTCGATGGTTGTTCTTGGACCGACTAACGATAAACAGTAACTCAGGTAAAATGTATCAAAGGAACTAGTCGGTCTGAGAGCAAGTTCTGACCGACTAGTTTCACATCTAGTCGGTCGGTGGCTGTTCTTAGACCGACTAAAAATAAACAGTAACTCCTGTACAATAGATTCAATGAACTAGTCGGTTCCAGTAGAGTTCCTGACCGACTAGATCTCAATCTAGTCGGTTGGTCCCCCTTCTTGAACCAACTAAAGTGCACTAAAAGTGCCGAATCGAAGCACGAAGCTTCGGGAAGATTCCTACGGCTTCTAGGATCACTCTAACTCTAAAATATGAGCGATTTGAAGTTTGTCATGAGTGACTTACTTCAAGATCAACGATTCTAAGGAAGAAGCTAGAAAATCACGACGAAACGATCGAAAATGAAAGCTACGGAGACGAAAACCACACATAAGGAGAAAATCCACCAAAATATATATATATAATATAAATAATCCAAATACATGAAAACCAGTCGTTACATCCTCCCCAACTTAAGAAAAATTCCGTCCTCGGAATTTCCCAACACTCACGTGTCCGGAAACAAAAGTGGGAAACGCTCTCGCATCTCATCCTCATTCTCCCAAGTAGACTCTCCTGGCGAGCCGTGTCGCCACATCACCCTCACAAGATTGACAATCTTGTTCCGAAGTGACTTCTGACGCCTGTCCAGAATCTGCACTGGCTGCTGGTCATACATCATATCAGGGCGAACGGTAATCTCCGAGAAATCCATAGCATGAGATGGATCGCTAATGTATCGACGAAGCTGCGACACATGGAAAACATTGTGAACTCCTTCCAAAGATGGCGGCAAGGCTAAGCGGTAGGCTACCTCGCCAAATTTCTCCAGAATGTCAAACGGTCCAATGTATCGCGGGCTCAACTTCCCTCGCTTCCCAAAGCGAATCACACCACGATTCGGGGAAATCCTCAAGAACACATGGTCGCCCGGCTGAAACTCCAAAGGACGGCGTTTAGCATCTGCCCAATGCTTAAAACGGTCCTGAGCAATCCTCAACCTCTCCCGAATGTTCCTGACAACATCCACGGCCTCCACAATCATCTCAGGTCCCAACAGCTCCCGATCACCAACGTCATCCCAACTCAATGGCGATCGACATTTCCTCTCATAAAGAGCGACGAAAGGCACCATACCAATACTCGCCTGGAAGCTGTTGTTGTAGGAAAACTCTACCAGATGTAGATGGTCCTCCCACAAACCCTTGAAATCCAACATGCACGCCCTCAGCATGTCCTCCAAGATCTGAATCGTCCTCTCGGACTGGCCATCTGTCTGCGGATGGTACGCCGTGCTGAAACTCAGACGCGTACCCAAACTCTTCTGCAAACTCTGCCAGAACTGAGATGTGAACCTCGTGTATCTGTCCGACACGATACTCACGGGGACTCCGTGAAGTCGTACGACCTCCTGCACGATTCACGTTACATCACCATCTAAACTAGAAAAAGGAAATAGAAACGGAGAGTAAAAGAATTTACCTCCATATATCTCCTCGCTAGCGCCTCAGTGGACTGTCCCACTCGGAATGGAATAAAGTGTGTGGATTTGGTCAATCGGTCTACGATCACCCAAATCGCGTCATTCTGCTTCGGACTCCGAGGTAGTCCAGTTACGAAATCCATAGTGATGTGTTGCCATTTCCACTCCGAAATCGGAAGCGGTTGTAGCAACCCTGCCGTACGCTGATGCTCTGCCTTCACTTGCTGGCAAACCAAGCACTTAGCTACACTCCGAGCCACACTCCTCTTCATACCATGCCACCAAAAGTTCAGACGAAGATCCTTGTACATCTTAGTCCCACCAGGATGCACGGAATACGACGAACTGTGTGCCTCCACCATCAACTCCTCTCTAATATCCCCAGCTGGCACACACAATCTGGCTCCAAACCTCAGCGAGCCATCCTCATGAATCAAAAAGTCAGTCCGCAGACCGGCTTCCACCTGCTCCCGAATCTTCACCAGCTTTGGATCCTCGGCCTGGCCAGCCTTGATCCGATCCACGATCGTCGACTGTATCTGCATACACATCAACGAAGAAGCCTCTCCAGGAAGAACAATCTCAACTCCTGACTCGCAAAGATCCTGCTGCAATCTCCACTGCGAGGTCAAAATCATCACCGCTGGAAGCCTACTCAGCGCATCAGGAACCACATTCACCTTGCCAGGGTGATACTGCAAATCAATCTCATAATCCGCCATGAGCTCCAACCATCGACGATGTCACATGTTGAGCTCCTTCTGAGTGAAAATATACTTCAAGCTTTTATGATCGGTGAAGATCTTCACTTTCTCACTCAGCAAGAAGTGCCTCCAAATCTTGATCGCAAACACAACAGCAGCCAACTCCAAATTGTGCGTCGGGTAATTCTTCTCATGAGTCTTGAGCTGACGCGAAGCATAAGCCACAACATGCCCGTGCTGATGCAACACACAACCGAGACCCTTGCCAGAAGCATCGCAAAAGATCTCAAATCCATCGCTGTAATCAGGCACAACAAGAATCGGGGCAGTCGTCAATCTCTCCCTCAGAACACCAAAGGCATTCTCACAATCACCCGACCAAACAAAAGGTACATCCTTCCGCGTCAATCTGGTCATCGGCTCAGCAATACGGGAAAAGTCCTTAATGAAGCGCCGATAGTAACCAGCAAGCCCAAGGAAAATCTGAATCTCAGACGCTGACTGCGGAACATGCCACTCTCTGATGGCCCTGATCATCTCGGGATCCACTGAAATACCATCTCCAGTCTCCACATGCCCGAGAAAAGCAACTCTGTCCAGCCAAAACTCGCACTTCGAAAACTTAGCATACAGCCGATGCCTCCTCAAAATCTCCAACACCGTCCTCAAGTGCGAGGCATGCTCTTCCTCCAACTTTGAATAGATCAGAATGTCGTCAATAAAGATAACGACAAACTTATCCAAAAAGTCGTAGAACATCAGATTCATCAGATTCATGAAAACTGCGGGTGCATTGGTTACACCGAAAGGCATAACCACAAACTCGTAGTGTCCATACTTCGTCCTGAACGCTGTCTTCGGAACATCTTCCTTCTTCACCTTCAGCTAATGATAACCACTCCTCATATCCAACTTCGAAAACACCCTCGAACCTCCAAGCTGATCAAAAATATCATCGATGCGAGGCAACATGTATTTATTCTTGATGGTCACCACATTCAACTCCCGATAGTCCACGCACATGCGACGCGAACCATCCTTCTTCTTCACCAACAGGACCGGTGCTCCCCACGGAGACACACTATGATTGATATAACCCTTCTACAAAAACTCATCCAGCTGCTTCCGCAATTCCTCCAACTCAGCGGGTGCCATACGATAAGGCGCCTTCGAAATCGGCTGCGCTCCCGGAACAAGACCAATAGAAAATTCCAGAGCTCGATCAGGTGGTAGACCAGACATCTCCTCGGGGAAGACGTCATCAAAGTCCCACACAACCGTCGGCCTCTCCAGCTCCATCTGCATAGCCACAAACTCCACTGGCCTGGCCCGAAATCTGACAGGACCAAGCGAGCTGCTACCTCGGCTGAACTCAAATACTGGATGTCCGGGAATCTCGAACACCACCTTCTTCCTCCGACAGTCGATCGTAGCATAGAAGCTCGCAAGCCAATCCATCCCAAGGACCGCATCATAGTTGATGATGTCGTGGACAATGAAATCAGCGTAAAGCTCATGACCACAAACCACCAACGGGCAAGAATTGCAACCAAGATGCACCGAGACCACGCCATTCCCTGTAATGATATTCCAACTCTTGGAAAGAGGGGACGTCGACAAGGAATGCTTCTCCACGAAGCTCTGAGAAATAATGCACATCGATGCACCTGAGTCAAAGAGAACTCGTGCAGGAAATGTGCACACCAAAATCACACCTACAAACAGTCTAACAATCAAGCCCTAGTCTAGCAAACAATTATGTTCAAGCAAATAACATAATCTAACAAACAGGGCCAAATAAGAAAGGAACAGCTAGAAGGAGAGTTACCTGTGATAACCTCATCCACAGCCTCGCTCTCCACAGCAGTCATCAGAAAAGCCTGCCTCCTTGGCGGAAAAGCCTGCTGAAAAGCCTGCCTCTGAGGGACAAGAGCTGCTCCACGACCGGCAGGAACAAGCACTCTCTGCTGCAACGGCTGTGCTGCAACAGGTGCCCTCCGCAACTGATTCGCATGCCGACAATCCTTCGCGACATGAGAAGCATCACCACAAACCAAACACTGGCCCAGAAACATCCTACACTGATCCTTGATGTGGCCAGGCTTGCCGTAGAAATGGCAAGTCTTTTGATTAGGCCCTCCCAGCCTCTTGAACTGCACCGGATGATTAGGCTTGAAACCAGGCCTAACCACCGCCCTGGCCTGCTCCATAGGCCTCTTCCCAGCACCAGAAACATGTCCTCTCCTCTGACTCAGGTTCAGCTCCTGCCTCCTCGCAGCGACCAGAACCTTCTGATAAGAGTCCAGATCAGAGGAAGACACAAAACTCTGAAGCTCCAAAGCAAGTCCCTGTAGGAACCTCTGAGCCCTCTCATCAGCATCCTGTACCATCTTCGGTGTGAACCGACTCAGCCTAGTGAACTCTTGGTGGTACAGGTCCACCGTCAAGCTCCCTTGCTTCAGATCAATAAAGCGCTGCAGCATCTCCTTCCTAGCAGCCTTCGAAAAGAACTCCTTATCAAACTTGGACTTAAAGGTAGCCCAAGCTATCGGCTCCACCAGCATCTTCTCTTCTGCATCCCACTAGTTCCTAGCATTATCCTTGAGTTGCCTCTTCGCCAAATCAACCCATCCAGCCGGGGTGATCTTGGCCATCTTCAAGTTATCCTCAAAGTTCCGAATCCACTCATCGGCAGCCAGAGGACCCTCAGACCCATCATAATATGCAGGACCCAGCTCCAGAAATTGCTTCGCTCCTGGCTCGGAGCGAGGGGCATCCTGGATTGCCCGACCAGCTCGAACAACTGGAGCATTCTGGACTTGCAGGAGCACATCCTGCTGCACTTGCATCATCTGAAGCATCATCCGCATCATCTCTCCATTGGTGGGTTCCCGCTCAGGCTCCTCGTCATGAGGGGGCGCACCACTACCTCCACCTCGGGTGAATCGCCTTCCTGCCATCTAATGACACAGTAAACGAAACAATTAGACTCATAGCTTATGACTCGGATGTCGAACTTAGTTTATTGGACATTCTAATATTATTATCGTTATTCCGATATTCGCAGTTATAGAAAAGGACCTGCATGGGCCACCAACAAAACCTGTCACGCCCCGCTTCCCTAAAATGGAGGCGAGACGTGAAAAGGTCCGCACGAGAGTGGAGCTGTGAAGCCCCAAACCCGATAAGCGTTAATAAAACATAAGCAGGTCCCTGTAACCACAAACGGAACAACAATAATAACACGAGGAGAGACAAAAATAAAATCTCAAATTTCAGAATTTGTCCAACATGAAAATTAAGTTCAACATCCAGAAAAGCCACCAGGCTAAAAGAAAGAGTCTAAAGGCCCAGAAAAAGGCCAACAAAAGGGACAACACAAAAAAGTATTGGTGCCACGCACCGACAACAGAACAGTCTAAACAACAACACAAACAGTCTCTACGACTGATCGCCCGTGTCCACGAAGTCCTCGTCAAACACAGGCTCGGGCTTGGCGTCTGCAAACACCTCGTCCTCAACAATGAACTCAGGCTCAGGATCTAACATGTGTCACCCAAAAGAGTAAAGGGGCACATGTCAGCAAGTCTAAAAGACTTGGGCAAGGAAACTGAAAGTAAGGTAAACTAACAACCTAGCAGTTATAGTATGCATGACATGGCAGTTATGGTATGAGTGCACAAGTAAGACATGGTGAAACAATAAGTGCAAGAGATCAATTTATCGGGGCATGACAAGAGTAGCCAAGCTACTAACAATCTCAATCTTTTCACTAGTCATGTTTCAAGTTGTTTGTAGATGTTTACGCCTTACAGCTGAACTGTTGGACGTTCACACTGATTGGCCGCTTAACACTACCCCAGAACCCAGAGTTTACGCCTTACAACTGCAGTTGCTGATCGGGCAGACTCCCAGTTGAATGGCCGCTTAACTCTTACCCCAAAACCCACGTGTAAACGAGCCAGGGTCCCTGTACATGAGCTCAGTAAATGAGCCAGGGTTGCCCCGCACAAGAGCTCGTTTTCTGGACCACAAACCAGGAGCGTATTTCATTTGGCATAGGGGTGCACCTAGCCTCAATCATTTCACAAGGTGTAGCGGAGCTACGCAATCACGGGAACACTTAAAGAATGCAATGACATAACAATTAATTCGCGTACCGTTAATGGAAATTAAACATGACATGGTAGTTGTGCAACATGATAAATATCGGATCTAGCTTCGTTGTCAAGCTAGTTCCTGAAATTGCGCCTAGGCGAGTATCATTTCGTCGCCTAGTCTCTTTTACGCCTACAACAAGCAAATGGCCTAAGACATGGCCCAAAACCCTAAGTGGCAAGTTTCACTTGCCTAGCACCGAGGATGACGATCAACGAGGCCGTCACACAAATGCTAACTACGGAGATGAGATCGCTGCCATGGCAAAACAATATTAGAACAACATCTAACCTAGTTTTATTAGGGTTTCATAAAAACACAAATTGGTTAAGAGAATATTAAGAGATCGATTTATTACCGTATCGGAGCGGAAGAATGATGTCGAGCAAGCACAGTAACGGAAGAAACGATCCGGGAAACCAACGGTTCAGATCTGGAAATGGATGGAGAAATTTGGAGAAATGGGGTTTTGGGGATTTTGGGGGTTGGAGATGGCCTAGGGCATGGTGGCCGGCCTAAATGGAGAGGGGGAGAGGCTCTTGATGAAGGAGGAAGGCTAGAGGAAGGGTGGGGATGATCAGAGGTCAAGGGGGAAGGGAAAAAGCCAGGAGAAGAGAAAGAAAGAAAAGTAACGAATTGGGGTATTTATAGAAAACGACCTACCAGCTGCCCAGAAATTAGGGTTTCTGGGGTCATTAGTCGGTCAAAGAAAAGTGGCTGACCGACTAGTTTAAGAACTAGTCGGTCGGTCGACCAACTGTGACCGACTAAATCCAAACAGTAACTCAGGTCGACAAAATGGTCAAAGAATTAGTCGATTAAAGAACAATGGCTGACCGACTAGTTTGCAACCTAGTCGGTCGGTGGTTGTTCTTAGACCGACTAACGATAAACAGTAACTCAGGTAAAATGTATCAAAGGAACTAGTCGGTCTGAGAGCAAGTTCTGACCGACTAGTTTCACATCTAGTCGGTCAGTGGCTGTTCTTAGACCGACTAAAAATAAACAGTAACTCCTGTACAATAGATTCAATGAACTAGTCGGTTCCAGTAGAGTTCCTGACCGACTAGATCTCAATCTAGTCGGTTGGTCCCCCTTCTTGAACCAACTAAAGTGCACTAAAAGTGCCGAATCGAAGCGCGAAGCTTCGGAAAGATTCCTACGGCTTCTAGGATCACTCTAACTCTAAAATATGAGCGATTTGAAGTTCGTCATGAGTGACTTACTCCAAGATCAACGATTCTAAGGAAGAAGCTAGAAAATCACGACGAAACGATCGAAAATGAAAGCTACGGAGATGAAAACCACACATAAGGAGAAAATCCACCAAAACATATATATAATATAAATAATCCAAATACATGAAAACTAGTCGTTACATCAACAAACTATGTAGTCAGGCTATCAAATATCACAACAAGCATGCAATCAGAGATAAGAATAAGACATCAAAGCACGGCTTCAGTTATACTAATGATGCTTGAACCTTGGTGTGTTTCCATTGAAAGCATACTACGTATTGATTCGTATAGACAGGTTCAATAAATTTCAAGCAATTACATAAATAGAGAGATCGAAAGAACTCTACTTAAGCACTTATAATAGAGTAAGAATATAATATTTCTATAATAGTGTGGCATGGAAAAAGTGTCGTGACAGCGGTGAAAGGACGAGATATAGCATCATAGGGTATTTACCTAACAAAGGGAAGAAAAGGAATAGAAAAATAAAAATGAAAACACATGCAAGGACACAAAATGAGAATAAAATGTGATGATTCTAAAAAAGAAAAATTGGGTGAAAAAGTAGAAAGAAAAAATAAATAAAAATAAAAATTGAAAATTGATAGAAATATAAAGCGATATCGCTCATTCTCCAAGCTAAACGCAGCAGTGTCCTCACTGCTGAGAACACACGTGTAGAGACAGAGAATGATGCTATGGGTGGGATGGGTGGGAAAAAAAATAGAAATCCTAGAAAAAGAAATAAAAATGCAAATCATGATCTGAATATATATGTTCAAGGCATGCAAATGATGAGGTGGTGGTGGTGGACACGTCAAAATGTGTCTCCCCTAAGCTATACGAAGCTGGGCCCCGTGAGGATAGATGTGCACCAAAATAAATGGGGGAGAACGGATACAGCGAGAAGGGAGGATCATGCAGCACCACCACCCGGTGGGGGTCAGATAAAACACAAATAGAGTTGGAGCGTGAGTATCGAATTGGTGCAACAATCTCCCCCCAACCTTGAATGGAGTCATGTAGGAGAGCAATCGGTGAGAGCGAGAGCTTATTTCCTGCCAATTGGCTCGTCGGTCGTGTAGGGCTTCAACCTTTGCCCTTTGACCTTGAACGGCCCATTCTTTCATCCTTCAAGCTCTACTGCTCCGCTTGGGAATATCTAAAGGATTTTAAATGGCCCGTACCACCAGGACTTCAATTTCCCTGAAAAGAGTCGCAGTCTGGAGTTATAGAGGAGTACCCGATCTTCCACGTCAAAACGCTTTACGTTGATTAACTTGTCATGATAGATTTAGTCTTTTCCTTATATATCTTGGCGTTTTCGTAGGCATCCCTCCTGAGCTTTTCTAATTCATTGATGTCCAAGAGACGACGTAATCATGCACTCTTGTGATCATAGTTGAGCTTCTTGATAGCCCAAAAAGCTCTATGCTCTAGTTCCACCGGTAGGTGGCATGCTTTTCCATAGACTAATCTATAAGGGGTGGTTCTAATAGGGGGTTTTGAAGTCAGTGCAGTATGCCCATTGCGCATCGTTTAGCTTCTGGGACCAGTCCTTCCTTGACGAGCTCACTGTCTTTTCGAGGATCATTTTTATCTCCATATTGGAGATCTCTACTTGTCCGCTCGTCTATGGGTGATAGGCGAGTCCAACCTTATGATATATCCGATACTTCTTGAGTAAGGAATCAAACTTCTTTTCAATGAAGTGGCTGCCACCGTCACTTATGACTGTCCTTGGCACTCCGAATCGGGGGATGATGGTATTCTTGAAAAAATTTGCTACGACTCGGGCATTATTCGTTGGGGGTAGCTATGGCCTCCACCCATTTGAAAACATAGTCCACTGCCACTAAGATGTATTTGTTCCCATGGCTCGCAGGGAATGGGCCCAAGAAATCGATCCCCAAACAATCAAATAGTTTAATCTCTAGTATGTCTTTGAGAGGCATATCATCCCTCATTGTAATGTTCTCGGTCCTCTGGCATCTGTCGCACCATTTGATATAGTCATTGGTGTCCTTAAAGAGTGTTGGCCAGTAGAACCCGCACTGGAGGATCTTTGTCGTGGTTTTTGTTACTGCCGCGTGGCCACCACAAGGTTGGTCATGGCAATGGGATATGACATAGGTGGTTTCTTCCTTGGGGATGCACCATCTAATGATTCTGTCTGGGCATGATTTATAGAGATGCAGATCGTCCCAGAAATAATGTTTGGCATCGCTTAAAAACTTCCTTCACTGGTAAGTGACCAATCCATGGGGCAAGATTCGCTTACCAAAAAATTGACTATATCAGCGTACCACGACGTGTCGGAGGAACTAACTGCAAGCAACTTCTCTCCAGCGAAGGAACCATCAATGGGTAAACTGTCATCCTTGTCCCCATGAGTAAGTCGAGACAAATGGTCAGCTACCATATTTTTTGCGCCCTTCTTGTCTTTAATCTCAACGTCAAATTCCTGAAGGAGGAGAATCCACCATATCAGTCGAGGTTTAGCTTCTTTCTTGCTCAGCATGTATTTTAAAGCAGCATGGTCTGTGTGAATTATGACTTTTGATCCCAGAAGATATTGTTGGAATTTCTCAGTGGAGTACACCACTGCTAGCAGTTCCTTCTCAGTGGTGGTGTAATTTCTCGGGGCCTCATCTAGCGTTTTGCTGGCATGGTAGATAGCATGCAGCTTCCCTTCTTTTCTCTAGCCTAATACGACACCCACTGCATGATCACTAGCATCACACATTAGCTCAAATGGCAGATTCCAATCCGACGGCTGGATGATTGGAGCAGAAATCAGAGCTTCTTTCAATCTATTAAAAGCTTCAAAACATGCGTCAAAAAAATTAAATGGCGTGTCTTTTGCAAGTAATTCAGTGAGGGGGCGCATGATTTTTGAAAAATCCTTAATAAAACGATGGTAAAGTCTTGCATGCCCAAGAAAACCTCGAATTCCCTTAAGATTGGTCGGCGGGGGAAGTTCCTTAATGACTTCGATTTTAGCTTTATCTACTTGTATCCCCTTGGATGAAACGACATGCCTAAGAACAACTCCCTCAGTCACCATAAAGTGTCATTTTTTCCTAGTTCAGAGTGAGGCTGTTCTCACGGCATCGCCCTAGGACCTTGGCTAGGTTCGCTGGGCAAGAATCGAACTTAGTTCCATATAGGGAGAAATCATCCATGAAGACCTCCATGCTATCTTCAATAAAATCAGAGAAGATAGAGGTCATGCACCTTTGAAAGGTTGCGGGTGCATTACATAAACTGAAAGGCATCCTTCTGTATCCGAAGGTGCCATAAGGGCATGTGAAAGCCATCTTCTCTTGGTCTTTCCTATTTAACGGGATTTGGAAAACCCACGAATATCCGTCAAGGTAGCAAAAATAGTTGTGCTTGGCAAGGCGCTCAAGCATCTGGTCGATGAACGGAAGGGTGAAGTGGTCTTTTCAGGTGGCTTTGTTGAGTTTTCTATAGTCTTTGCACATCAGCCAGCCCGTGATAGTCCTAGTTGGTATCAACTCGTTTTTTTTGTTTCTTATGACAGTCATGCCACCCTTCTTAGGTATAACTTGGACATGACTGACCCACTTGCTTTTCGAGATAGGATAGATGATATCTGCTTCGAGCAGTTTCAGGACCTCTTTCTTAACAACCTCTTTCATGTTAGGGTTTAAGCATCTTTGATGTTCTATGAAGGTCGAACTGTTTTCCTTGAGGTGGATCATATGCTCACATAGCCCAGGACTAATACCCTTCAGATCGGAGATACTATATCCTATCACGTCTCTATGTTATCTGAGAACCTTCAAAATATCCTCAAGCTATGGTTCAGTGAGCGAAATGTTAACTATAACGGGATAAGTATGATTTTCACCCAAGAATGCATATTTAAGGTTGGAGGGTAGAGGTTTGAGTTCTACCTCAAGGGGCGATGTACTCCCTACCGTGCTTGCATGTGACTGGAATGCCTCTTCCCCGAGCATTGGCTCATATGGAACGGAACCGTCTGATGCTGTATCATAGCATGAGCTTGAACTGGTTGCCGAGTGTGCCTCATAAAAGGTCTCTTCAGGCTCTGCTTCCTGGTCTTCGTAGTCCTCGAGTTCTTCCAAGCTACTCTTGCCACCAAGGGAAAGGTCCTCATTTGACCATGCATCTCCTTGGAAGTCACCTTGGAAGCCGTCAGGTACAAAGTCCAAATCATCTCCTTGGAAGTCGCTGGTCTCTAGGGAACTTGTGTCTTCGGAATTTATTCGTCCTTCCAAGACAAGACGTTCAAATATCTCCTCGCATGGGACGTCGGTAGTGAAGAAGTATGTACCACAAGCATTAACTCGTATGTGGATCCCTTTCGAGATGTTGTTGGTATCAGCGTAATACTCCGAGATAAATTCTAAGAGGTGTAGTATGAATGGATCTGTTGACGAGATGAATACTAGCCCACTGCACCTGGTATGATCCACAATGTTATTCAAAGCAGTTAGAAGGGATACCTCATTCGGTGTATCACATGAGTTAGCTTGTGGAATATCCCTGACACAGAGTGTTAGCGTATCTCTTTCAATGTTAGCGTAGACATCGTCCTCGAGTGCACCTAATTGGATTTGCTCCGCAATGTAGTTTAGGATTTCAAATTCATATTCGTGAATAGCCTTGATAACCAAAGAGCCAACAGATCGGACATGGTTCAACACCTGTCTAAGGCATATTGGGGGTCCTTCCTTGTAGCTTTCCAAATGTATGATATGCAAGCAAGGGCAAGCTGTGGAGGAATGTTAGCACAAGAAGCGTATAATAACAGGAAAATGAAAAGTAAAATGAATGATGGAAGGTAAAGTATGGGTGGAACCAGTACTCTCCACCTCCAAGCTAAAACAAACCGTTGCCTCACCGACAATGGTGCCAAAAACTTGTTCGGCTCCCGAACTCATACCCAGGGGCGCGAACGACCGCAAGTGCATGGTGGCTGCAGTATATAAAGATTGTCAAACTCGGGGGAGGTAGGTTTTTGGTGTTTAGCTTGTTGGATGAGGGAGAATACTGTTGGAGCTGGATCGTAGCATGGGGGTGTGAATAGGCTAATAAAAATATTCGTGCAACCCACGAACAATCACATGCAGTTATAAGCACAGGCAGAGTAAATAATGAGTAAACACAGATGCACAACAGATTTACCATGGTTCGGTCGTCCCAACGACCTATGTCCAGCCCCTAGAGCAGATGCTAGTATTAATAATGTAACAGGTACAACCACAAGTTAGAGCAAAATTAGAGCACCTCTCTACGTCTCTACACTCGCCAGGCTCTCAGTACCCCCACAACACACGTGTTCAACAAGATTAATCCTAGTAAAAGCTTTCTATTGGTAGTTCCAACTTGCCAAGTCCCTCTTATCTAGACCAACTAGACAAGACCCCAAAATGTCACAATGGTAAAGTTTTCCTTACAGAGATCTACACACCAATACACAAAGATAAAAATAGAGCTTAGAATAGCTCAGTGATGGTGTGTCGTCTCTGTCGTTCAGCACGGGTCAGATCACGTCTGACAAGTAGTAGTAGTCATGTCACATCTGCAACCCAATGATATGTGAACTTCCCTTCAAGTTGTGGCTTTGGCCTTAGGCTAGCTTTGTCAACTTGCGGCAATTGCTCCCTATGTCAGCAAGGAAATGTGTTGCTCTCCAATCAGGTCGGCAATGATCTTTGTTGCTTGCGGCCTACTTGCTGATGACACTGGAAAGTTGCAGCCTGCTTGCATGGATGATCCTTGGGTCGGCAAGCCTGCGGGCTTGGTTGATGGTCGGTCGACAAGTGCAGTAGGCGCAACTGCTTGGCTTGCTTGTAGATTGGTCGACAGCTTCATTTCCTCTCCTTTGGTGCGGTCGGCAATGGGGCAATGTGGCTGATGGACTCGGTCAGCACCAAAGAGAACCTTTGGCTAGCTGCACAGGTTGCAAAGGTCGGCAGTCCCAAATCTATGGGTCGGCTTCAAAGTTGTGGCACGACAGCTCCCTTGGGTCGGTAATGAGGATGTGGGGCTTGCTTGATGGGTCGGCAAGCACAATGATATGTGCGTGAACTTTGATCCTCAACCCTAATGGCACTTTGATCTCCTTCAACTCCAATAGAAACTAGATGGGCAATGAAGCTTGCGGCAATGAAGGTTGTAGCTTTGGCTTTTGGTAGCGGCTAGGAGATAGGACCAATGGAGAAACTTGCGCAAGATGTTGATGAAGCTCTTTGAATTGATTCTTGCAACTGTGAAGGATTTGCAATGGAGCAATTTGCCTTGGGGAATTTTATTTTGCCCGACACCCTCTCCTTTGGAGTGTAGGCTTATATAGATATCTCTAGGGTTTCACAAAGGGATGCGGCTTAGGAGGCAAGGGGTAGTCGGCATAGGAGAGATCCCATAGATCTAGGGATTTGCAAGCATGTGTAGGATCTCAAGGCTAGGAGGGAATCCCCTTAGAGATAGGAATGCACATTTAATTTAGGATAGTGGAGATTTGATAGGATCTTGTTGCAATGCTAATAGGAATAGGATTTGAATGGCAATATGAAATTGATTTGAATCAATCCAAATGAGATTTGAATTGATCTCTCCATCTTACCCCATTTGCTATGTGCATAGCACTTTCTCCATCAAATTGACCAAGTCATATATTTGGAGATTTACGTGATCGCTACTCCTGCAAACACTTAACACGCACATCAAATCGTTCACACACGTTGGTTATCATCAATCAAGAAGTCCTAGATCGTTGTATCCAACAAATACGTGGTCAGGGGGGCTGTCACGTATAATTTGATCGTCACGGAAAATGGGTTTAACGAAATAATAAAATTCTGGGGCATTTGGTAATCCCCGCTAGGCATTTCGGTCATGGATATCAGGTTAAGGTTCCTTTCGTTGAACCACGAATGAGGGTAGGAGTGTCACATCTGGAGATGAGAACGAGTACTTAACTTCTGTTGTCTTACTCGTCTAACATGTCCCTATACATGTCCCTATGCACAGCTCTACTTACGCAATCAGCTTCGCACAGGAAAATGTGCATTATGCTTAACACAGGTTCCCATATTGCAATCTGTATCCACTCGCGTGATCTACGGATTGGGATACTACACCACGGTTAGTTCTAGCAGTCAGGCTACTCTCGTAGTCACTGATTAGTGGATTGATGATTAGTAATCACCCCTAGCGCTCGAGTCACTTTCATGATCATGAGCCCTAGAAAGCGACCACTAAGCCCTAATCGGATTCGTGTGGATCTTCCCTAGAATATGGAGCTACTTTTGCAATTCTCCAATTCTAGGGCTAATCCCCCAAAACTCTTGTTCGAACCACCATATGGCAACCCTAGATTCGTCCAACTAAGGTTAACCTAACATCTAATCCCTAGGATCCTTGGGTTCATCCCTAAGCCCTAGAGCTACACTACTCAGACATCACAATAGCTAAAATAACGAGTGCAATAACGAGATTCATCATAAACATGGCAAACATATTGAAATTGATGTCAAAATGCAGAGAATGCAATATAAAAGAGAAATCTAGTTTTAGAACTGGTCATTCTAACTAATTATCTATTTACAGGTGTCACAACAACCAAATAATTAATACAGAATTAAAATAAGCATGGCATACAAGTGCTGGAAGTAAAAAAGAAACAAGAAATAAGGGAACATAAAGTTCAGATTAAATTAGTTAAAATTAGATGTTTAGTGATGATTTGGAAACTCGAGTAAATCGTAGGACGCTAAGGAGCATGACTTCACCCAGGGTGGGTGAAAAGTGGTACCTCAACCAATGACACGGGCACTGGAGGGGCCTCTCGTAACTCCCTACCAGAACGGGGTAATGTACGGGAGTGAGACAATCTCGATTTTTATCGGACAAATGGAGAAAACCAACAATTACCACATGGTGCATCACGAGTACACCACCGGCCTCTCTAACTCTAGTCAACTCCCCCTCACTGGAATGACAAGCGAGTGAGAAATATATCATATGTTCGCTCCTTAACTCCTAAAATTTACATGTGTTTCCTCCAAACCCATATCTGGAGTCTCACCGACTTTAGAATGGATCGAGCGCTCTATACATTAACACTCTACCTCACTCTCAGTTTATGAATTAATTTCTTGTTACTTTCATTTTGGCGGTCTCCATTACCGCATTCACAATTTCTCATTTCTTTCATAATTATGCCGATGTCGGGATTAACCACGAACATCGCATCAACAATTCATTATAGCCTCACATGTGTCCAAATAACACATATAACATATGATTGCATCCCTCCTAACATGAAGGTTAGCATTATTGCCATTAAAGCTTAAGACATGAACATGGTACCAAAAATGTTTATAAGGAATATAGCATTAACATGAACATTGTATAATTAACATGGCATAATAGACATGTCTAACATGAAGATATTACAACCTCTAAGACAGTAACATGAACATTAGTATGGACATTAACATGAATATTACATGGAGTATAACACATGGACATTAGCATGGAACTAACATGTCTATTGATATTAACATGAACTAACATTAATATTAACATGGACTAACATGAAACATAGAAGTAGTTTAACATAGAAGCATATTAATGTTAGCAAATTAATATCTTAACATGTTAAGCTAACATGCTAAGGACATATTAACATTAGCACATGGACAAGGTAATGGTAGCACATGGAACATGCTCGCTTGCATATTAGTATAATATAGATTTAATTATGGCTTAAATGTGATTACTAACATGAACCAACATAGCCAAGGAATTAATCATAGAAACATAGGAATATATTAAGATAACATGCTAACATCGAATAGAATATGTGAGTTTGCTACCATAATCATGGCATCATAAATCAAAAGGCTATAACATCTAATGAAGTGCTGGAAAGAGCATTCACTCTTCAAACAGTGCTATTTTCATGAAATTGCAGTTAGAATCTGAAGAAAGTGTCGACTACAAGTTGTAGATATGGCAGTTTTACATACATCCACCAAATTTCAGGAAAAGAATATGAAGTGTGTGATTTATGGTACTCAATTTAGTAACAGATAGCAATTCTGCAGAAAAACAGATCAACTTCCTCAACTAAATCAATGTATTACTTATAGCTACCATCAAATCTGGGTAAGTTGAATAACATGAGAGTTGTAGATTATGAAGTTCTAATTTCAGTAATATCCTAAATCGCCTAATTTCATTAAGTATTGTGCTCGTTATCACTATTTTAGTACAGGGTGTCAAAACAGGCTGAAATCTGCTATGCTGCAAACAAACCCTTTTTTCTCCTATTATTTGAACTGAACATATGTAAAATTATATATGGACATGTTGTAGAATTTCATGAGCTACACTAATATAATTTTTTCAGAATTTTTATTATTCTAAATGAGCAATATACACAGATGAACATATGGTATTTCAACAGAAAATCTGAAACAAAATCATGTTGCATCACAACCCAACTCCTACTAAACACAAATCCTAAAACCAATCCTAACTAGGATGTTAGGAAATCCTAACTCAACAAGTCCTTCTAATAGTCTTTGGCCCTTCTTCTCCTTGAAGAACTTTAAGCTCTATCTCCTTCAACTCCTTCTCCTTCAATTCCTCTTCAAAGATTGTTGGTGAAATGAGGATCTTTGTGGTTTATGGTTGTAAGGAGAATCTCCTCTTTGTTTTGTTTTTGGAGGTGGAAGGAGAGGAGGTTGTGGTGGTGGAATGGTGGTGGTAGAGGTGGAGCTAAGGGGGGAGAAAGGAGGAGGGTGTGGCCTAAAGGAGAGAGGGAGGGAGGGAGAGAGAGAATGAAAGCATGAAAAAAATTCTCATTTTCTTTTTCTTTTCTCAAAATTTTCCCCTTTTAAATCTCATTCCATGGATGAATCATTCTTAATCTCATCTCCTCATGCCACCTAGCTTGGAGTTATGTGGGATTCATCCTCCTAATGACACCTAGTAAAGAGTTATGTCAAAATTACTCTCTAAATGACACCTAGCAAGGTGGTGGTGGCATGGCATGACAAATTAGGAATTTAATTTCTAAATAAATGAGAATACATGAATTAATACTCCATACCATCCTAATACATAATATTTCATCAAAATACTTTATTTTTATAATTCAAATGATGTTCTAAAATTATTTTAAAAATAATTTACTTATTAGAAATTTTTTGAAAATTCATGAAAATACCCAAAAATCTCATACGTACAAATACATTAAAAAAATACGTACATTATACTCGTATATACGGAAATGAGATATTACAGTGTGGCACGCTCGGCCGAGCGACCTGGAAACTCAGCATGGATCCTCGTGGTTCTCTTTTCTTCTATTCCTTCCTCTCTTCTTTCTTATTTCTTTCTCTCTTCTCTTTTCCTCATTTCTTTCTTTGCTCCTTTGAGTCGTCAAACATGGTGACGTGAGCTCCGGCGTTCGGTATCTATTTCCATCATCCATTTTCGCTCTGAATCGCACCAAAGTTGTTGAAAATCCACAAAACACTACGAGAATCAAGTATATCGTGAAAAGCGCGATAAAATATAAAAACATGAACTTTGGACGATCAAAACGATATGAAAATGTGCGATAAAAGTATGGAAATTATGGACACATCAGACCGCGACCGAATAGACTAAGGCGAAGAAGGAATCGATAAAGGACAATACTAGAGCCATGAATGCATTTCATTGTGCTCTCGATGTAAACGAGTTCAACCGCATCTCAATGTGTAAATTGGCAAATGAGATATGGCATTTATTGGAGGTTACACAGTAAGGTACCTCGAAGGTTAAGAAATCAAATTGTAGTGTTTTTATTTCTAAATATGAGATGTTTAAGATGCAGGAAGAAGAAAGCATCTCCGAGATGTTCACAAGGTTCACCGAGATCGAGAACGCATTAGAAGACCCAGGGAAGGAGATTTCTCAAGAGGGTTGTGTGACGAATATCATAGGCTCGTTTACACCTCAATGGGAGTCCAAGGCCAGTGGAATTGAAGAATTCAATGACTTGAGCACATACACCGTGGAGGAGTGCATTAGAAATTTGATGGCATATGAGGTGAGGTTGCATCACAAGAAGGAAAACCAACCTTCTAAGACCGACAAGCAAAAGGTAATTGCTATCAAGGCTGTTGGTGAGAAGATTGAATGGAGGAAGAAATTCAATCCTAATGATTCGAGGCTTAAGAAGAATAAGAAGTTTAAGCATATCTCTAGCGATGAAGAAAAAGAAGATGAAGAAAGTGACAACGAAGACAGAGCGGCAATGGAACTTGCCAACAAACTCATGATGATCAAGAACCCGTCTCAATGTAAGAATGCATTGAAATTATTTTCAAATTCAAACCTTGCTTCCATCACTTGTCTTAAATGTGGTAAGCTAGGACATTATGCAAATTGATGCCCAAATAAGAAGAATGAGAACTAGAAGGGCAAAGGTAAGAGGCATTGGAAAGGGAAGAAGAAGAATCCCGCTTTCGTAGGAACTTGGGATGAGACCACATCCGACAACTCTAGTGAGAGTGATGAAGACAATGAAAACGTTCACATCAATCGTTCACAACGATGTCTTCTCGGATTTGCTCATTCCATGTGGTGCTAAAAGCAAAAGGCTGGGTGGAAATTTGGCTCTCATGGCGATTGAGGATGGCTCCTTAAGCTCGAATTCAAGCGAGGAGGAAAGCGACGAGGAGAGTAATGAAGAAGAGGAGGAGGAGGAAACCATGGAGGACCTTTGGGAAAACAATGAGGTAATGTTAGCCTCTCATCATAAACTAGCTAAAGCCGTAACTACGCTTAAATCTAAGCATAATGCTTTGCTAGTTAGTGAAGGGAACAATCCCTCTATTGATTCTTGCAATCCACCTATGCATGCTACACACACATTAGGTGATGTGGAAAAAGAAACACTTCTTTCTCAAATTAAGGAACTTGGCATTGAAAATAACATATTGAAAGCCACAAACATTGATTTAGAATCTCACATTTCTACCCTTACCATGAAATGTGATGAGGAATCCCGTAAACTTCAAAAGTTTGTGTCATCAACGGACAACCGCAATGATTTGGTCAAACAACAACAAACGGCAAATCATCGTGGGGGTTTAGGTTATTACTCTAATGTTGGTTCCCAAACCACCATGCTTCTAAAAGTGCTAAACAAAAATCATATCAAGCACCTAAGAAGAATCACCATACTTTCTTGTATAACCACTCTAACCACATCAAGAAGCATGTTAGTCATGGCTTTGTGAATGTGAATCAAAATGATTCATTTTATGCCAAGAGGCAATACATTCACAACAAACATGCAAAGAAAATTTTTTCTACACCAATGCATGTTTATCCCTTTAGGACCAAGTTTCATCCTAGCATTAGTTGCTATCATTGTCATGTGTTATGACATTTTGCTAACCATTGGCCTAAGAGGAAACTTTGCAAGCCGTCTAGGAATGCCTTGAAACTTTGGATTCCTACCAATGTTGGGTTACTTGAGAGAGAATCCTATGTACAATCACTAGTTAACAAGGTTATTTGCTCTAGTGATTACGTTAGGAAATCAAACTCTTCTGTAATGCCCTACGTAGCTACTGCACAAGTACTAGAGGGGAAGTGAATAGTACTTTAAAATAATTAAGAAGATAATTCCTAATTATCTTACAAACTCAACCAACAATGCGGAAATGTAAATATTGACAACAAAGAAATGCAAACGCAAACAGACGATATAACGGGTTCGGATCCACCCAAGTCTCCCGACTTGTTCCCGGTGATCCTACGTCCCAAACACCCGGATCCCCTCTGGATACTTGAGTTAGAAACCTCTAACTCAAATTTGCACTATGAAATACTTGTAGAAACCTCTACAAGATCAAATCATACACAAATGAAATTGTGACTCTCACAACCTGGGATCACAAACAAACTCTCACAACCGAGAGTAAATCACTTGCAATATTCAAAGGAAATGAAATAAGAAATGCTTACCACAAAAAAACCTATGCCTTGAGTAAAACTTACGATTTAGGGCAAAGAGGATTTTGGGGAAGATGAAGGCACCAAACCCTAGCTCCAAGATGTAGATCAGAAATGGAAGCCTAGGAGGATGTTGGTGACCTTGGATCAAGCTCTTGGCTTGGAAGGCTCACAATCAATGAATCTCTCTTTTGAAATAAGAGTGAGGGAGAGATTCAAGTGAGAAATGAATGAGCTTTGAATAAGGATTAATTGCTTCTCTTTGATCTCTAAACTTCAATAAATATCGGCCTTGAATGCTATGAAAGCAGCACTCCAAGTATATATAGGATAGAGGAAAGAGAGAGCAAAATTCGTGGCATTTAATGCTCTAACGGCTCTATTCTGAAGCAGACTAGTCGGTCAAAGAAGGATCACTGATCGACTAATTCATCAACTAGTCGGTCGGTGAAACAACATGAACCGACTAAGAGGTGAACTGCCAATAGAGAAGTTCAGGAAAAATAGAACTAGTCGGTCTAAGAAGACTTGCCAACCGACTAGTTTCACAACTAGTCGGTCGGTGAGTGTTCTTTGACCGACTAAGAGTCAAAATAGTATAGACTGAAATCAAGTTGAACTAGTCGGTCTGAGAACAAATTCTAACCGACTAGTTTCTCAACTAATCGGTCGACAATCGTTCTTAGACCGACTAATGATAAACAGTAGCTCAGGCTCAAAAATGGAAGGTCAACTAGTCGGTCTAAGAAGGATTCTTAACCCACTAGTTTCACAACTAGTCGGTCGGTGAACCTTCTTGGACCGACTAACTGTAAACAGTAACTGAGCTGAAATTGAACAAGGCATTCTAGTCGGTTCAAGAAGCATTTCCGACTGACTAGATTGCCATCTAGTCGGTTGGTTCTTCTTCTTGAACCAACTAACATGCACAAGAAGCCGCGAATCGAAGCGCGAAGCTTCGGAAAAGTTCGTATGGGCTTCTAATAAGATCCTAGCTCTAAGATAGGAGCGTTATGAAGATTAAAACGTAAGACCTACTCAAGGCTTAACATTCTACGAAAAGAAGCTAGAAGACAATAAATAAACTTGACGAACCGTCTTCAATCGCTTCGATTCGAATCTCTTGACTTCAATAATGGTCCTTGAGCTTCAACGAAGCTTCAAGCATACGATCACGTGCTTTGAGAAGTCTCGAGACGTCGCTTTTGATGTTCATAGAAGTTTGGCGACGATCTCCATAACTGCGCTCACAAAGAGTTAGTTCACGATATTTATGTTTGTTCATCATCCAAAACCAAATCCGGGGAGTCAATACTCAACATTCTCCCCCTTTTTGGTGATGACAAACCAACATAAATAATAATCAAAAATAATAATTCAAATGAAATTTACTTACTCCCCCTGCATTGATGACACGTTAATTTCAAAATAAATAATAATCATATGCATCAAGCAGACGAGGAAATTAAAAAATGAGAATTCAATTATTGAAATATTGAATTTGAAATCCATTTTTATATCTTAACTCCCCCTGAATCTAACATATCAAATTAGATTCACGGTAAATTGCTTTAAATTATCATTTAGCACATTGTCATTATTAATTCTCTCCCCCTTTGGCATTAACAAAAAGAGCGGGAGGAGATCAACGACAACAACAATGGCTTCAAATAAAAGCACGGGAGTCGTAGAATACGACCACGGTCCAAATGGCACCAAAGAAAAATACGAATTAAATCAAAGCGTGCCAACAAGACCATAGTCGATAATCGAAAAATAAAATCATCAAAACTCAAATTAATTTCACGAATTGAGTTATGGAATATACTCTCCAATATCAACATTCTCGATGAATTAAGTGCATGGAAAACAATTCTATGTTTTCATAGAATTAATTTCTATTAAATCAAATATAATCGTCGAGCGACGAAGTCAACATCAGAGACAAAAATATAATGTGCACAAAAGAGGTAAATGGCAACACGATGTATATATATATAAGAACATGGTACAACAAAATTATACATCTGCCAACATTCATAATAACGACGATCGAAAGATCGGAGCACATCATACTACATATGTCACACATACATCAAAAGTGTATCATCAAAACACCAAAAATACATCAAAAGTCATAACCACCCAAACTATCCTACCCCACTCTCTCACAACAAGATATATCATCCAAAGTGCATAGGGAGAGTCCTCCAAGCAAGCTCAGGAGGTGGAGGCAGGGTCAACAGCAGCAGCAGGCTCTGCAGGAGGAGTGGTGGTCACTGGGTCAGCAGCAGTGTCCACAGATGGTAGAGTCGCAACGAGAGTGGCCTCGGGAGCACCAGACGAAGTATCCACGGAAGGGATGGTGGCAACAGGTGTGCTCTCGGGGCACCGGCAGAAGTAGCAGCAGCAGCAGACGTACCCTCTGGGGCACGAGCAGCAGATCCAATAAGCTTCTGGAGCTCATCCTCATCCATCTCTTCCTCATCAGAAATTGACGGAGGAATCTCAATGCCCAAGTAAGAGCAGATGCGAGCAAGCATCGCCTCAGAACGAGCACAACGAGACTCCACACGTCTCAACGAACGTGCAAGCTCAGCGAGAGTAGGAGTAGGAGGAGCAGCAGCAGCAGAAGCAGAAGCTGAAGGAGTCGTCCTCTGAACATGACGAAGCGCCGCAAGAGACTTCTTGACGGCCGTCGCATTCAGAGGGGGACCAAGAGGACGCTCATCATCGGGAGGAAGAGGGACCTTGAAGTGACGGAAGATGAGAGTCAATAGGCACGGGTATGGAATGTGGGCTGACTTAGTGGACTTTCGAATACATTCGAAGGAGTCCATCTTGTCAAGAATAATCCGTGCCCAATTGATCTCTCTCCCCATGAAAATAGCGTAAATGAGTTTGAGGAATGGCTGGGGGGGTAAGCTAGATGAGCAGTACTTCGGAAGGAGGCACGACTTCAAGATAAGATTTAGAACCCAGGCATTCGGCTTAAAAGACTTGGATGGGATGCCAATCATGGCAGGATGGATGACATGGAATATCACGGAGAGCATGGCCTGGTCAAGATCAGAAATGTCATCGACAGAGATATCGACAGGGAGGAGGCCAGAAGAGGAGACACCTATCAAATCCCCTAAGATTTCTGCCGTGAGGACAATCGGTGTCCCCAAGACAGTCGTCTCAATGGAATGGGTCTCGTCATACCGACCGCGAACACGGTTCGCATAGAAAAGCTTGACTAGACGGGGGTACGAGTGTGGATTCACCTTAGGGTCATAGCGAAGATAATCAATGAGACCACTAGACGAAAGAAGATCGACGAGATGAGGGAAGTCGGAGAACTAAACAAAGTGCTCCAATAACAGTGGACAGTGTTCGATACGATTGTATGCCACGAGACACATCGGGTCATCGCGACATAGCGATATATCGACACCGCCAACTGGCATGGGAGCCTTCCCCTTAGGCTGACGAGTGCTAGATCGAGGTGGAGGAGTAGGATCCCTAGCGGTATGCTCGGACTCCGGAATATATTCCGTGTCGAAGTCAGAATCAGCTGGAGGAGTGGGAGCACGGAATGAAGCTGGCTTGGTCTTGGGCTGAGATCGGGCTCTAGGTTTAGCGGTCGTCGTCCTCTTCTTCTTAAGAGGAGGCGAAGAAGACGATGGATGTGTCGTTTTGGAACGGCGTTTGGGTTGCGGGGGGTCCGTAGACGGAGACTCTACGGTCATAGGTGACAGACGCGAGGGTTCGATTGGAATGCGTGTCTTCGCCATAATCGAGACGAGACACACGCAATCAACGACGCACGAGATCAGCCTAGGAATAGAAACCCTAACACAAACCCTACAAAACGTTGAAATCGAAGGAGATCTAACCCTAAAACGAGAGAGAGAGAGAGAGAGAGAGAGAGAGAGAGAGAGAGAGATAGGATACCTAGGTCGACAGGAGGAGAGGGAGAGATCTGCGACGAAGGAGATGGCCGAAGATGGCCGGAAATCGACGATCGACGACGGAAGTCGAAGGGTTTCGGGGGTTTTGGCTGAGAGAGACGAGCTTGCACCGATAAGAATAGATTCTAATCGGTGCAAGGCTGATTTAATCGAATTGGAATGCGAAAAGACGCAACAGTCCCTGTGCAATTAGTCGGTCATAGTTCAAGCGCTGACCGACTAGATGACGATCTAGTCGGTCGGCCAATGAGCTTGACCGACTAAGTGTAAACAGTAACTGAAACCAAAATTAGGGCTTGCGTTAGTCGGTCTGCGTTCATTCACTGACCGAGTAGAACACAATCTAGTCGGTCGGTCACTGAACATGAACCGACTAAAAGAGTCCAAAAATTTTAGAATTTGAAATTTTGAGTTCTCTCCTAATCGCACTTGGACGAAACATCGTAATACTCTCATTAATCATTATACTACCCCATAAAACATCGAAAATCTTAAATACGATGTTCATGAATAATTCGAGCATAAATTCCGAAAATTCAACCAAAAATCCAGAAAATCTCAATAATTCTAGCATGAGCATATATAAACGAAATTTATTAGCATGCAAGATTATTGAAGATATGAATCCTAAATCTCGGATTCACCCATGATCCCCAATTCTCGACGCAACTGCATAAAGGAGTCTTCCTTGAGTGGTTTCGTGAAAATATCGGCGATTTGCTTCTGGGTTTCAACGTACACTAAAATGATGTCCTTTTTAGCAACATGATCATCAAGGAAATGGTGACGGACATCTATGTGTTTAGAACGGGAATGGTGTACCGGATTCTTAGAGAGACAAATTGCACTTTGCTTGTCCACCATGATAGGGCAAGTATCACAATTTATACCAAAGTCTTTAAGAGTGTGTCTCATCCAAAGAACCTGAGCACACGCGGCATCGGCGGCAATATATTCCGCCTCGGTGGTTGAAAGTGATACGGAATTCTGCTTCTTGGAAAACCAAGAGACAAGAGAATTTCCTATAAAATGGCAAGTGCCACTAGTACTTTTCCTGTCGGATTTGCATCCCGCATAATCTGCGTCACTATATGAGATTAACTCATATGTGCTAGACTTTGGATAAAGTAACCCAAAGTCAAGTGTGTAACTTAAATAACGGAAAATACGGTTTACCGCTACTAAGTGAGATTCCTTAGGTTGAGACTGATAACGAGCACATACACATACGACAAATATAATATCGGGCCTACTTGCGGTAAGATATAGTAAACTACTGATCATACCTCGATATAGACGAATGTCTACATCTTTACCTCCCGTATCTTTATCAAGGTGTGTAGTAGTGCTCATTGGAGTCTTCTTCCCGGAGGCATTCTCCATTCCAAATCGCTTTAGCAACTCCACCGTGTACTTGGTTTGTGGGATGAAGATTGCATCATTCATTTGGCAAATTTGGAGACCTAAGAAATACTTGAGCTCACCCATGTGGCTCATCTCAAATTGATCCTTCATCACATTAGAAAACTCTTCGCAAAGAGTGAAGTTAGTAGCACCGAAAATGATATCATCAACGTAAATTTGAACTAAAATTATATCATTATTCGAATACTTAACAAATAATGTAGAATCAACTTCTCCCATTTTAAAACCTAAATCCAAAAGAAAATTCTTTAGACGGTCATACCAAGCTCGAGGAGCTTGTCTCAAACCGTAAAGTGCTTTCTTAAGTTTGAAAACATGATTTGGAAATTTTTCATTTATAAAACCCGGAGGTTGAGAAACATAAACTTCCTCAACAACATCTCCGTTTAAAAACACATTTTTGCATCCATTTGAAAGAGTTTAAAATCTTTATGGCATGCAAAAGATAACAATAATCTAATAGATTCTAATCTAGCTACCGGAGCAAAGGATTCTTCGAAATCGATACCTTCCTCTTGCCGGTAGCCTTGAGCTACTAACCGAGCTTTGTTCTGGATGACGATTTGGTTCTCATCGGTCTTGTTCTTGAAAATCCACTTCGTTCCTATAACGGTGTGGTTCTTCGATGGCAATGGAACAAGCTCCCAAACCTCATTCCTCTCGAATTGAATGAGTTCCTCCTCCATGGCTAAGATCCAAGCACCATCTTCGCATGCTTTGTTAATATTCTTTGGCTCTATTGTGAAGGCAAAGGCACAATGAGCGAAGTAGTTGACTTGAGATCTCGTCTTGACACTATCAAGGATATTGCCAATGACTTGCTCATGGGGATGGTCACGAACGGTATGAAGCCGTTTGGGAATTCCCTGATCACTAGGAACATTCTCAAAAGATTTATTAGTAGGGTTAGTATCAATAGAATCAATAGAATTAGAATTACCAATAGAATCACATAAGACATCCATGGAGTCATCATCATTAGTAATTCTAGTCGGGACAAAACCTTCATTTAATGAAACATGAAGTGATTCCTCGATCGTTGAGGTTCGTTTGTTGTATATCCGGTAGGCTTTGCTACGGGAGGAATATCCAACAAATATCCCCTCATCGGATCTTGGATCAAATTTGTCCAAACTACCATACGTGTTTTTAATAAAACATTTTGCACCGAAAACTCGAAAATGTTTAACTTGAGGCAATCTACCAAACAACAATTCATAACAAGTTTGTTTGGTGCCGGGCCTCAAAAGTATTCTATTAAACACATAGCAAGCGGTATGTACCGCTTCCGCCCAAAATTGATGGCCAAGTTGGCTATCATCAAGCATAGTGCGAGCACATTCCACTAGCGTCCTATTCTTTCTCTCAACAACACCATTTTGAGGAGGTGCTCGAGGGAAGAAAAAGGTGTGAGTAATACCAACATCATCACAAAAATTTGAGAAAGACTCATTTTCAAATTCCCCTCCATGATCACTACGAATAGTGACAATGGTGGTTCCAATGAGATTTGTACTTTCTTAACAAATATTGTGAAGTTTTCAAAAGCATCATTTTTATTACTTAAGGAAAATACCCAAGTAAATCTAGAAAAGTCATCAACGATGACAAGTCCATATCGTGCATTTCCTAATGAAGCAACTCTAGTTGGCCCAAAAAGATCTAGATGTAATAGCTCTAGAGGCCGCTTAGATGAAATGCTTTTCTTAGGTTTAAAAGACGATTTTGGAAGCGTGCCTCGTTGACACGAGTCACAAAAGCTTTTCTTTTGAAAGACAAGCTTAGGGAAGCCTCTAATAGAATTTAACTTGGAAAGCTTAAAAAGTGTTCCAAAGTTCACATGACCAAAACGTCGATGCCATAAGTGTTGTTCACTTGTGTTGGCAATTAGACATTGTTCATGTGACTTAGGGAGATCTAGGATATATATATCCTTATGGCGTGTGCCGGAAAACAATAACTCATTATTATCTTTTCTTAAAATATGGAACATTCCTTTCGCAAAGCTAACTTTGTAACCTTTGTCACAAAGTTGGCTTATTGAAATAAGATTGTGGTTTAATCCTTTAACAAGGTAAACATTACTTATTAGTGGTTTAGAAGGATTACCTACTTTACCAACACCTATGATGGTTCCGCTCTCGTTGCCTCCAATGACTACTCGGTTCCCATTTGCAATGGGCACCACTCCGGAGAGCAATTGAGCATCACCCGTCATGTGTTTTGAACACCCGCTATCGAGTATCCAATTATTCTTGGAGCCAAATTTGGATTTGTTGCTCCGTTTCTTTTTCTTGAGTACCTAAAGATAAACATATCATTCCATGTTACCCAAGGTCATTGGGTCCTAAAAGATTAGACCTTTGGAAGCCAAGTCCAATTGGACTTAGACTTCCCCACATAATCATCATTATGCACTACATTCATGAAATAAGAATTCATGTAAACTTGTTTTTTCATCCATATTTGTGTCCTTCGGGCTCCAAATAGTGAACATTTTGGGAGCCCTATTCCTATTGGGAGCATGCTTGCGTTTTTTATTTCTACGTGATGCATGTCGTGGATAGGCATATGGCACATGATGAAATGGTGCATGATGATAATTATTCATACTATGATGTGGGTGAATATATGCATGTGTAGGAACACATGCGTGAGGGTGTCTCACATGGTGTGCACGTGCCCGTGGATGTGGTGCATAAAAATCATCATATGTGTGAACATGTGGAGTATGAAGTGTGTTCCTACGTGGCATGGTATTGGTGTACATATAAGCATGACCCTTCTTTGAAGGTCCACCCAAAGTGGATTTCTTTCCAAATGGGGATGTGTACGAGGTGGAAGCACCATTGGCAGATGAACTACCAATAGAGTGTTTGCTACCACTCGTTGAGGCATCGGAAGTTGGCCTAACAAAGGTAGTAGACGACTTGGATGAATTTCCCATCTTATACCCCAAGCCAATGTGGTGATTGGCCGGAAGTAAGTCATTTAGGATTTTATCCAAATAATCCTTACCCTTATTGAATTTATTAATTCAGCCTAATGTGCACTCATATTTCTCGGTGAGAGAACACATAGAAGCATCCAGAGTGGACACTTGCGATGTGAACACATAAACACGAGATTTGATATTCTCATTCTCGATACTCAAAGTTGAGTTTCGAGAAATCAAATCCGCCATCTCATGTTCATCCGATTCCTCAATATGAACATGCTCAAGTTGAGATTTGAGATTTACAATCTCATTTCTCAAATCTTCAACAACGGTGTCGTTGTTGATGATGATAGGTTTAGGCGAGGTTTGGATGCTAGCTAATTCATCTTTTATCTTAGTATATCTATTTACTAATTTAGAATACTTAGACCATATTTGCTCGTTAGCTAATCTAAGGTCATCCATAGTTACCTCATCGTCGCATCCATCCTTGCTATCATTGGAGGAAGATCCTTGATCATGTTCCTCTTTAGCCATGAAGCACATGTGTGCTTGCTCCACTTGTTCATCGTCCGACTCTCCACTTGAGGAGTCATCCTCGGAGTCGGTGAAAGTTCCGACAAGTCCTTTCTTGTACCCTTTCTTGTACTTCTTTGACTTGTCGAACTTGGGCGCCTTCCACTTCTCATTGTGTTTGTTTTGAGGACAATCCGCTTTCATGTGTCATGGCTTGTTGCATTTGAAACACAAAGGAGCGGAGGCGTTAGAAGAACTAAATTTAGATTTGTTCTTGAAATTACCTTTCCGGAAGAACCGGTTGAACTTCTTTGCCATGAGGGCAATGGATTCCAAGTCCAACTCGTCTTCCGAGTCTTCATCATCGGTAGATGTAGATGTAGATGGAGCGGCCTTGAACGCAATCGCCTTTTTCTTTGGCTCGTCTTGCTTCAAGTAAGACTTCATCTTGTCCTGCAACTTTAGTTTGCTATCCTTGCGTACCTCATAAGACATCAAGGTACCCATTAGTTGAATGACGGTATACTTGCTCATATCATTACCTTCCTCGATGGCGAAGGTACATTTTTCCCAACAAGAAGGAAGTCCGTCAATGATCTTTGAGACTTTCTCCTTTTGGGTGTTTGTTTTACCAAGAGCCTCCAATTCGTTGGTGATGTCAACGAAGCGAGCATAATACTCCTTCATCTTCTCACCCTGTTGCATATGAAATAATTTGAAATCTTTATTTACACCAACGAGTTTAGAGTCTCTTACCCTACTCGTTCCTTCATGCAAGATGAAGAGTGAGTTCCAGATTTGATATGCACTCTTATATGTGCATATCTTATTGAAGTCATCGGGCTCCAAAGCGCATTGCAAGGCGTTTATTGCCTTGGCATTGCTTACCTCCGCGATGACCTCCGCGGTAGTCCACTTAATGAAATCTTCTTCTTCGGGCTCGACGTACGCCGTCAACGTGGCTCTCCATAGTGAAGCACTCCGGAGGAAAGTTTCCATCCAGCATTTCCAGTACCCATAATTGGTACCGTTGAAGAGGGATGCCTAGTCGAGGAGTGTCCTTCCATCACCGAAGAAGCTCCTTCACGATTCCTGAAGGTGATGTAGTCTGAAGGTGGACGTACGGTTTTGTTGTCGTTGGAAGACATAGCTAGGTACTTGGCTCTGATACCAAATGTAGTGCCCTACGTAGCTACTGCACAAGTACTAGAGGGGGTGAATAGTACTTTAAAATAATTAAGAAGATAATTCCTAATTATCTTACAAACTCAACCAACAATGCGGAAATGTAAATATTGACAACAAAGAAATGCAAACGCAAACAGACGATATAACGGGTTCGGATCCACCCAAGTCTCCCCGACTTGTTCCCGGTGATCCTACGTCCCAAACACCCGGATCCCCTCTGGATACTTGAGTTAGAAACCTCTAACTCAAATTTGCACTATGTAATACTTGTAGAAACCTCTACAAGATCAAATCATACACAAATGAAATTGTGACTCTCACAACCTGGGATCACAAACAAACTCTCACAACCGAGAGTAAATCACTTGCAATATTCAAAGGAAATGAAATAAGAAATGCTTACCACAAAAAAACCTATGCCTTGAGTAAAACTTACGATTTAGGGCAAAGAGGATTTTGGGGAAGATGAAGGCACCAAACCCTAGCTCCAAGATGTAGATCAGAAATGGAAGCCTAGGAGGATGTTGGTGACCTTGGATCAAGCTCTTGGCTTGGAAGGCTCACAATCAATGAATCTCTCTTTTGAAATAAGATTGAGGGAGAGATTCAAGTGAGAAATGAATGAGCTTTGAATAAGGATTAATTGCTTCTCTTTGATCTCTAAACTTCAATAAATATCGGCCTTGAATGCTATGAAAGCAGCACTCCAAGTATATATAGGATAGAGGAAAGAGAGAGCAAAATTCGTGGCATTTAATGCTCCAACGGCTCTATTCTGAAGCAGACTAGTCGGTCAAAGAAGGATCACTGACCGACTAATTCATCAACTAGTCGGTCGGTGAAACAACATGAACCGACTAAGAGGTGAACTGCCAATAGAGAAGTTCAGGAAAAATAGAACTAGTCGGTCTAAGAAGACTTGCCAACCGACTAGTTTCACAACTAGTCGGTCGGTGAGTGTTCTTTGACCGACTAAGAGTCAAAATAGTATAGACTGAAATCAAGTTGAACTAGTCGGTCTGAGAACAAATTCTAACCGACTAGTTTCTCAACTAATCGGTCGACAATCGTTCTTAGACCGACTAATGATAAACAGTAGCTCAGGCTCAAAAATGGAAGGTCAACTAGTCGGTCTAAGAAGGATTCTTAACCCACTAGTTTCACAACTAGTCGGTCGGTGAACCTTCTTGGACCGACTAACTGTAAACAGTAACTGAGCTGAAATTGAACAAGGCATTCTAGTCGGTTCAAGAAGCATTTCCGACTGACTAGATTGCCATCTAGTCGGTTGGTTCTTCTTCTTGAACCAACTAACATGCACAAGAAGCCGCGAATCGAAGCGCGAAGCTTCGGAAAAGTTCGTATGGGCTTCTAATAAGATCCTAGCTCTAAGATAGGAGCGTTATGAAGATTAAAACGTAAGACCTACTCAAGGCTTAACATTCTACGAAAAGAAGCTAGAAGACAATAAATAAACTTGACGAACCGTCTTCAATCGCTTCGATTCGAATCTCTTGACTTCAATAATGGTCCTTGAGCTTCAACGAAGCTTCAAGCATACGATCACGTGCTTTGAGAAGTCTCGAGACGTCGCTTTTGATGTTCATAGAAGTTTGGCGACGATCTCCATAACTGCGCTCACAAAGAGTTAGTTCACGATATTTATGTTTGTTCATCATCCAAAACCAAATCCGGGGAGTCAATACTCAACATCTTCATGGGTTTAGTGGCCTAATGCCTAGATCCACGCACATGCTTATGTGTTTGGTTGGATGTGTATGTATTGCATATTTTTTTGTGCATCCAACATGTGTATGCGTAATTTTTCCCTTGATTTCAAAAACAATTTTCAAATTATTTTGCGAAATGGATCTATGGGTTTAATATGTCATATATGCAAATATGTAACCATGGGTATGATATAGGGGGAGTTTATATGCTATGTATTTTCAAAATTACATTTTGTAGCATATTTTTACTCCATTTGATGTGTTTGAGATTTCGCTAATCAATATTGCTGGTTACTGCCTCAAAGTTCATCATTTCACATTGAATTTTTGTGTGTGATTTATTTTAAAATCAATGTCAATTTTATCAATGCCTAAGCTTAAATATTTATTGTTTTGCATTGATATGTCCTATGACTCCATAATTTGTTATGAGATCAGTGACAAGTTTGACCTATTTAATGATCTAAGGGGAGCTTGATAGAGTGATTTGATACCCACTTATATATCTTTCATTTGGTATCAAACATTTTCTTTTATCATTGTCATTTGACATTTGTTTGAAATTATTTTTTTCCCCAGGAAGAGTTACTTTTATTTTCCATTGGGAGAATTATTTGTCCACCTTTTTGAAAATGACAGGGGGAGAGTTATTTGTATGTGAAAATTGTATGCATGTATGCTTGATAAATGATATTCATTTCATTATGCATCTTTTTACATACTACCCCTTACATGCATACTTGTGTTAGTTGACATTATTATTTGGTTATGCATATAAGTAGGGGGAACCATTAGCATGTGCTTTTTGATTATGCTTATCATTTTCACATAATGGGTGTCCTCGTCAATAAGGTGGAGATTGTTGGGTATTGCCTAATTAGACCACTTCCATCATTTTGTTTTGATGATGATCACCTAATTATGTTGATTACTAATGACTCTCATTGTTTTAGTCTCAGATTTATATTGATGTTTATCTTGATGAGGAGACAAAGCAATATGTATGGGATGATGGATCAAGGCTATGAAGCAAGGGGATTCATGAAGATATTGGGCTTTATTGTAGTTTATGTTTCATCTTCATGTAATGTTATCTTTCTTTCATAGATTACTTGTAGCCTTGATTAGATGCACATACACACTCACATATGCATCATATTCCATCATAGGGTTCCTTAGAATCATGTAGAACCCATCCCAATTGATCCATTGCTCAAAACACACTTGGTTGTGCTTTTTAGAGTTGGACAGACGCCTGGTGAAGGGTCATCAGACGACTGACATGTTAGATTTGTAATCTACTAACATTACCATCGATTAGATGCTTAATGGTCATTGTCCAGATGCCTGGTACTGAACTCCAGACGTCTGGTCTATCAGAGCCAAAAATTCAAAGCTCTCTATTTTCTGTATCTATTTTCTGCAGTCAGTCTGTATTCAAACATCTGTAACTTGTTCTGTCGTTAGATTTTTGTGTTCATTCAAGATTCATTTGATATTAAATCTTGTTAGCTTTCCAACACATCTTGAATCACCTCAACCAGAGTTCATATAAGGGAGATATGACCGTTTTAGTGATCATGTGTATTTTTGGACAGGTTTCGTCAGTCGTCTGAAGCAGTCTCGCCAGACGTCTAAAGTGAACCAGATGCCTAATGGCTCTTCTCCAGACGTCTGGTGGCTGTAAATTCTACCCGTTTATAGCCGTTTGGAAATATTTTCGTGGAGCCGTTTTCTTATCTTTTGTGTAAGCTTGAGGGCTTATTTAAGCTTAGTTGAGAGGCAGTTTTTGGCACTAATGCTCATTAAACTAGAACTCTTTTAGAGCCAAAAACTTAGAGCATTGGTCTCTCTCATTTCTCTTTCACTTTGGTTAAAAGTGTTCATGCATTGACATTGCATCAAGAGAGAGTTTTTCAAGTGCATCATCTTATACATCAAGCACTTGGTGTTTCATTCTTTATGCCTGCATACACATCGGTAAGATCTATCAAGGCATAGGTAAGATTGTTTATTTTCCATTTTTTTGGTTACAAAACCTCACTCTCGGCTTGTGAGAGTATTTTGGTGGGTTACAACAAATAGGAAGGTTACTCCAACTTAGGGGGTTACTCCTTTGCATATTTGGAGTGTTACTCCTTGGATTTTATCTTGGTTAGAGATTGTATTTCGGTTAGAGATTGTACTCGGTTAGAGTATCCGTGCCCCGGTTAGGGAGCACAGTGGAACTCCATATCTTGGGTTACACGTGTGGGTCTAGAGTAGGATTACCGGATAGGGATCCGATCCAGGATACGTCTCTTTGTTTGCGTTTGCATTGGCATATCTTTTATTTGTGACTGTGTTGCAATTAATTTTCCGCATTTGTTAATTAGTTTCAATTAACATTTTTTAATTGCCATTTCACTATTCACCCCCCTCTAGTTCGTTGCTTAGCATACAGAGGTCCTACAATTGGTATCAGAGCGGGTCGATTTTGCTTAAGCAACAACGATGGCATTTAGAGTTTCATCTCAATATCATTAAGAGGGAATGTCAACCATACGACCACCACTCTTCAATAGGACCAATTACCCATCTTGGAAGGTCAAGGTGATGATTTGGCTTGAAGGTCAAGAGCTATGGGACATCACCGATGATCCATTTTGAGAAGCCAACAATAACCGTGTTTGGCTCCCGGACTCACACCCGGGGGCGCGAATCACCACAAATGCATGGTGGTTGCAGTATATAAAGATTGTCGAACTCTGGGGAGGTTGTTGTTTAGTGTTTAGCTTGTTGGATGATGGAGAATATGTGGTCAAAGGGTTGTCATGTAAAATTCGATCGTCATAAAAAATGGGTTTAACGAAATAATAAAAGTCCAGGTCATACGGGAATCCTTGCTAGGCCTTTCGGTCATGGATATCAGGTTAAGGTTCCTATCGTTAAACCACGAATGAGAGTAGGAGTGTCACATCCGGAGATGAGAATGAGTACTTAACTTTTGTTGTCCTACTCGTCTAACGTATCCATATGCGCAGCTCTACTTACGCAATCAGCTTCGCATAGGAACACGTGCATTACGCATAACATTGGTTCCGGTATCGCAATCTGTATCCACTCGCGTGATCTACGGATTGGGATACTACACCACGGTTGGTTCTAGTAGTCGGGCTACTCTCGTAGTCATTGACTAGCAGCTTGGGGATTAGTAATCACCTCTAGCGCTCGAGTCACTTTCGTGATCATGAGCCCTAGAAAGTGGCCACTAAGCCCAAATCGGATTCGTGTGGATCTTCCCTAGAATATGGAGCTACTTTTGCAATCCTCCAATTCTAGGGCTAATCCCCTAAAATACTTGTTCGAACCACCATAGGGCAACCCTAGATTCGTCCAACCAAGGTTAATCTAACATCCAATCACTAGGATCCAAAGGTTCATCCCAAAGCCATAGAGATACACTATTTAGACATCACAATAGCTAAAATAACGGGTGCAATAACGAGATTCATCATAAACATGGCATACATTTTGAAATTGATGTCAAAATGCAGAGAATGCAATATAAAAGAGAAATCTAATAGAAGGAATAAGTTTTAGTCGTTCACCAAAAGTTGGATCGAAGAAACAAGCACCAAAGATCTTCCTCTCCCCCAATGATGGCTCAAAACTCAGTAAATGAAAAATTGTCTAATCTAAAAAATTGTTCACTTATATACAAAACCCCAGAAATTGCAGGTTTCCCGAAAATCAGCCCCAAAACCCGTTAAGAAAGCCCTAATCTGAAGGCTGTCGATGAAACGCTCGGCCGAAACGGGGTAGCCAAGTGCATCAAGCGAGAGTTTTCCAATTGAATTAAACGCTAGGCCCTAATTGTTCATGCATTGACATTGCATCAAGCGAGAGTTTTCCAAGTGCATCATCTTATACATCAAGCACTTGGTGATTCAATCTTCATGCCTTCATACAATTGGTAAGATTTATCAAGGCATAGGTAAGATTGTTTCTTTTTCGTTTCTTTTGGTTACGAAACCTCACTCTCGGGTTGTGAGAGTATTTTGGTGGGTTACACCAAATAGGAGGGTTACTCCAACTTAGGAGGGTTACTCCTTTGCATCCTTGGAGGGTTACTCCTTGGATTGTATCTCGGTTAGAAATTGTACTCGGTTAGAGTATTCGTGCCCCGATTAGGGAGCACAGTGGAACTCCATATCTTGGGTTACAAGTGTGGGTCTAGAGTAGGATCGTCGGATAGGCATCCGAAACAGGATACGTCTATTTGTTTGCATTTGCATTGGCGTATCTTTTATTTGTGATTGTGTTGCAATTAATTTTCTGTATTTGTTAATTAGTTTTAACTAACATTTTTAATTGTCATTTCATTATTCAACCAGCTCTAGTTTGTTGCTTAGCATACAGATATCCTACAATTGGTATCAGAGCAGGTTGATTTCTCTTAAGCAACGACGATGGCATTTAGAGCTTCATCTCCATATCATGAAGAGGGAATGTCAATCGTACGACCACCGCTCTTCAATGGGACCAATTACCCATCTTGGAAGGTCAAGATGATGATTTGGCTTGAATGTCAAGAGCTATGGGACATCACCGAAGTTCCATTTGGGAAGCCAACAAAGACCACGGTCGAAAGGACTAAGGCGGAGAAGGACTCGATAAAGCACAACACTAGGGCCATGAATGTATTTCATTGTGCTCTCGATGCAAACGAGTTCAACCGCATCTCAACGTGTAAATCTGCAAATGAGATATGTCATCTATTGGAGGTTACACATGAGGGTACTTCAAAGGTTAAAAAATCAAAATGTAGTGTTTTAATTTCTAAATATAAGATTTTTAAGATGCAGAAAGGAGAAAGTATCTCCGAGATGTTCACAAGGTTCACCGAGATCTTGAACGCGTTAGAAGGCCTAGGGAAGGAGATTTCTCAAGAGGATCGTGTGACGAAGATAATGTTGGACATCTTCCAACATACTCTGGCTAAAGTTTTTACTAAAGACCGAACTAACAAATGCAACACTAACTCCCCATAAACGGGAGAGATGAATTCTCTATTGGTCATTACTTTCCTCGCACACTTCAAGTGTCGACCTTTCGACGGGTCTTGCCTCAAAGCTAGGTCAGAGATCTACGTAACATCGTTCACGTACAGGTTCGTACATTGACATCAAGTCTAAGAACCAACTTGTCTATCATCACTGAGAGTTATCACTAACAGATGAGTTAATCATGTGATAACTCTCGTTGGGTCGTTCAGTGAACTCATTCTCTAATAAGCACTTGTGTCTCGTCTCCGACTTCGCCAAGTCAAATGACCATGGGATCATCAGTACCAATCCATAGTGAAGACAAAGACATAAAGGTCTATCTGATGTGTCGATATCTTTTTTCCAAAACATCTACGACCACGAACGATTCTAGACTAATGCTACAAACGGTCAAGCAATTCTCTATAATCGAGATCTTCATCTCGATACTTGTTTGACGTCGCATTAAGTCTTAGGACCTTACCTAAGTTCTAATGAAGACTACATTATTATTTACGTAGGTAAATTCTTACCAAACAGCTTACTGTTATTTCAAACAAGATGTTTGTACATATACATAGAGATAAATTGTTTCGAGGGCAAACACATCTCCCAGCAGTTAGGGAGACTAAACCATGGTAAATACTGTGTGCACTTTGTGTGTGCTTCTGCATTATTTTATCTGTGCGTATTTGCTCTGTGATTGTCTGACTAAGTATGCCATAATTCTTATATTTGCAAAAATTTCATATAAGCCTATTCCCACCCTCTGGTTTTAGATCATGATCTAACAATATCCATGTATAATACGATGAGACTGCTTCAAGTATGATTGCAGGTGATCCATGATCTTCTAGTGAGTATTGTCATGTCCATGCCGATGGACAATTTTTCCATTCCCATTGCATGCAATCGATACTCCCCAAACATTCCTAAAAATCTATGTGCTTCTCCTACACTAGAAGCCGATGAGTATCGGTAGCGTTTGGCCTTTTCATATATGCTTCTCCAAAACCCGAAACAATCCCATTGGCAAAATTATTAAGACATTCTTGAGCAATGGTTTTTCCTATTCGTACATAATCGTTAACTGCAACAGCCGATACTCCGTAAGCCAACATACATATAGCCGCAATACATTTTTGTAACGGTGAAAGACCGATACGACCACAAGCATTAACCCATTGCTAAAAGTATGAGAATTGCCTACTAATGGCATCTACCATGCGAAGAAACACATGCCTCCTCATTTGAAATCTACCCCGAAATTGATGATCGTTGTAAATTGGTGGGTCGACAAAGTAGTCTTCGTAAAGACGATTATGACCTGTCACCGACCTCTATCTATGGTTGCCATATGGCGTGGAGGCTCGACCTTGCTTGGAGAAATGCTTGGAGTGCTTAGGAACTCATTGAGCATAAAATTGCTCATGGCGACTATTTTTGCAACATCAACTTCGTCTAACTCGGTAGATGAAGAAGAAGAAGTATTCGAAGACATTGCAATATGTTTCTAAAGTTTTAGTTTGTATGTAGTAAAGTGTTGTGCTAGATGTTATATATAGGACTCAATACGACAACGGCTAGTTTTTAACGGCTAGATTGCAACAACTAGCTTTAACGGCTATTTTTTACTGCTAATTTGCAATGGCTATTTTTAAAACCACAATATGTTCTTTCAAATAACATACAAAATTTAAATTAGGCTGGAACGATTGGAAATTAAAATTCAACACCAACTGATTGTATAACTAGGACAATGCTATTTTGAAAACAACTCTGCCTCTAATTGTTCTAAAAAAAGTTATTCCCAAAATGATAGATTTTCCTTTGCTAGTGGCTTCAAATACATTCTTAACTTCTTCGTGCGGGCAGTTTTTCCATTGCATTTGCCAGCCTGCTTTGTGTATCAATGAATTCATGCACATACTACTCTTTTGGGCATCGGCTTTCCTAATTTTTGAGAATGTAACGGACATTCCTTCTGCCACTGCAGGCATTGCTTTTTTCCTTTGCCTTTGCTTTTATTTTTGCAGCTTTCACATCGATTGGATGGATTATAACAGACAATATCTTTTGTGGTATCACTAAAGTAAGTTGGTGTATTCGGATCGATAGGTGTATTAGGCTCGATAAGTGTATTTGGCTCAGACGATGTACTTGCCTCTGAAGATGATGAATTTTTTTTATGTTCATTGATCTTCATTCTTTTGGATGGGCTCTTTTGGCCTACCAACATCCACTTTGGATTATCATTCAACATGTATAATACATGCTCTAAGTTGAACTTCTTCGACGCGTCACTTTCATAAATTTTATGGGCAGTGAATATGACGTCATTTTCAGACCCACCACGGTTCTTTCGTGCCTTTGCTTGACAGTAGGCTCCTACAAACTTGGAAACGTGCCCATTCTAATAGTGCCAATGATTTTTACAATACTTGTACTCTCGAATGGCTCCACTAGTTTGGAACTTAGCGATGTACTTTGTCACCTTGTTCCAGAATGTTGTGCCCGATTGATCAGTACCAATAATGGAGTCTTTGCTGATATTTAGATAAGTACTAAACAGTACCTTGTCTTCATCAATTATCCATCTTGGATTTCTTTTATTGGCTGCAATTATCATAGTTGGAAAATCATTTGCTTTTTGGTTGGCGGCTTGTCTTTTGTTGGTCGTAGCATCCCCACATGCTAATCTATTACACATTGCATTGAAAATTTGGGGTACAATGAGTTATATTGAATATGTGGATTGTATGTAAAATATGGATTCTAGAGAAAATTTGGATTGTATGGGTAAGTTGGATTCGGATGAGTAGATGGGTTGTATTCTACATTGGTCACAAGTGGTGAAAATTGTGGATGATTTGGTGGCAAGATGAACTTGAAGAATTTAACAAATGGTGGAAGTAATTGGTTTGATGTGGATCCATGGCAAATGAGAATTCAATGCACAAAATTAGGTAATTAAAGGAAAATTAAGAGAAGAGATGCGTGAACTAAATGTTTGGGGAGTATCGTGTATATATAAAAGAAACATGCCAAAATACTGTACCAAAACATGCACAAAGTTCAAGAAAGAAACCCAAAAATCCAAGTCTCAATGTCTCTTAACAACTTGTTTTTCCCCTGTATCAGACGTCTGAAATTCACTACTTAGATGCCTGATCAATGATCAAACGTTGGGAAGATGATCGTCAAACGTCTGTTCCAAGTCTCAACGACTATTAACGAGTATTTTTCTCCCAGAATTACATGTCTAATCTTGTATCAGACGTTTATTATTTGAACATTAGATGTCTGGTTCATGGTCACGGGAAAATTTTTTTACGCTTTTGTGATGAAGCATTGTATGCAGAGTCACCAGACGTCTGATCCTGTATGGGTTTAAAAAAAATTAACTCCTGCCAGAATCAGGTTTCTGCTGGGTATCAACAGACATCTGATCCTGGATTTTTTTGGAAAAAATAGGTCGACAGCTGAGTCGGTGGCTTAAAGCGGGGTTGAACATGGGTTTAAAATTTTAAGCCCTCGTTCAGGCCTCTCTCTCCTCCTTTTTGCAAACACCCCCTCACATAGGATTAAGCCCCTCATTCAGCCACTATTGGGAGTGCTCTAAGATCACTCCTAATGGAGGGATGAACCATTCTGCCCCAATAAAGGCTGAAGCTGTGCCACATCGACTTCAGCCCATGTGCACTCTCAATGGATGGCTTAATGATCGGTCCATATTTTACACCTTTTTTCTACATTTTTGCATGCCATTTCGGTTGCTCATATTGCGATTTTCACGATTATTCGATGATATTGTGTTACTTTTCACCATTTCTTGTTTTTATCGGATTTCAGGAAATATGGAGCGATCGGGAGCAAAAATGAGCTGTAGGGACTTGCACCCACTCCGGAGCGTCACCCAAGGCTCTTTTGAGGGCTATTCGGCGATGGGAGACAGGTGGAAGAAGAAGGAACTCTGTAGGAGCGACGAGGAGGAGAAACGGAGAAGATTGGGCATTTTAGCATGCCACTCGGTCGAGTGAAGGAGTCACTCGGCCGAGCAAAGAAGCCTGCTCGGCCGGCCAGATCAGACACGCAGCAGATTGAGTATCAGCGTGCACTCGGCCGAGCATCGCCAGCACACTCGGCCGAGCACGGAGACACCACCCGCCCGAGTGGCATCACGACGACGGCAAGCAAAAATCTCAGACTTACTGGAATCCGTCAGGCGATTGAGGGTTCCGACTCGGCCGAGTACCGAATGCCCCGCGGCCGAGTGAGTAAAGCCACTCGGCCGAGTCACCTCCGAAGACAGACCCCCCAAGACCCCTGACTTACTGGAATTTTACAGGGTCTATCACTCGGCTGAGTAGAGAAGCACACTCGACCGAGTAGAGAAGTCAACTCGGCCGAGTGATGCCGAGGACACGCAGCGCCCAGATTTTCAGACAGTCTCCCACTCTTTTGAAATATGCTATCATTTCAACAATCAAAGTATTTTTCTCATATTGTTTATGGATAGTAGAATTCATGACGGTTCCAACGCCGCTAAGAACGCGCAAATCGGAGGTCGGATGAAATCTGGAGAATTTCTGCAAGTTGATGCTGCAGTGCTGGAATTCCCACTCGGCCTGGTCACATATTCCACTCGACCGAGTGCGGCCTGGGCCCAGATTTTAAGTTGCGGTTTGGGCTGTTTTTGGGCACGAATTTGAGGGGTTTTCTAGGGTTATTTGCTAGGGTTTTGGGAGAGTATTTAAGGGTTTTGTAGCCACCATTAGAGGAGGATCCCCATTATGTTTTCTTAGCCCCCATATGTTTTTCTTAGGATTATTTTAGAGGTTAGGCCATGCCCTAGGCCCCCTCTTGGATCTAAAAGCTTGTATTTTGGATTGAAGATCTTCATCAAGCTAAGTATTTTCTTCTTTTTATTTGAATCTTTGTTTTTCTATCTTTTTGTATGCAAGCAATGATTTCTATTGATTCTCATATCCTTATTGCTATGCTAGAGCAGATTTGTTGTTCTAGGGTTTGGGGATGAACCATATGGATCTAATTTCATATTTGTGAAGAATGAATTCTAAATTGCTAGAATTGCTAGGAGGTTAGGTTGTGATTGATTTCCTACAGATAGCTAGGGATTTCCATCGATTTGGGATTTGCAAGAGATTGGATTCTAATCGATGGGAAGGCCTAGATATTCGATTTAGGTTTACAATTGGGTTTCTCTAGATTTGGTTTGCAAGAGATTGGACCAAGGCTAGGATTTTTAATTGTAAATCTATACACATATTCGTTTGCAAGAGATTGGACGAATACGAACTATCACAACCTAAATCGTAACTCGAGTTAGCACGAGAGTGGGCTCGAGGGGCGATTGAACGATGATGTCGATCCTCATGCTAGTGGCTTAGGTTAGGGTTTGCAAGAGATTGGGCCCTAACCTAGGTTTGCTATAGACCGGCAATAGCGCGAGAGCGTGAGCTTGGTTCTACATTAAGTTGCGACTAGTTCACCTCAATGCAAGTCTAGTAATATTGAGATTCACTATTTACGATGATGTATGACGATCCGTAGTGGGAATTCCCTAGCCCTAGACGTCTTTATTTGATTTTATATCCCCATACTTTGCCCGACGATTATGACAGGATCGCCGCAAGGCAAATTCCCTCTTTTATTATATTGTATTTAAATCGATAATTGACCGACTTCTTTATAACCGACACCGACATCCACCACCATTTCCATTACATCATGCCATAACCATCTCCACTAATAAAACACTCGTAGTCAAACCAACCTAGGATAGATTGGAGCCAACACCACCTCCTCGTGTTCGATACCCGCTCGCCACTTGACCGTGCGCTTGCGGTAAAACTACAATCGTCGTCCCGGGTGTGTATCCGGGGCGCGATCACTTAACAACGGCTGAATGGTTCCCACATCAGCATTTGTGGCTGGATTACCAAACATCAGGCGTCACGACATCAGACGTCTGGTAATCCAGTCGGAATTTTTTTTCCAATCTAAAGTAGATCAGACACCTAGACGATGCCTACCGGGCATCTGATCTACTATTGGTGAATCAAACAAGTGTGTTTCCAGGCATATCAGACGTCTGATGTTTCAGCACTAGACGTCTGATATGCCTGGAGTTTTGTTACTCTCAGGAAATCAGACGTCTGATTCTTGTGAATCAGACATCTAATTATGGCACAAAATGTCAATTTGACATTTTTAAAATTAGAACCATATGGGTTGGGCATAGATTGCAATAGCCATAAATAAGTATTGCTTAACTTGAAATACGAAATGCATAAAAGTGAACTACTAACTACAATTTTAAATATAAAATTACATTGCCATGCATAGCTTGAAATACAAATTAAATTAAATTGCCTTCTAATAACCAAGTATGCTCTATCAAGTCATTTTTAATTGGGCTTGTCGTTGCTTGTCACTATTTAGACCTCAATTCTGAATATATCTCACCAAATCTGCGTTGCCTTGGAAGAATATTTCCAGTTTGTAGTGCTATTCCCAAGTTGATCGTATTATGCCAACTCATATTGTGTAGCGTATATATGTCATTCATCCTCCACAATCATATTGTGCAAAATTATACAAGCCCGCATTATTCCAAGTAGATTTACTTGGTACATTCAAGCTAGACCTTTAATAATTGCAAATATTGACTATAAAATGCCGAATGCACGCTCTACATCCTTTCTTGCAGCCTCAGCGGCAAGCAATTGAGCCTTTGCGAACTACTGTAGACAAGTAGATTGGACAAATGTAGCATAAGGTAGATAAATACAATCTGCCAATTAATATCTAAGGTCATATTGGTTACCGTTAACCGTAAATTGAACAGGAATAGCTCGATCTTCATAAACATCGTTACTAATGGTGAATGGTCTAATACATTTATATCATTGCACACACCTGGAATGCCGAAAAATGCATGCCAAGTACATTATCATACGATGCGACTGCTTCAAGTACAATTGTAGGCGATCTATGATCTCCATATGAGTATTGTCCTTTACATAACGATTGCCAATTTTTCCATTCCCAATGCATGCAATCGATACTACCCAACACTCCTGGGAAGGTAAGCGCTTCTCCTACACTTAGAAGCCGATGAGTATCAACAGCGTTTGGCTTTCTCATATACTTTTATCTAAAAACCAAAACACACAATTGACAAAATTATTAAGACATTCTTGAGTAGAGTTTTTGCCTATTCACACATAATCGTCAACTGCATCAGCCAATACTCCATATGCCATCATCCACATAGCCGCCGAATATTTTTGTAAAGGTGAAAGACATATACGACCCTAAGGATCAACACGTTGCTGGAAGTATGAGATTTGACTACTAAGGACATCTACTATGCAAAGAAATACATGCATCCTCATTTGAAATCTGACCCGAAATTGACGATCATTATAAATTGGTGGGTCAAAGATGTAGTCTCTGTAAAGACGATTATGACCAGTCACCCAACCTCTATCTATGGTAGCTCTACGGCATGAAGGCTTGTTGTCATGCCCCGCTTCCCATTCTATCAGGAGCGAGGACGCGAGCGGGTCCGCGGTGTGCTTAAAACAAGGATGAGTTCTTTTTTCTTTCTTTTCTTTCTTCCTCCTTGGCTTAAACACACTAAACATCTGTATAAACTACAGGTCTTTGCATGCAAATTTAAGAAGCAGCACAAACAACATTATTACATATCCAGCGTACAAAATTTTAAGATACATTTTGGGCCTAGCATGGCCAATACAAAAAAAGTATACAAATTACATTATTTCAAATATAAAGGTGCAGTCGCGAAGGTGATCGTCTAATCTTCAGCGGGTAGGTACTCCACGTATTCTTTGAGCATTGGCTCAATTCCTGCAGTAGTGTCTTCAGAGAACTTACGATCTATACCCGACAGACATTTCGTAAAACAACAAAGTGGAATGTCCGTCAGCAAGGTTTACTCGGCAAGATAATCTCCAAAACAAAAACGTTAGGTATTTAAAATTGAACCAAGCTGAACTTTAAAGAAAAGTAATAATTTTAATTTAAAAGGGTAATAGCAGTTAAACATTCGCATCAATTTGCAACCTGTAGCAATTTAATCATTTGATAGCAATTTGCAATACTATTAGCAACATGTAATAATTTAACATTTAATAACGAAACTGTACCGTTGTCAGCAACCTGTAGAAAAAGAGGTTAGAACATTAATTAATAACCAGTCTATTCTAGCGATAAGTCCATGTCCAAGAGTACGAGAGATGACTAACATGCGCTCTGTGACGGAAGCCAAACCGTGACGCTGCTCACCGGCCCCATAGGGCGACGGTCAAGCTCTAACCTCCGTAATGTATTGGAGGTATTCGGTTGGGTGCATCCAGTCACTCCGTAACACTGTGATCATAGACTACCCCAATCCCACTTGTCAAGTCAAATGCCGGGTTAAAAGTATGTGTACTATCTATTTACTAGTCATAACCCGTGCCTGCGGGGGCACGGTTCAACAAAGATTTTCCCCCGCGAAATCTTTGTTTCCCAAAAAGTTACTTCCACAGCCAAACTTGCACAGAACAACAAATTAGAGTAAAAATATTTAGCGGCACGGGCGCCTTTGGCACGGAACAACAAATTAGCGTAAAAAATTTAGTGGGCGCCTTCAGCGCAGAACAACAAATTAGCGTAAAAAATTTAACGGCACGGGAAATTATTCTCATCTTGTCGTCCCATGTGTCGGAGAGACTGTGGGCCCCGCGTTGAGAGAGAGATCATTCGATCTGCGACAGCATTCGATCTGCAGCATTAACTGCAAGTTAAAGTTTATTTCCCAAATGCATTAATTGCGTGCACTCTGCTATTCCCTAGAAACTTTTGTTCCTCAAAAAGTTTCATTTCCTTAGAAATGTTTTTCCCTCCAAAACTTTCCACAAAATCTCATCTCAACCATTCATGACTCAAGATTAAATCTCAACCCTCTTTCTATCAACCCTTTTGTCCTAGTCAGCGTGCCCTAATCAGCAAGGCAATTCAAAAAACGTCCTCAAATGTAAAATAGATATTGAAGTTCCATCTTCCATTAAGTTATATTGAAGTTCCATCTTCCGTTCAGTCTATTCAGTTTATTTGCATCATATTAGATGCAGCGGTTGTTCCGTGGTCTCTCAATAGTCCATACACTACTAAAAAAATGGCTTTTAACAACGTTTTTTAAACATTTCCCAACGTTTTTGAAGCGCTGGCATCATATTAGATTCAGTTTATTTACACCATTTTTACGACTTAATTTAACAATTGAAAGAACTGTGAAAACATGCAATAGTATAAAAATGAGCACAGAAATGATTCCAATTGAGCAAATGAGTCTAATTAAGGTTAAAAAAATTTTCTAAGGCTAGTAGGTAGTTTTTAAGAGTTTTCAACAATTAATAGGCATTTTAAACAATTTAGAAGGGCCAAAAACTAATTTTAAATCAAGAATTGATTTTTACGATATATATTCAAAGATTTATTTAGAGCAAACAGTACGTTCGAATTCTTCCAACAAGGGGTCAAAGCGACCGTATTAACTAGTACTACAACATTTTTTTTTCGTACGTCTATGTATGTGAAAATCTCATGATATGAATTTTAAAGCGAAATTAGCTTTATTGAGTTTTGCCTTTGAAAAATTGTTGTGGAAGATGTAGTTGCCTTTTGGCGATGAAACCAGCTCCAATTAGTCTGTTTCATCGTTTCTGATTTTCTCGGCTTTGTCTTGTAATTTTCTGATACAGATACAATTTAATATAAATTTTTAGATTAGAAATCCATATTATATAAATATAAATACACATATATATATGTTTATATGCATATTTTTGTATACAAATACTTATAAAAATTAAACCTCTCTTCGTTCTCACCTTATGTCGAAGCAACGGGGAATTCGGGGGGGGGGGGTCGCCAGCGACGAGTACGTGGGGGCTTGTTGGAGGGGGAGCGGCGCGGCGATGCGTATGACGATGGCGGGTGGAGGAGGAGGCGAGCTCAAGGGGTTGGTTCTCGGAGGTGGCTACACCGTGTCTTTGGGGCGATGTCGTGCTTGTCGGAGGAGCGAGCGGATGGCGGCGCACTGCAGGGTGAGGCGGGGAGCTAGGGAAGTGGCAGGGGTCGGAGGAAGGCGGAGGGTGAGAGGGTGATGGGCGGACGTGGGGTGGGGTTCGGGCTGAGGGCATTGCCGTCGACGGCAGGGAGGAGGAAAAGCGTGGATGAGGTGGGTTGAGGCGTCAAGGGTGGTGCGGGAGTGGGTTTGAGGGTGTTGAGCGAAGCGGCGGTAGCTTCGCCTGGAGCGTGGAGAACACGGAGGCTCGAAGGTGGGGTTGGTGATCGAGGAGGTGGTCGGAGTTGATTCGTGGGGGAGATGAGGGGAGCTCGGGCTTTGTCGGCGTCAGGGTGAGGCATCGGAGGGAGAGGAGGGTCGTGGGGGTTGAGCTCTTAGAGTGGGGGTGTGGGCGGCAGTCGGAGGCGACGGCGAGGCTGAGGGAGAGGCGGAGGAAGAGGGCGTGTTGGCGGCGAGGTCTTGGTGCTTGCGGCGAGATTGGTGCTCCGGGCAGTGGTCAGAGTAAGGGAGAGGAGAGAGGCGACGAGGAGAGAGTGTGTGAGGGAAGGGGTTTGCCTGGGTTTTGAAAGAGGAGGGGTGGGTTTCGTTGTAACTTAGCGGGAGAGAGAGGAGAGCTGAGGGTTCGAATTATAGCTAAATTATATAATTAATAATGTTAAGTAGTCAAAGATAATTAATGAGATTAGGTGGGTCTTTGACTAACGATTAAGGGGGATGAACCACGTGATAATGGGGAAAGGGGCTGCCGACGGGTGATGGTAATTAAGAGGAAACTAAAATAGTTTAAAAATGGTAATAGTGGTAATTAAGTGAGGTAAAAGTGATTAGCAAAAGGTCATTAGTAAAAAAACGAAGTAATACTATGTCGTTTTTGCACACGATTCCGAAAAATTACGAGAACATAGCCACAGGTTCGTATCGATGCAAGGATCACGGATACGAAGTCCATTTCAAGTTTGAGCAACGAAAGTACGAGTTTTGGGTCAAAAAGTTTAGGTCGCAGGTTTGCGGGTTCTTGGTCGATTTGATTTAGAAAATTACGAAATTAATATGGAGAGCACTAAATGATCATAGAATCACATGGTAGAAGTTTGAAGTTGTTTCGATAACGTTTATATAGAAATTAATTAATACAGTTATATTGGTAATAATTAAATATAAAATATAATATAAATTATTTATGGGTATTGGATGGCACTCGCACTCACTAAAATAGGCTATAAATATATTGATACTACAAAATATTTTTTATAGATGATTTAGACTCCAATTTGATATTAAACTCCTAACTAACCATTTTAAAATACTTTTAATATATGAAAATACGTAGAAGACGAATATATGCGTACTGATGGATACGGGTCGTCACATCCTATCCTCCTTAAAATAATTCCGTCCTCGGAATTTAGAAGACCGACAATTGCCTAAGCAATTTAAACGATCGAAGGAAAGGCTTGACGAATGATTACGATATATGGAAATAAGTTGTTAATAGTATGAAATATAATGTGATATCATAGCATCAAGAAAACAAAAGATATTACTAATATATATATTATTAACATAACCATAACTTCTGTAATTAGTCCTGAGAATAATATCATCATGATAATTACATTGGCTTCTCAAGTAGCCAAAGTTTATACGAACTTGGAACCTGAGGTGATAAGCTAGTAGCAAGCTAATCAATCACATCAAAAGAAAGCTCATACAGTTTAAAATTTCAACTCAGGCTAATGATGACTAACTGGCATAGCTAGGGAAGTCATCAATAATATAGCATGCAAAAACGTAATGACTAATCCATATGCATTCGGGCTGTTATACCTAACTAGCCTAGCACAAATGCCATCAACTCCCATAAGTACCAAAGACAAGTCGACGTCCAAAACAACACAAATAAACAAGTACAAGGCCAACTACTAAAGACCATACTTATCACTATACTCATCATGGCCACTCCGTGTATCAACTCCCATAACACCCAATAACAATCCAACACTGAAACCATTATCCAAACCCAAGCACAAGATCAACATCCAACATCAACACTTAAGGCTAGCAGTATGCCAATACCAATCGACAATGATACTCCTTGCCAACACCAATTGTCGATATCCATATCTCTCATCATCAATCCCAAACAAGCCAACAACAAAAACATACAGTTCCTCAAACTTGACGGAGCGAACCTGTGGAGATGCCCATGGGGGACATCAATAGTGGCAAGATCCACGATAATGAGCTCAAAAGAAGCCCAAGAATCGCGACTTGCCAAGATCTCAACCATACGACGACGGTGAGGGTGGCTGTGAGGATCGTCGCTAAACCTAAAAATCCTAAAATAAAATGTCGGAGGGCCATCGGCGGTTGTCGATCCATGTCGTGCAGCGACGACGATTGCTCAGTGATGACGGGTGGCATGGCGGAGCTCTGAGTGAGGCCGGAGGAGCTTAAGGCGAGATGGGTTGGTCTCGAGAAGGGGAGAGGGGTGAAGGGGTGGGCGTTTTTGCGACGGAGAGGAAGCCACGGGATGGCTTTGGTGATGAAAGAGATGAGGGGTTTAAATGGGGCACTGAAGTCATCGAAAGGGTAGGCGGGACCGGGGCTCAAGGAGAGGATGCAGAAAAAATGTAATAAATAGGGGGAGATGGTAGGCGGGAAAAGGATTCAAACCATGGGAAATTGGATACAAGATGAAAGTAGTGGGTAGAAGAGAAATACGAGCTCAAGAAAGATGAAGAAGACGTAACAACCTACACTTGCACGTTGTGGTTTGGCTCGTCTCAAATTCTCTAGCACCATCCTCAAATAATTTTGAGCGTCCTTCGATCTACTTCCGTTGTCGAACTCAAACTTTGGATGATCGAAAAATTCGAATGCTACCCTCCTTATAAAAGAGTATAGTCACAGTTTAGATGAATTAAACGCGACAAGGAAGCATTCTCAGAATAAGTAGGACGATTGGAAGGCCATTACAAGAATGATGATGGTGATGCAATGAATGGACGGTTCTATTTTGTGGAAGGTCACTCTAGTTGTTATCAAAGGAAGGTTCTAGAATAAGATTCATCAAAATGGAACACGAGTTCCTAGTTGAGGGTTCAAGAGTTCGAAGAAGGTAATGAGGATCAAATGGAAATGGATCGTTGCGACTTTTGTGATAAGAAGCGATGGGAAACTTCCAAATCAAGAAGGGGGTATGCTACGAAGACAATACTTATAGTATGATAATGTATGCTAGCAATGATAATAAAGGCGTTGGGCATCAAATTGACGTAAAGGGAAAGGTTCAGATATACCAGTGATTACTGGATCTACAGCCTCAGCTTCTCTAGTTGTCGTAATGGATGCTTGACACCTCTGGCCTGGGCCTGTTGGAATGCCTTCTGCTATAGAGCTAGGGGTGGTTTACGCTGTGCTGATCCAGAAACCCCTACTGTCATAGTCGCTTTCTTGTTAATGTGGCGGGGGTAGTTTCTTGTAGAGTGCTCAGATGCTCCACAGACCAAACATTGATTCATCAGCAGTCGACAGTTCTTCTTGATATGTCCCTTTCAGTTGCAATAGAAGCACATCATCGGGGATCGGTTGTAGACTGAAGATGCAGGCTTATTGAAAGTAGTCTTCATTGATCAGAGGGTGTTTCCCGGTGGTTCCATAGGATGCTTCCCTTGAGATGCTTCACAGAGTTTGTCAATAGCCTCATGGAGAATTTGGCGTTGAATTTCCAGTATTTCTCTTACGACACCCAAGATGTCATTGTTGGTGATGCCATGAGTATCCGGTCGACCTGCCATACTTCAAGATAAACTGCAATGTAAGTTTGGTGAAAAAAATCTATTCTAGTTATACACTTAGATATTAATGTCGTCTAAACTGATCTTAATGTATTTTCAAAAGCATGACCTGCATGGGCCACCATCAAAACCTGTAACGCCCTGCTTACCATTCTACCGGGAGCGAGGACGCGAGCGGGTCCGCGTGTGCTTAAAACAATGAGGAGTACTTTTTTTCTTTTTTCTTTCTTTCTTTTCTTTTCTTTCTTCCTCCTTGGCCTAAACACACTAAGCGTCTGTGTAAACTGTAGGTCCTTGCATGCAAATTTAAGAAGCAACTCAAACAACATTATTACATATCCAGCGTAAAAATTTTTAAGATACATTTTGGGCCTGACATGGCCAATACAATTAAAGTACATAAATTACATTATTTCAAATATAAAGGTGCAGTCGTGAAAGTGATCGTCTAATCTTCAACGGGTAGGTACTCCACGTATTCTTTAAGCACTGGCTCAACTCCTCCGGAAGTGTCTTCAGAGAACTTCCTATCGATAGCTAACAGACATTTCGTAGAACAACAAAGTGAAATGTCTGTCAGCGAGGTTTACTCGGCAAGATAATCTCCAAAACAAAAACGTTAGGTATTTAAAATTGAACCAAGATGAACTTTAAAGACAAGTAATAAGTTTAATTTAAAAGAGTAATAGGAGTTAAACATTCGCAACAATTTGCTACATGCAGCAATTTAATCATTTGATAGCAATTTGCAATACTATTAGCAACCTGTAACAATTTAACATTTAATAACAAAACTGTAACGTTGTCAGCAACCTGTAGAAAAAGAGGTTAGAAAATTAATTAATAACCAGTCTATTCTAGTGATAAGTCCATGTCCAAGAGTACGAGAAATGACTAACATGCTCCCTGTGATGGGAGCCAATCTGTGACGCTGCTCACCGACCCCATAGGGCGACGGTCAAGCTCTAACCTCCGTATTGTGTTGGAGGTATTCGGTTGGGTGCATCCAGTCACTACGTAACACTTGTGATCATAGACTACCCCAATCCCACAGGTCAAGTCAAGTGCTGGGTCAAAAGTATGTGTACTATCTATTTATATTGAAGTTCCATCTTCCATTTATTTATATTGAAGTTCCATCTTCCATTCATTTATATTGAAGTTCCATCTTTTGTTCAGTCTATTCAGTTTATTTGCATCATATTAGATGCGTACGGTTGTTCCATGGTTTCTCAATAGTCCATATAATAACCCACACCATTTTACGACTTAATTTAACAATTGAAAGAAATGTGAAAACATGCAATATTATAAAAAAATGAGCACAGAAATGATTCCAACTGAGCAAATGAGTCTAATTAAGCGTAAAATATTTTTCTAAGGTTAGGAGGTAGTTTTTGAGAGTTTTCAACAATTAATAGGTATTTTTAAACAATTTAGAAAGGCCAAAACTAATTTTAGATCAAGAATTGATTTTTACGATATATATTAAACGATTTATTTAGAGCAAACCGAACGTCCAAATTCTTCCAACAAGGGATCAAAATGACCGTATTAACTAGTACTACAACATATATTTTTCTCGTACGTCAGTGTATGTGAAAATCTCATCATATGACTTTTAAATCGGAATTAGCTTTATTGAGTTTTGCCTTTGAAAAATCGTTGTGAAAGATGTACTTGCCTTTTGGCGATGTAACCAGCTCCAATGAGTCTGTTTCATCGTTTCTGATTTTCTTGGCATTGTCTTGTAATTTTCTGATACAGATACAATTTAATATAAATTTTTAAATTAGAAATCCATATTATATAAATATAAATACACTATATATATGTTTATACATGTATTTTTGTATACAAATACTTATAAAAACTAAACCTCTCTTCGTTCTCACCTTACGTCGAAGCAACGGGGAGTTCGGGGGGGGGGGGGGGGAGTCGCCAGCGGCGAGTACGTGGGAGTTTGATGGAGGGGGAGCAGCGCGGTGGTGCGTATGACGATGGCGGGTGGAGGAGGCGGCGAGCTCAAGGGGTGGGTTCTCGGAGGTGGCTTCGCCGTGTCTTTGGGGCGGCGGCGTGCTCGTCGGAGGAGCGTGCGGATTGCGGCGCGCTGCAGGCGGAGGCGGGGAGCTAGGGAAGTGGCGGGGGTCAGATGAAGGTGGAGGGTGAGAGGGTGAGGGGCAGACGCGGGGTTCGTGCTGAGGGCGTTGCCGTCGACGACGGGGAGGAGGAAAAGCGTGGAGGAGGCGAGTTGAGGCGTCGACGGCGGTACATGAGTGGGTTTGAGGGTGTCGAGCGGAGAGGCGGTAGCTTCGCCTAGAGTGTGGAGAACGTGGAGGCTCGGAGGTGGGGTTGGTGATCGAGGCGGTGGTCGGAGTTGAGTCATGGGGGAGAGGAGGGGAGCTCGGGCTTCTTGGCGTCGGGGTGAGGCAGCTGAGGGATATGAGGGTCAAGGGGGTGGAGCTCTTAGAGGGGGGTGTGGGCGGCAGTCGGAGGCAACGACGAGGCGGAGGAAGAGGGCGTGGAGGCGGCGGGGTCTTGGTGCTCACGGTGATATGGGTGCTCCGGCGGTGGTCAGAGCAAGGGAGAGGAGAGGGGCGACGGGGAGAGAGAGAGTTTGAGGGAAGGGTGTCTGGGTTTCAAAAGAGGAGGGGTGGGTTTCGTTGTAACTTAGCGGGAGAGAGAGGAGAGCCAAGGGTTCTAATTATAGCTAAATTATATAATTAATAATGTTAAGTAGTCAAAGATAATTAATGAGATTAGGTGGGTCTTTGACTAGGATTAAGGGGGATGAACCACGCGATAATGGGGGAAGGGGATACCGACGGGTGATGATAATTAAGGGGGTAAGTAGAATAGTTTAAAAATGGTAATTAGGGTAATTAAGTGAGGTAAAAGTGATTAGCAAAGGTCATTAGTAAAAAAGGAAGTAATACTATGTCGTTTTCGCACACGATTTCGAAAAATTACGAAAATATAGCCACGGGTTCGTATCTACGTGAGGATCACGGATACGAAGTCCATTTCGAAATTTGAGCTACGGATGTATGAGTTTTGGGTCAAAATGTTTAGGTCGCCGGTTTGCAGGTTCTAGGTTGATTTGATTTCAAAAAATTACGAAATTAATATGAAGATCACTAAATGATCATAGAATCACATGGTAGAAATTTGAAGTTGTTTTGATAACGTTTATATAGAAAATTAATTGATACAGCTATATCGGTAATAATTAAATATAAAATATAATATAAATTATTTAGGGGAATTGGATGAACTCGCACTCACTAAAATAGGCTATAACACTATTGATGCTACACAATATTTTTTATCGATGATTTTGAAACCAATTTGATATTAAACTCCCGACCAACCATTTTATAATACTTTTAATATATGAAAATACGTAGAATACGAATATATGCGTACTGATGGATACAAGTAATCACACTTGCCCATGCTTAGAGAAATGCTTGGATCACTTATGAGCTCAATGAGCATAAAATTGCTCATGGAGGCTATTCTGTAACATCAACTTAATCTGACTAGGTAGATGAAGAAGAAGAAGTATACAAAGACATTGAAATATGTTTCTCAAAGTTTAGTTTTGTATGTAGCAAACTGTTGTGTTGGAGGTTATATATAGGTCTCCATATGACAATGGCTAGTTTCTAATGGTTAGTTTGCAACTGTAGTTTTTAACGGCTAGTTTGCAACGGTGAATTTGCAACGTCTATTTTTAAAACCAAATATATTCATTCAAATAACATACATAAGTTACAATAGGCAAGAACAATTGAAAATTAAAATACATCGACGACTAATTTTATAACTAGGATTTGGAAACAACTCAGCCTCCAATCGTTCTAAAAAAGTTCTTCCCGAGCTGATAGCCTTTCCTCCCCAGTGCTTCGAATACATTCCTAACTTCTTCGTGCGAAAGTGTTATCCATTGCATTTGGCATCCTGTTTTGGTGTATCGATGAATTCCTGCATCAGACCCCTCTTTTGGGTATCGTCTTCCTCAATTTTAGAGAATGCATCGAACATTCCTTTTGCCACAGTATGCATTGCATTCGCCTTTCTTTTTATGACTTTCACGTCGATATGACAGATTACGACATGCACATGTTCAGTGTTATCACCAACATAAGTAGGTGTATTCAGCTCAGTAGGTGTATTGGGCTCTGACGGTGTACCCGGCTCTGAAGATGATGAATGATTTCCATGTTCATTGATATTCATTCTTTTGGATGAGCTCTCTTGGCCTACCAACATCCACTTTGGATCATCCTTCAATATATACCATACATGCTCTAATTTGAACTTCTTCGTCGCATCACTTTCATAAATTTTATGGGCAGCGAATAAAACGTCATTTTCAGACCCACCACTCTTCTTTCACGCATTTGCTTGATTGTAGGCTCCTACAAACTTGGAAATGTGCCAGTTCAAATAGTGCCAACGACTTTTGCAAGACTCGTAATCTCGAATGGCTCCACTAGTTTGGAACTCAGTGATGTACTTTGTCACATTGTTCTAGAATGTTGTGCTTGATTGATCAATATCAATAATGGAGTCTTTGCTGATATTTAGATAAGCACTAATCAGGACATTGTCTTACTCGATTGTCCCGCCTATATTTCTTTTGTTGGCCATAACTACCGTAGGTGGAAAATTCTTCTCTTTTTGGTAGGCGGCTTGTCTTGTGGTGGATGTAGCCCCCAATGCTCTTCTATTCTACAATGCATGGAAAATTCAGAATACATTGAGTTATATTGGAAATGTGGATTGTATGGGAAAGTTGGATTCGGATGAATAGATGTATTATATTATAAATTGGTCTTAAGTGAAGAAATTTGTGGAGAATTTTGGTTGCTAAATGAACTTGAAGAATTTAACAAATGTTGGAAGTAATTGGTGTGACGTGGATAATGGCAAATGAGTATTTACTAATAAATTAGATAACTAACAGAAAAATAAGATTGGAGATGCGTGAAACAAATGTTTGGGGAGTATCATTTATATAGATGAGAAAATGTCATGCACAAAGTCCAAGAAATAAATCCAAAAATCCAAGTTTCAACGTCTCTTTAAAGACTACTTTTTTCCTGTTAAGGGTAAAAGAGGAATAATGGCAAACTTGTAAATAAGTGGATTGTGCGCGGGAATCTGTAAATAAGCGGTTGTGCGCAGAGTATAAATGGTCGTGCCTAACCCACTCGAACTTTTGCTTACCTAAAAAGGGTGTTTCTCATATTAGTCCCTTAAATTATGTGTATTTTGATATTAGTCCCTTAAATCTTTGTAATTTGAATTTAGAGATTATTTATGTTAAACTTTAAACATTTAAGGGACTATTTAGGTGATCAAAAGGGACAATTAAGGTTAACGTTAAACATTTAAGGGACTAAATTCAAATTACAAAGATTTCAGGGACTAATATCAAAATACACATAATATAATAGACTAATACGAGAAAAACCAAAAAAAAAAAAACGGTCGTGCTCGAAGCAATTCCCTCGACCCTTCCAATCCCTTTCTACTCCCAGTCGGTCTCCCCTCAAGGTACTCAATTTCTAACTCAATTACCATCAATTGATTTCTTCTTGAAATTTTGGTTTTTTTCCTTCCCCTTTTTTCGGTAATTTCAGGGCATGGTGAGCTGCTGGACATTGGGCTGTGTGATGTGGTGGTGGTGTCTTCCCTAACATGACCCATTTTCAGATCGTAATGGATATCATCTCCCACCCAACACCAGATGACATGCTTGTTGGGAAGCCCTTCTGCACCACTGTCGAACACTCCCAAAAAAGGTTTAAATGATTTCACCTTTTCTTGGGTTTCTTGTTTCAGAAATTTTTTTTGGATAAACTTTCTTCGATTATAGTTTAACATCACATGTATTAGAAGGTGACAATTTTGTTATGTTTTCTGTAATTCTGGACAACAAATTGCAGTTATTTGGATCTCACACGAGTTTTTACATAATTAAATATAAAATAAATGTGACCTAAATGACTGCAAATGAAGTCAAAATTAAAGACAAACTAGCAAAATCATTAGCTAGACGGTGTTAATCTAGAAAGTGGTAGGACATTGGGGTTTAAACTTTAAACTAAAATCGAAGAAATTGTAGGGGTGTTTAATTTAATTTACCTATTTTTTTCGAAGTTGAATTTTGTTGAATTGGGTTTGGATGGATATATTAAATTACTTGCAAATTTGACAGATATATGTTCCTTATTAATCAAGGAAATAGTGGTGGAAAGTTATCCTGGATTTTAGGATTATACTTTTATGATGTCTAATAATCCAAAAATTCTTATTTTTCTGTCTAAATGTGACGTACCTTTGTGATAATAAACTGACAAAGCCTAACTTCTCAAGAATGACCCAATTCATGAGCTTGTCAAAAACTCATGGTTTGAAAAAGAGGGAAAAAAAAGGCATAAACCAAGGTTTGAAAGCTGAGCTGATGCCAATACATATTGACGCATTGTTCCAATTTTTTAAGACGGTGATAGGATATTATAGCCTAGTTATGGACAAAGCAGATATTGCTTCAGTATCTCTGAATCACTTCAAGTAATAGACAGCTTCTAATATGTATCAGCTGAAACTTTTCAGTAGACAACCGAAATTGTTGGATACGTGTAATCCAACAAAAAAAATCATATTTAGGAGACGAAAAAGCGACCATATAGATCATCCCTGCCACACCATTCTGGCTACTTCACCATGCCAGCACTCCATGCACTTTATTAGTGATTATATTACTGTATAATATAATACTGCTGTCCTACAACTTTCAAAGTCATATGCTTAAAGGACTAATGTATTGTATGTGTTGTTGAAATTCATTGAACTTTAACCTAAGTTTAGTTTTTACACTTTTTCATAATAAGTTGGGTTATAATTATAATTATCGTTACATATGACTGGAGTACTAATCACCGAATTTTGCTATATTTCATCAAATGTGAGGAGTTCTCCATCACTTGTGGATGTCATATATATATGTACTAGAAATTACCCGTGCTTGGAGGGCACGGATGCAGTTGTCACACATGCGCAAATGCGGAGAGAAGCAGAGGCCAGAGCAAAAAAAGTGTGGGGTGAGAGAGAGAGAGGAGGGCCGGAGATCAAAAGGAGGAGAATCATGTGCTAAGCCCGGAGAGCATGAAGGCAGTCGTTGCCTGTACGCAAATGCGGGGACCAGGAAAAAACATGTGCACATGGTGCACTGGGACCGAGAAAAAACATGGGGAGAAGCATGGGCCAAGGTGAAAAAGTGTGGTGGTGTGTGTGGAGCGTCGGGAGGTAAAAGGAAGAAAAGCAGGTGTTGGATACAACGATCTATGAATCCTTGTTTGATGATAACAAAACTTTATGAATATTTTTGATGTCTTTGTTAAGTGTTTTCAGGGCCAAACAATCAAGGAGAATATGGTGGCAAGTTTGTAAATTATGAGCAAGAGAAGGATAGATGTCATACTTGTGATTAATGATATTTAACTTGGTCAACACAACCTACAAATTTTGTGGAGGGATGAGGAGATAATGAGAGCTAAACTGAAGATTCAAATCAAATTTAAAGAGTCCTAGAGGATCTAGGAGAATCAAAGCCCAATCAATTTGAAATTGAGGTTTATCTCTAAGATGAGAACAAAAGAAGTTTTGGTTGGATTACAACTCTTGGTCCAATGCTTTATATATGTCTCCTAGCCCTCATAGGAAAACCCCAAGAGAGCCGGCCACCCTTGCTAAAACCATAGACTCTCTCATTGAATCAAAGCTTCAAGTTCCCACCTTGCTGCAAACCTATCCCCCAAGCCAAACCTTTCATCTTGCTGCAAGCTATCCCCTCCAAGCATCAAAAGCCAAGCTTCAAATCCATTATCATCCAAGATTCATCTACACTCACGACAAGAAGAATATCAAGCATATAACTCACGACAAGGCCGTCATCTTCAATGCCCTTGGCCAGAGATACTTCCTCAACCAAGCGCTCCTAGTCATGTCACGGTCTGTAGCCTTCTCTTCCACGAGCCAGACCCATTGGGAGCCTGTGTCATATGTGTTGCTGACCCGTTGAGGCTACCACAAGTCACGCATACTAGCTTGCAACGCCAGACTTAAGTGCCCATCGAGCCATCTACCTTGCTGACGCATGCCGCTGCCGTGTGTTGCTGACCCGTCTGCTGCAGCTCTGCATTGGCACAAGTCACGGCCTTGGTGGATCCACGAGCTAGACTCGAGCAGACACCGAGCCACAAGTATTGCTGACCAATGGATGAGGCTGCCAAGTCACGACACTTGTCCGCAGACTCATTTCCACGAGCTAGGTGCGGAGAATACTAGTGCTAGATCCATAGATGGCTCGTGCAGAGGGGCTACTTTGTGCACGGCCTGTAGACAAGCAAGTAGCGCCGAAGCCCATTGCTGACCGAGCAGAACACTCCAATTTTGTGTGCTTGGCTCATTGATTCCACGTGCCAACAATCAGCTGCTTTGCGTACAGACCATCTTCAGATTTGCGCAACCAAATTTGGAGAGACATCTTTTGATCCAGGTATCGGATTGAGACACCGTTTGTGCCACCGTGAAGCTGCTGACGAGCACAACGACAGTGACTACTCATTCCGTCACAAACTGAGCACTTTAAACGATGTTTCCTATTTTTATTTGTGATTGAATCGTTTTAGATCCTCTGTATGTCATACTTCCGTTTTGAGATTCGTTTGAGGTCTTGACTTGTTGGGGCAAGTCAAGAGAAAGTATTTACTAGAATAGTAGTGTTCGACACTTTAGTAAGTGAGATTTAGACTTGGTGAAGTGTTGGGGCGCGAAATTTCGTGTGTTGTGTATCTTGACATTAGTATTCTAGTAAGTATTTTTTGGGGCTGGAGTAGGTTGTTGGGACGACCGAACTAGGGTAAATATCGTGTGCACACTGCGTTGGCTTCTGTGATATTTTTATATGCACGTATTTGCTCTGTGATTGTGTGACTGAGTATGCTATTATCTTTATATCTGTGAAATTTGTTTATAAGCCTATTCACCCCCCTCTAGGCTTAGATCACGATCCAACAGCAGGGATTAAAGCGCAAAAAACACGAGGTGCAAAGTGAAAAAAGTGCGATGTCAAACCTGTAAATAGGAGAAAGATGAGTGGTCTTTGGGTTTTATAAAAAAGCAATGACTACCTTGTAAATAAGGAAAATGTGGTGGGCTTTTGTTTGTGTATTACACCAAAACATCTAACTCCACACCCAACCCCTCACCTACACTCCATTGGACCACCCACTCCCCCAAACACTTTGTTCTAATAAGACAAAGGGGTGCCACATGTGACAACCCTTTGTCCTAGTAGGCAATGTTCTAAATATCGGACTGATATCCGATATATCGACCACAATATTGGTTTTATCATTAGGCCGATACGAAATGGGCTTATATATTGCAGTTTTCAATATTTGGGAAAATATCGTTGCAATGTCGGGTTGCGGCTGATATATCGCTTTGAAATATCGGCCGCAATTCACTATTTTTGTAAAATAAAATTAGCGGGTCGGTCCACTTAAAAGTGGATCCGACCCGAGTCACTCGACCCAAATCATTTACTTAAAACGATGATGCATCGGGATTTTTTGAGGGATAATCACTGCTTTGCCCTAAATCTAATCACGCCACTCCGCTCCTCTCGATGCTCCAGTCCTCATGCCACACCGCCCAGCTCCGTCCAACGAAAATTTTCGGCGATAATCGATGGAGCTTTTGGCGTCTGTAAGGGAGTGCTTTTCGATCATGGTGAGTAGTCGAGCCTTTTTTCTTCACTTTTTCATATTTTTTCTGTTTTTCATATTTTTTCTTTCTATTTTTGGATTTATTTGACATCATTTTTAGTCTCTGATATGGCACTTCAATATTTAGTCAATATCCCTGATATTCATGTTTAACGAGAGAAGTATAACCAAAACATACTTTTATTTGAGTTAGTATAGTTTATATCTTCTTAGATACATCTATGCTTGCATATGTCATCATTTTAAGCCTCCGATATGACACTCCGATATTTAGTCAATATCCCCGATATATCACTGATATCCGCAATCCGATATCAAATTTCCTAGGCCGATACACGACCGATATCCGATATTTAGAAGACTGCTAGTAGGACAAAATTTTAAAACATCTCTCATTTGTACAATAGATATGGAGATCCTCAACTGAAAAGGAGAGTTTCTAGTAAGGTTTAAAGACATTGGTAGCAAAGTGATTTAAAAAAAGTGATTCAACCGTATCCTTTTCTATGTGAAAACCTTTTAGTCCCAGTTGTAAATTACAATCTTTTCTACATAAGTCTTTTGTCTAGTGTGAAGAATATGAAATGGACAACGCATGAAAGCAAGTATCCAAATTAGCCATATCATTAAGCTGATGCAATCTACCGATTCTAATTCAGAAATATTGAATGTTTTCATCCTTTAAGACCTTTTTGAAAGACATGAAGGTTTCGCTTTTTTTCTCTGTTAGCATATTTCCATTATCATCCATGGCACCTTAACTTACCTTTTGGATTTTTGGTGGCCAAAGGTTTTTTGAGCGACATTTCAGACAAACACCAAAAATCTGATCTGAGATTTTTGTGCCTGTCAAAATGAATTACCATCCTTAGGCTGTCTGGCTTACAATTTTTTGTGCTTGAAAAACACCAAATTTTTATTGGATTGGCCCCGTAAGGAAGCTTACAGACTTTCCTTTTCTTTAGGCCGTCTGGCTACACCTTAACCTTCCACCAGTTAGTGATTTCTTTGGTTACATAGGAAATCCAATTATCTTTATTATTATTATTTTACCTTGCACATATGATATTAGTGACATAGAATAATGAATGAGCGATGCTCTTTAATTTTTCATTATTGTAACTACGAAAATCGTAGTGGATATCATTATATTTGCAGGAATTATTAAGAAGAGGAAAAATGCATTTGCAAACACAACGATTTGAGTCCTCTCTCTCGTTAAAAGTTTTTTTGATTTTCTAATGAAAATGAAGGGGTTTTCTTCTATTATTAAAAAAGAGTTTGGTCCTGTTACCTTAAAAGAAGAAGAAAGTTTAGTGAACTTATTTATTGAATTAACCTTCATTGTTGCATTATTTCATCTAGATTCAAATCAATGAAATCACAATGTCATTTCCTTGTTGATGAATGGATCCTTTCAATTCTTTTTGGTTCATGTTATTACTGAAAAGAGTTTAAGAGCTTATCATGTAACAACAAGCAGAACTTCAATTGGACTAAATGTCACATCCTCAGAATAAGACAAATTTATCAGCTTCAATGATATTTTTAGTTCTTTCCTCCTGGTTTTTGCATAGTGAACATTTTCTGGAATTTATTTTGTATACTTAATTATTATTCCTGATATAACTAGCAATTTATTTAACAAGTTCCGTATGTACTTTTTTTTTGGAATCTTGCAGTAATGTGAATTCTGTATGTCTTCATTTTATGTATATTATTTCAAATTTTGTTTATCTTAATTTTTAGTGTATTATTTCTTACGTGAGCAGTAACATACTGTAGGGTTTTGGGGAAAATGTGATTAGCCTCCAAAGTGAGGCTATCACTTCTATTTATATGATTTCACACTTTCTTTACACACACACCCAATTTACTCACACACTACTCAATACTCCCCCTCAAGATGAGCAAAAGATGTTTATCATGCCCATCTTGTTACAAGCATCCTCCACTCCTTTAGAGCTCAACCCCTTCGTAAGGCAATCTGCTAGTTGCTGTCCAGAGCTAATGTAGGAGGTCTCCAACTGTTTCTTGTCCAGTCTCTCCTTAATGAAGAACCTGTCAATCTCTATGTGCTTCGTTCTATCATGTTGCACTGGGTTGTTGGCAATATTAATTGCAGACTTGTTATCACACAACAACTGCAATGGTCCTTCTCTCAACAGGCGTAGCTCATGTAGAAGTGATCTCAACCAGATCATCTCACAAGTACTAAGCACCATAGCACGATACTCTGCCTCTGCAGTGGAACGAGCCTCCAAATCCTGCTTCTTGCTGCGCCAAGAGACCAAGTTGCCCCCAACAAACACACAGTAGCCCGAGGTCGATCTCCTATCATCCAAGCAACTGGCCCAATCTGCATCACAGTAGCCTGTCACATTCATGTGACCATGACTACCAAATAATATGCCTTTTTCCTGGACTATTCTTCAGATACCTCAATATCCTGAAGACTGCCTCCATATGTCCAGTCCTAGGATCATGCATGTACCTACTTACCACACTGATAGCATAGGCAATGTCCGGTCTGGTATGGCATAAGTAGATGAGGCGTCCAACAAGTCTCTGGTACCTCTCTTTGTCCACTGGCTCCCCTGATTGTGAATGCAACCTATGATTCTGATCAATATGAGTAACTGCTGGACGACACCCCAACATACCTGTCTCAGCCAGAAGATCCAGTGCATACTTTCTCTGTGAGAGAACTATACCCTTCCTGGACCTGGCAATCTCCAGTCCAAGGAAGTATCCCAACTGTCCAAGGTCCTTGACCTCAAACTCTCTCGCCAACCTCACCTTCAAGTGAGAGATTCCCTCTTCATCATCTCCAGTGATAATAATGTCATCAACATACACAACCAAAAGGGTGATCCGTTGCCCTGAATGTCTATAGAATACAGTATGATCACCATTACTCTGCTTGTAGCCCATGGTGATGACTGCACGTCTGAACCTGTCGAACCACGCCCTTGGAGATTGCTTCAGCCCATACAAAGACTTGTCCAGTCTACACACCTTTCCCACCGTCTGTTGTGTGCCAAAGCCAGGTGGAACCTCCATGTATACCTCCTCCTGTAAGTCTCCATGCAAGAAGGCATTCTTTACATCCAACTGATGCAATTTCCATCCAAAATTCGCTGCACAGGATATCAGTACTCTCACAGTACTCATCTTTGCCACTGGGGCAAATGTCTCATCATAATCGATCCCATAAGTCTGACTGTAACCCTTGGCAACCAGCCTCGCCTTGTACCTGTCCACCTTCCCTTCTGCAGTTTGCTTTACTGTGAATACCCACTTGCAGCCCACAGCCTTCTTCCCTGCTGGAAGTGAGACAAGTCTCCATGTCTTGTTCTTCTCTAGTGCCTCAAGTTCTTCGAGCATTGCTTTCTTCCACTGGGGATGTTGCTTTGCCACTCGCCAATCACTTGGTATAGGGATAGACTGTAAGGATGCAATGATAGCCCTATATGCAGGTGTAAGAGAAGCGTAGGAGACATGATTAGCAATATCAGTCTCATATCCATACCGTACAGGAGGCCTGCCGGCATTGATACGAGGCTCCCTACGAGATGCAAGTGGAAGATCTAAACTAGAGGAAGGCAAAGAAAGGTTACCATCCGTGGTAGGAGAGGAAGGCAGTAAGGAGGTCGGGACTCGAGCAGGCGTGATAGACTGATCAACCTCGACATGGGGCAGTGGAGCTAGTGGTTCTTCGGTGGGGAAGATGTCTTCTTGGTGTCCTCCATCGCCATGACTATCCTTCTGTCTCCTGCTATATTTCCTGCCGTACAGCCTGTCTTTCTCCTCTTCCACCAAGGTCCTTCCTTCCTCCCTGCTATCAGGACCAGTACCAGTAGGCCTGACAGGGCACGGTATAAGTCCAACCACTACCCTCCTGTCATCAGTCTCCCCCTCTCGACCAACTCCTCCTGTGCTTGGAGAGGCCCCAGTATCAAATACTGATGTAGAATCTGTTAGTCCTCCATAAAACGGTTCAGTCTCCCTGAACGTTACATCCATGCTCACACACAGCTTTCTTTCTGAGGGACTCCAACACCTGTAGCCTTTCTGATTTGAAGGATACCCAACAAATATACATTTAATTGCCTGAGCATCCAGCTTCCCCACAGAGGGTCTATGATCCCTCACAAAGCATGTGCATCCGAACACTTTTGGTGGAACTACAAAAGTGTTCTTTCCCATAAGAATCTCACATGGAGACTTCATACCAAGGATCCGTGAAGGCATCCTGTTGATAAGATATGTGGCTGTCATCACTGCTTCACTCCACAATATCTTAGGTACATTCATGGTGAGCATGAGTGACCTAGTTACCTCCAACAAGTGTCTATTTTTCCTTTCAGCAACTCCGTTCTGTTGGGGGGTGTTGGGGCAAGTGGTTTGATGAGTTATCCCACTCTCAGATAGGTAAGATGCAAACTCCCTGTTTACATACTCAGTCCCATTATCCGTTCTCAAGACACGGATCCTGGCCTCATACATGTTCCTGACACTTCTATGGAAGTCCTGATAACACTTCAGCGCTTCGCCTTTGTTTTTCATCATATAAAGCCATGTCATCCGAGAGTGACAATCTATGAAGGTGATAAACCACCTGAACCCACTCACTGAAGTCACTGGGCAGGGCCCCCAAACATCTGAGTGAATAAGATGAAATTTCTCTACACTCCTCATCCCTACACTAGGATATGACGTCCTAGTGTGTTTCCCAAATTCACATGCATCACATTTCAAATTCATTTCATTCACTCTATTCAAAATATCGGGATACATTTTACTCAAAATATCAAAGGGCAAGTGTCCCAACTGACAGTGCAACAAAAGTACATCCCTTTCCTTCTCTCCACCAACGACAGCCAGTGCAGCATCCCCACTAGCTCTGTCAAGATACCACAGTCCATCACGCCTGACGCCAGTCCCAAGCCTCCTCCCAGTCTTCCTTTCCTGCAACACACAATGAGTAGAGTCAAAAGTAATGCTACAGTCGAGATCATCAACAATAGAGCCAACAGATAAGAGGTTGACTGGAAATGATGGGACGTGAAGGACAGAAGAGAGGCGTATGGAGGGAGTGCACTGAATAGTACCAGTCCCTCTAATGGGTTGGGATGTGCCATCAGCTGTCTGAACGGTTTCATGAATGGAATGTGGTTTATATGTGGAAAATTGTCTATATGCTCCTGACACATGACTAGATGCTCCTGAGTCAATAATCCACTCTATATGATCTCTACATGAAAGGGCTAACCGGTTACCTGAGCCTGTGTGAGCGAAGTGGGCAAAGTTACCGAATGGCGAGGCAATATCCCCAGTCTGGTTTGCATGGCTCTCCGAGCTCTCAGTAGTAGACCTGGACTGTCTCCGCTGCTCTAGGTCTGACGCCTCAGCTGGCGTAGCCTCAATCATCACTGTCTCCTGTCGTCCATCAGCGGTAGCAAAGTTGGCCGGTGGGCCACCGCGACCTCGTCCACGGCCTCCACGGCCCCAACGACCTCCTCCTCTGCCTCCAGTACCACGTCCTCGTCCACTGCCCTTCTGTGGGCAGTTGAAGCTCAGGTGCCCCTTCACCCCACATGTGTAGCACTCTCGATCCTCGCTCACTACTGCCACTGGGGGTACAGCCAGTGCAGCCCGAGTGACCTGAGTACCCTCATCCTTCATAACCCTCAGTCTGGTCTCCTCCTGTGCCATTGCAGCTATGGCCTCCTCCAGGGATGGGATGGAGGATAGGTGGCACATACTCGCCCTCCTGGCCTCAAAGTCTCCATTCAGGTTCCTCAGAAAGTGTGTCACACGCCTACGCTCCACCCACTTCCTGTGTATCGCAGCGCTCCTAGGATCAGGCAGGTCAATAGGGTCATAGTGATCTAACTCTGACCAAAGCCTTTTCAACTCCGCAGAGTAGGCTAGAATAGTCATCTCCCCCTGCTTCAAGGTGTCGACCTTGCCCTGAACCTCCATCATGAGCATCACATTCCCTGCTCCAGAGTACATTTTCTCCACCATACTCCAAATCCCCGCAGCACTCTCTATGGCCTCCACCATCCCAGCAATGGGTGGAACCATCGATGTCATCAACCAAGCAGCCACCAGTGAGTTGGTGGTGCTCCAGACTTTCCAATCATCCCCATCCTTGTCCAGCGGTTCCTTGCATGAACCCAGAATGACGCCTTCTAAACCCTTCGACCTCAGAATGAGAAGCACCCTCCTGGACCAACTGAGGTAATTCTTCGTCCCTTCCAATTTCACATCATTGGGCATCAATTCCAGCTTCTGCACGGGACGTGAAGGCGTCGATCCACTCGAGGATCCCAACTCCTTCGAAGCAAGTAGCTTCGTTATCTCCCCGATGAAGGCCTTCATGTCCGCTGAAGTAAGGTTGTCCCCCATCTCTTCAGATCCGCAGATCTCTCCTTTCTCCCTCCTTAGATCCGCAGATCTACTTCTCCTTCTCCTCTTCTAGGTCATACCCTAACCGTAAATCTATGGAGTCCTCTTCATGGCTCTCCCATAGATCTAGGCTTAGGGTTTTATAGGACTCCCTTTTGTAGCTAGTTTAGGTCTTTGTGGTGGCTAGAAGAGGGCACGGGAATAGGAGAATCAGCTGCGGCAGCGGAGGGATGAGAGAATCAGCTCCGGCAGCAGCAGCGGGCTTCGGCAGCAGCGCGCGCAGGCGGCTGCGGCGGCGGCGTGCCCTGCAGGCGGCGGCGGCGGCGGCGCGCGCTGCAGGTGGCGGCGGCGGCGCGCGCTGCAGGCGCCGGCAGCGGCGGGCTAGGGCTGTGGCGGCGGCGGGCTGTGCGGCAGCGGCGGGAGCAGTGGCGGGCTGTGCGGGCTAGGGCAGGGCAGCGGCGGGCTGTGCGGGCTAGGGCAGAGGGATTTTAGGGGTGTTTTGGCTTTGATACCATGTAGGGTTTTGGGGAAAATGTGATTAGCCTCCAAAGTGAGGCTATCACTTCTATTTATATGATTTCACACTTTCTTTACACACACACACCCAATTTACTCACACACTACTCAATACAATCAGCTCTTGGATTTCTTTCCAATATAGGCTTATATAATATTAGTGAGTGATTAATATGGGAGTAGAAACATGCCTGGAACGAGGTCCAGGCATTCAGCACTTCAACATTGTTTCAAACAAGCTGAAGCCAACTAAGCTTAAGCCAACATCGTCTTCCTGGAATTATTTTCAGTCATCAGCTAAACTTTGAAACTATAACAAGATTCGGTTTAGAAAATTTAAAATTCATCTGTAACTAGCTTTTGATTTTTCAAGTGTTAAATCAGATTTCAGAATGATTTATGTATTTCTTTTTCCTAGAAATGTGCAGCCAAATATGTGGATGGTGAAAGTGCATATTGATAGTCCAAAACTTGGACGCATACCAACATTAGGACCGGTTTTTTAATATTTCATGTGTAGATGAGTTTTATTTGGGTTCTTACTGCTAAATATTTATAGGTCAACCACGGAATTGATTCAACATTAACACGGGGAACATTTGTAGAGAATTGCTGCCTCTTTGATTTCATGAGATTATTTGTAGCTGCAAATCCTGTTCGTGTGATGGCTTCTGCATCTATTGATGTTAACAAGGACACGTATATGATGGACAGGTCAGCATATGTCTTTAAACTAGCAATCGGGTGTTTAATATTGAGCTAATTAATGTCTTTCTTTCAATGCCACCTCAAGAGAACTATAAAAGAAGGAAAACAGCCAATCTTTCTTAAATACTGTATATTGTTGGATACTGTTCCAACAGAAAAGAGAATTAAAAAAAGTGTACGTCTTTCAATCGTGGTCATATTCCTTGCAAAAGCAAAAGCATTTATCGTCTATTACTGCAAATTTTTGACCTGTTAATCTAGTTATATTGCAAAGTTGTTTTTTATTTTTGGAATTGTTATGTATAAATATCTTGATTGCCCCAAGATGGTGGTCACCAATGAAGGAACTTGTTAGGAAAGGCTGGGGTTTGAGTTGAAGAAATTTGGGGATTTGGGGGGAAAAGAGGATTTTTATATATAATCAAGAGAAATACAAAGATCATTGGTTCCAATTAGAGAGAAAACCACGTTTCTACCCTTTGATTCAAGATAAAGGGCTATCTCTCTAAGATCTACCCTTAATTTACTCCTATTCTATTTTCTTCTTTCTTCAAATACAACATAACTCTAGCCCTACCCCTCCCTCTCAATATAAAGGTCTGATTTGCGCAATATTATGAAGTATGTCATTAAGGACCAAAATAACAAGTTTGCCACTAGGGCCCAAAACTACAAAAATGCCATTAGGGGACCACACCACATTTCCTACACAAATCCACTATCGAAGAATTACCTTATCCTCATGGTGGTACATAAAATCTGTGGGTGTGCTGCTCCAATTAGGGTGCTCGCCCCCTCTAAACTTCTCGTCTACGGTTGTGCCCTCTTCTTCTTCGACGATCAGTACCTGCATCGTATGATGGTAATGATGTTCTAGTCCAAACCTCTCGCTACAGTAACAGCATAACCCCTCGATGCGTCTGTCCAGGATCTCTCTCTGTGTGAGATGCTTATACTTCTCATCTGTTGGAGACTTGCTGCCCTTCCCTTGTGCTGTTTGGACCATTGTTGGTTGAGGCTTTTGGGTCTCCTCGGCCAACTGAGTGCAGAATGTGGTCACGCTGTTCGCGCTCTTGAACTGTCGTTCCGTGATAAGCCTAGCCTCAACCAACTGGGCAAGATCCATTGTCTCCATCAATCCCGTCGGCCTCTGCAAGCGTAGCTTAGCTTGAATGTCGGACCAGAGTCCCTTCATGAAGCTCTCCTCCAACGTCGCCTCAGGGATCCCTCTCATCCGAACCGCAAGTGCATCCTGTAGTCTTGGACGGTGTCTCTTGCCAAAGGACAAGGAGCTGTTCGTGTAGGTCCCCATCCAGTATGTTACGAAAGCGGTCCAACAAGTAGTCCTTGAACTATTCCCACAATTGCACACGTCGTCACTGTTGCCTCTACAGGTACCAGTACAAGGCCTTTCCCTCTCAGCGACGTCGGATGCCCACAGTTTCTCTGCCTCAGTCAAGCGGTTTACCGCGAAGTATTTCTCTGTAGGGTAGACCCACCCATAAGAATCCTCCTCCTTGAAGACTGGCAGTTACAGCTTCCGAACCCTGCTCTCGATGCCAAAGACTCCATGTCATGCTCTCTTTTATACTTGCCCGAAGTAGAATTGATGACACTCATTCTACGGAGCTCTTCTATCTTTCCACCGGTCTCCTCCTGCTTCACCGTTGTTCTCACAGACTCCATCCCCCAATCTGGACCTCCGTCTTCCCCAATCAAGCCCAAGGGTCACACCATCACGCTCTCTGTTACCCCCAAAGTGGTCGTTGACTCTCTGTACTCGACGTCAGGCTCCATAGATTCCCCTGTATGTGTCGTGAGACTGTCGGGTTCCAAGGAGAGTGTCGTTACTCCCCTTAACTGTCGCCATGGGCCAAGGGCCCTGGCGCTGGTAACAGGGCCCCGAGGGACCATGTAGTGGCGTAGTGGGCCCCTACTTGCGGCTGTGCAAGGAGCATGTGGCCCCTTGCAGAGGCATTAGGGGCTGGTGAGTGGGGATCGTGTGGCCCCCGGTAGGCTCATGGGGCTCGTGCGTTCCCAGGGGATGCAGGTGGGGGCTGCTACCCTGTAACGCCCCAGGAGCGGGTAACGTTACACTCTTAATTGTTTTGCAGGTCTTGCATGTACCAGTGAAGTCAATATAGTTTAAACAGGAAATAATAAGGACAAATATAAATGAGATACTCTTTTATTAAACCTTCAAATGGAATTACAATGTCTAGGCAGAAAGAAACACTACAGCTCAACTAAAACAATACTGAAAAGAAAACGACTAAGAGAAAACTAACTCTCCTGATGACACAGAAGCTCAGAAATCTGCGTTCTCAACAAGAAAATCAGACTCCTCGTACTGTGGGGCCTCCTCCTCGAGCTGAGTATGACCCGATGGATTTGAACCACCATTAATAAAGTAGATTGCAAACCGTATTAAACATTTAATTAATTATTTTGCAGGAATTTAGAAAGGTACCGAAAACTGTAAAAGAAAAGTTACTGACCTGTCATGATTTGAGTAGCATTAAGGAAATGAACATTTAACCAAAAAGGAATGTTGTTGTGTTGTGACTTATATAAGGAGGGCACGATGTGCAACGTGAAGTCCACCTTGGACCGTGGGGTGCTACCCCGGGCCGAGTATAAAGACAAACTGTACCGAGAACTCAGGATCCATAAAGGAAATCCTCCCAGATAGGGGCCATAAGCATGGCTTCAATCGCTCCCGCACCCTCTCAGTTTATAAGTTACCCCATACCCGTGTTGTCATGTGTAGTTGTTCTAGTACTAGGATGTCAAGTGTCTTGTTCTCGAAATTGTTCTCTAAATTATATATTTAGATAGCTATGCAAACTCTATGTCTAGGTTGTCATGTTTGGAGGGAGAAAATAAATCAGACGTTCCAATATTATCATATAATTTCGTTGCATAACTCCTAAATATACAATTTAGTGGAATTGGCAATTAGATATACATGTCCAATAATTACCAAAAACACCTGTAAAGCACATAGTTAAAATGACGAAATGTAAAAGGCAGAAGTAGCAAGAAGAAATGCAATTTATAAGAAAAAGTAATTGGAAAGATAAAGTAAAACTAGGAATGAATCAGATTCATGTTGGCACCTTTGGGGGGTTGTGGTCTACCTGCCTAGAGGGGTTGCTTAGCCTATAGGTTGCACATGTGAAAATAACTAGTTTGGGCCGAAGCAATTTAACCATTAGTGTAACAAAGTGATAATGATGGTGTCATGCAACTGGAGACAGTGGACATCAACATTTTCGCATCAAGCATACTGATGGTCCCAAAGAGAAGAAAACAACAAGCAACAGGGCCCATATTTTCGAGCAAAACAGTGCCAAACTAGCTAGTACTCCTCAGACAAGAACATGGGCCACGATAGCAGACATAAACTGAAAGTATACAGGAACATTGATATCAAGCAAACTGCAAACATACAGGAACATTTATAGCAAGCAACCACATGCATACAAGACCATTAGTAGCAGGCAAGAAGGGGTCCAGATCTTCACCCATTTTCATGACACGTAGTGTAAAACCCCATGGAGAAAAGGAAACGCCCAAAAGTTAACTCAATGACTCCCCAAGCCAAGCCTTCCGCCTCGGCGGCTAACCACAACCAATGTATCAACGCGAAGGGTCTAATCGAAAACACGGGACAACGGCCATTACGCCGTGAATCTAAAACTAGGTGCCAAAAAATATATTCATGGAGGAGTTTCCTCTCTAAGAATCCTTACATGAATCATCATCTTCATTCTCGAAATAAATAATTAGGAGCTTAATAGGTTCGGAATCTACCTGAAATCGAAGATTGCGAAAGTATAATAAAGATCCGAAGCCAACAGTGCAAAACCGAGAGCGTAGAGGCAGATCCGAAAACAACAGAACAAAACCGGGAGCCCAGAAGCAAAATCCGAGCTTCCAGAGCCAAAACCGAAGTATTCCAAGCAGCAATCGAGAACTTTTGAAGTGGAAAAATATAATTTTCGCATGCAAAAAGAACCCTAGTAGATCCATTCATATAAGGAGAGAAGAGAGAGAAAAGGGAAGAGATCTTATCGTGCGTGAATCGTGGCTCCGAAATCACCGGGATATACCCGCGAGAAGATCGGGCGGTTGAAGATGGATAGGGTTCCGAAAACCCTAAGTAATCGCCGCCATCCCTATTCGTGCGAGGGGAACGAGTCGAGAACCTGGCCTGGGCTCGGGTCGAAAAGAGAACGAGAGAGGGGGAGAGAAAATCGGGGGGGGGGGGGGGTCGCCGCGAGAGAGAGGGGGAGAGAAAATCGGGGGGGGGGGGGGGGGGGGGGGGTTCGCCGCGAGAGAGAGGGCACGGTGGGGGGTTTTTTTCTTTTCTGGGCTCGGACGCGAGAGAATGAGAGAGTGGGAGAGAGAAAGGGGTGGGGGTTTATTATTAAAAAGTGAAGTGGGCCCGGGTTTGGGCCTTTACACCTTATACACCTTCAAAGAAATTCCGTCCTCGGAATTCAAAGAAAACACTAAACGGTGAAAAGGTACGGATATCGCTCCTTCATCTCTTCTTCTCGCTCCCAGGTAGCCTCTCCTGGCGAGTCACGATGCCACATCACTTTGACCAAATTCACAGTCTTGTTCCTGAGAGCTCTGTCGACGATCAATTATCTCCGCTGGCTGCTGCTCATAACTCAAATCTGGCCTCACTGTGATCTCTGAATGATCAACCACATGGGTTGGGTCTCCCACATACTTACGCAGCTGGGATATGTGGAACACATTATGCACGCCCTCCAGAGATGGGGGCAGTGCAAGTCTGTATGCCACCTCGCCCACACGCTCGAGTATGTTAAAAGGTCCGATAAACCGTGTGCTAAGCTTCCCTCTGCGACCAAAACGGATCATGCCTCTATTAGGTGAAATCTTGAGAAAGACATGGTCTCCAGGCTGAAATTTCAAATGCCGCCTCTTTGCATCTGCCCAGTGCTTGTAACGGTCTTGTGCCACCTGTAGTCTCTCTCTGATAGTCCGTACAACATTCACTGCCTCTACAATCATCTCTGGCCCAACCAGTTCTCTGTCTCCAACATCGTCCCAGCTCAAAGGAGAACGACACTTTCTTCCATACAAAGCAGCAAAAGGAGCCATTCCAATACTCGCCTGATGACTATTATTATAAGCAAACTCCACGAGATGTAGATGGTCTTCCCATGACCCCTTAAAATCCAGCATGCATGCCCGCAGCATGTCCTCCAGAATCTGTATAGTACGCTCCGATTGTCCGTCCGTTTGAGGATGATAAGCTGTACTGAATTTCAGCTGCGTACCCAACTTTTCCTGTAGACTCTTCCAAAAATGCGAAGTAAACCGGGTGTCCCTATCAGAAACGATACTTACTGGGACCCCATGTAGCTTCACAATCTCCTCCATGTATCTCTTGGCAAGAGTCTCTGTAGACTGTCCAACCCTGAAGGGAATAAAATGAGCCGACTTGGTCAATCGATCAACGATCACCCAAACGGCGTCATGCTGCTTCTTGCTCTTTGGAAGTCCCGTCACGAAATCCATCGTGATATGCTGCCATTTCCACTCGGGGATGGGCAGGGGCTGTAACAGACCGGCAACGCGGTGATGCTCAGCCTTCACCTGCTGACACACCATACATCTGGCCACACTTTGCGCTACGCTTCTCTTCATTCCATGCCACCAGTAATTTCGTCGTAAATCTTGGTACATCTTGGTGCCTCCTGGGTGGATGGAGTACGGGGAACTGTGTGCTTCTTTTAATAATTCATCACTGACATCTCCTGACGGTACACATATTCTGCTGTCATATCTCAATGAACCATCTGCATGTATCTGAAATTCTGGTCTCTGTCCTGCCAATGCCATGTCCCTGATCCGCTGAAGCTTTGCATCTCCTGTCTGAGCAGCCTTGATTCTGTCTACCAACGTCGATTGTATCTCCATATTCATGAATGACGAGGTCAGCCCGGGTAACACCACGTCTATTTCCATGTCGCGGATCTCCTGCTGTAGTCTCCACTGCGTCGTAAGTGTCATCACTCCTAGAAGCCGACTCAAAGCGTCAGGTACCATGTTAACCTTTCCAGGGTGATACTGAAGATCAATGTCGTAATCCGCCATGAGCTCGATCCATCTCCGTTGTCGCTGGTTCAGATCCTTCTGCGTGAGGATGTATGTCAAGCTCTTATGATCCGTATATACCTTCACGCGCTCTCCAAGTAAAAAGTGCCTCCAGATCTTCAAGGCAAAAATTACTGCTGCCAACTCGAGATCGTGGGTGGGGTAATTCTTCTCATGATTCTTCAATTGCCTTGATGCATATGCAACAACGCGTCCGTGCTGGTGGAGCACACACCCAAGACCTTTGCCAGACGCGTCGCAGAACACCTCAAAATCTCCCATGCAATCTGGAATAATCAATATCGGCGCCGTCGTCAACCGCTTCTTCAATTCTTGGAAGGCATCGTTACACGCCCTCGACCAAACATACATCACGTCCTTGTCAACTGTGTCATGGGCTCGGCGATCCTCGAGAAATCCTTGATGAATCTCCTGTAGTAACCAGCTAGTCCCAAGAAACTCCGAATCTCTGACACTGTCTTAGGGACTGGCCAATTCTGAACTGCTGCAACCTTTTCTGGGTTCACAGAGATTCCTTCTCCCGAAATCACGTGGCCTAGAAATACCACCTTGTCCAACCAAAACTCACACTTACTGTACTTAGCGTATAGCTTGCTCCGCCTCAAGGTCTCTAGTACTGTCCTCAAATGTCCAGCGTGCTCCTGTGCATTCTTAGAGTACACTAATATATCATCCAGATACACCACCACGAATTTGTCCAAATATTCGTATAATACTTTGTGCATGAGATTCATGAATATCGCCGGTGCATTAGTCACACCAAACGGCATCACTAGAAACTCAGTGTCTGTATCTAGTGTTGAATGCTGTCTTGTGCACGTCTTCTTTCTTGACTCTCAACTGATGATAGCCGGTCTTCAAGTCCAGTTTAGAAAAGACGCTTGTTCCTCCAAGCTGATCAAATAAGTCGTCGATACGGGGAATAGGATACTTGTTCTTCACCGTAAGCTTGTTCAATTCCCTGTAATCGACGCACATCCGTTTGGATCCATCTTTCTTCTTCACCAATAATATTGGAGCGTCCCAAGGAGACACACTGGGACGTATCCACCCTTTCTTCAAGAGGTCATCCAACTGCATCCGCACTTCAAACAACTCGGATGGTGACATGCGGTAAGGCTGTCTAGAATAAGGCTGGGCACCAGGCACCAGCTCGATCGCAAACTCAACTCCGTGGTCTGGAGGTAACCCAGTAAGTTCATCCGGAAACACATCCGGGAAATCTCGGACTACCTCCGGCTTCTCTATCTCAATCTCCATGGCAGTCGCTGCTGTTGGTTTAGCTCTGAACCTTGCTGGTTTCTCTGTTCTGACAAATTCGAATCTAGTTTGGTTTGGCATGTCACACACCACTCTTCCTTTGCGACAGTCAATCGTGGCATAATGTACCGCCAACCAATCCATCCCGAGGACGACATCAAAATTTGGCATGTTGATGACGATGAAATCTGCTGGCAGTTTGTGTCCACATATATCCACAGGACATGAAAGACATGCACTAGTCGTGGTCAGTACTCCACTGCATGTGTTAACGTCCCAACAAGAATCGAGGGACGAGACAGGAATGGTGTGCTGTTCGACGAAACGCTTGGACATAAAACAATGTGAAGCTCCCGAGTCGAATAGGGCGAGGACAGGTCTATTGGCAACTATTATGATACCTACGGTCATGGATACTAAGTCTAAGCATACATTAACATTGTATGAAAACATAATTAAATGGATAAATAAGCAGTAAACTGTAAACTACATACCAGTGATAACTTGGCCAGTGGCCTCTGCCTCCTCCTCGCCTGCTATTAACAGGTCTATTGGCAACTATTAACATAGTGAAAATCTGGCGCTTTGCTGGTGGAGCCTGAGTCCTCGCCTGCTGGTACACCTTTTGCTGAGGTGGAAGTGGAGCTCTACGCTGATTGCCCCCTGCCGGGGCTGGGGCTGGGGCTGGAGCTGGAGCGGTAGGCTGGGCTGGGGCAGCTGGTCTCTGTACCCTATGCGGGCAATCTCTCGCAGTGTGGTCCTTGGCACCACAAACCAGGCACAAATTTAGGTAGAGTCTGCACTCTGGCTTGATGTGACCCGGTTTGTTGCAATAGTGACAGATAGGAGTGGGTCGCCTGAGTTGTGATTGCTGCGGTGGCTGGGGTGGTGCAGGCCTCTTAAACTGTGTCTGGTGCATAGGCCTGTGAAGCTGTCTGGTAGGAGCAGGTGGCTGTCTGTGATGCCCTGGAGGAGCTGTCGAAGAAGGAGGTGGTCGTCGTGGGACAGCCACCTGATGCTCCCGTGCTCGCTCCCGCTGTACATACTCGTACTCTCGAGCAGTAAAGAGCACGTCAGCATGGGTCTTCAGTTTGAACCCGACCAGCTTATCACGAATGTCGATGTTCAGGCCCTTCTGGAATCTCTTGGCTCGAGCCAGAGGAGTGGACACCACGTCCTTAGCAAACCTGGAGTTTACAGGTCATTAGAAAAAGAAGTCATGTATTCGGAATAAATAACGGTTATGGGTCAAAATTCGTACCTGCTGAGCTTAGAGAACTCAGCATCGTATTCTTCCACAGTCATGGAACCTTGCTTCAGTTCCATAAACCGTTCCTCGAGCTCCATCTGCGCCTCAGGTGAAAAGAATTGGGCATCGAATGCCTCCTTAAATGCATCCCAAGAGATCGGTTGCGGTAAACGGTCCTCCACAGAATCCCACCATAACATGGCATCCTTGGTCAACTGTAGCCTTGCCATATCGACTCAAGAATCCACGGGAGCTCGTACCGCCTTCAGCATATGAGTAATAGACAGCAGCCATTCCTCTGCAGCTAGAGGGTCCTCCCGTCCGGTGAAGATCGGTGGACGCAGTGACCGGAACTCTTGTACTCCTCCTTCTCGCTTTGATTCCTGTCGCACCGGTTCCTGCCGCATGGCTTCCTGTCGTATGGCTTGAACCATTTCTCGCAGTGCTCGATCAGATATCTGGTGCACCATCGGAGGTTGTTCAGCATCAGCACTGCCATCATTGCTAGCACCGTTTCCATTGAGGCCAGCTTCAGGATTGATATTGTTGGCGGGGTCCTCATTGTTGGGGATATGGTTTCCATTCCCGTTCATCTCCATCTCTGTGTTGACAATATCAGGATTCGATCCAACGGTGGTACGTGTACGCCGGTTATACACCTTCGACATTCTGTAATTCAAGGATGGTTGTCAGTTTAATAATTCGAGTATCTTATAAATATTTCCTGTTTATCCTATACTGTTCACGAGGTGGTTGCGCGGACCTGCATGGGCCACCACTTGTAACGCCCCAGGAGCGGGTAACGTTACACTCTTAATAGTTTTGCAGGTCTTGCATGTACCAGTGAAGTCAATATAGTTTAAACAGGAAATAATAAGGACAAAGATAAATGAGATACTCTTTTATTAAACCTTCGAATGGAATTACAATGTCTAGGCAGAAAGAAACACTACAGCTCAACTAAAACAATACTGAAAAGAAAACGACTAAGAGAAAACTAACTCTCCTGATGACACAGAAGCTCAGAAATCTGCGTTCTCAACAAGAAAATCAGACTCCTCGTACTGTGGGGCCTCCTCCTCGAGCTGAGTATGACCTGATGGATTTGAACCACCATTAATAAAGTAGATTGCAAACCGTATTAAACATTTAATTAATTATTTTGCAGGAATTTAGAAAGGTACCGAAAACTGTAAAAGAAAAGTTACTGACCTGTCATGATTTGAGTAGCATTAAGGAAAGGAACATTTAACCAAAAAAGAATGTTGTTGTGTTGTGACTTATATAAGGAGGGCACGATGTGCAACGTGAAGTCCACCTTGGACCGCGGGGTGCTACCCCGGGCCGAGTATAAGGACAAACTGTACCGAGAACTCAGGATCCATAAAGGAAATCCTCCCAGATAGGGGCCATAAGCATGGCTTCAATCGCTCCCGCACCCTCTCAATTTATAAGTTACCCCATACCCGTGTTGTCATGTGTAGTTGTTCTAGTACTAGGATGTCAAGTGTCTTGTTCTCGAAATTGTTCTCTAAATTATATATTTAGATAGCTATGCAAACTCTATGTCTAGGTTGTCATGTTTGGAGGGAGAAAATAAATCAGACGTTCCAATATTATCATATAATTTCGTTGCATAACTCCTAAATATACAATTTAGTGGAATTGGCAATTAGATATACATGTCCAATAATTACCAAAAACACCTGTAAAGCACATAGTTAAAATGACGAAATGTAAAAGGCAGAAGTAGCAAGAAGAAATGCAATTTATAAGAAAAAGTAATTGGAAAGATAAAGTAAAACTAGGAATGAATCAGATTCATGTTGGCACCTTTGGGGGGTTGTGGTCTACCTGCCTAGAGGGGTTGCTTAGCCTATAGGTTGCGCATGTGAAAATAACTAGTTTGGGCCGAAGCAATTTAACCATTAGTGTAACAAAGTGATAATGATGGTGTCATGCAACTGGAGACAGTGGACATCAACATTTTCGCATCAAGCATACTGATGGTCCCAAAGAGAAGAAAACAGCAAGCAACAGGGCCCATATTTTCGAGCAAAACAGTGCCAAACTAGCTAGTACTCCTCAGACAAGAACATGGGCCACGATAGCAGACATAAACTGAAGGTATACAGGAACATTGATATCAAGCAAACTGCAAACATACAGGAACATTTATAGCAAGCAACCACATGCATACAAGACCATTAGTAGCAGGCAAGAAGGGGTCCAGATCTTCACCCATTTTCATGACACGTAGTGTAAAACCCCATGGAGAAAAGGAAACGCCCAAAAGTTAACTCAATGACTCCCCAAGCCAAGCCTTCCGCCTCGGCGGCTAACCACAACCAATGTATCAACGCGAAGGGTCTAATCGAAAACAAGGGACAACAGCCATTACGCCGTGAATCTAAAACTAGGTGCCAAAAAATATATTCATGGAGGAGTTTCCTCTCTAAGAATCCTTACATGAATCATCATCTTCATTCTCGAAATAAATAATTAGGAGCTTAATAGGTTCGGAATCTACCTGAAATCGAAGATTGCGAAAGTATAATAAAGATCCGAAGCCAACAGTGCAAAACCGAGAGCGTAGAGGCAGATCCGAAAACAACAGAACAAAACCGGGAGCCCAGAAGCAAAATCCGAGCTTCCAGAGCCAAAACCGAAGTATTCCAAGCAGCAATCGAGAACTTTTGAAGTGGAAAAATATAATTTTCGCATGCAAAAAGAACCCTAGTAGATCCATTCATATAAGGAGAGAAGAGAGAGAAAAGGGAAGAGATCTTATCGTGCGTGAATCGTGGCTCCGAAATCACCGGGATATACCCGCGAGAAGATCGGGCGGTTGAAGATGGATAGGGTTCCGAAAACCCTAAGTAATCGCCGCCATCCCTATTCGTGCGAGGGGAACGAGTCGAGAACCTGGCCTGGGCTCGGGTCGAAAAGAGAACGAGAGAGGGGGAGAGAAAATCGGGGGGGGGGGGGGGGGTTCGCCGCGAGAGAGAGGGCACGGGGGGGGGGGGGGTTTCTTTTCTGGGCTCGGACGCGAGAGAATGAGAGAGTGGGAGAGAGAAAGGGGTGGGGGTTTATTATTAAAAAGTGAAGTGGGCCCGGGTTTGGGCCTTTACATACCCCCAGTTGGGATTTTGGGGACGACGACCCTTCCACCCGGGTGGTTGCTGCTAGAGGCCCCTTCTGTTGTCTGAACACTAGGGGTTTACCCCCACTCCTACCATTTGTCGCCTTGTTCCAGTAGATCGCCGTCAAAGATCACAACGTTACTCTTTCCATTGTCCAACGCTTGCTCCTTTAGCCTTTGATCTTCGTTCGGGTCTTCATCACTCTCTATATTGGATTCACTGAGCTCATCTCTTTAGATCTAGGGCTTCTCTACTTCTCTTCCATTTTTATTATGATTCCACACAACATCTTCAATTGATTTGAGATCTCTCCTTCATAGCTAGCATTTTTTCATTCGTCGATCTCTTGAGCCCCTTGATCTCAGAATTAAACTTCTCCAAAGCTTCCATCTTTCTTGTTGTGGGCACGAAGGTCTTGTTCTGATACCAATTTGTTAGGAAAGGTTATGGTCTGAGTGGAAGAAATTTGGGGATTTGGCGGAAAAAGAGGATTTTTAAGATAATCAAGAGAATTATAGAGTTGGTTTCAATTAGAAAGGAAACCACTATCCTACTTTTTGATTCAAGATAAAGGCTAACTCTCTAAGATCTACTCTTAATATACTCATATTCTTTCTTCTTCTTTCTTCAAATTCAACATAACTCTAGCCATAACACTTTAGCCATAACATGCACTCTCAATATAAATGGTTGATTTGCCCATTAGTACAAAATATGACATTAAAGCCCAAAATAACAAGTTTGCCACTTGGGACCAAACCTACAAAATACCACTAGGTGGCCGAACGTCATTCCCAACAGAAGTATAGAGGGGGCTTTAGTTTGTTTTGTATAGGCTTTGACTCAAGGTAGAAAGTACAAGGCTGTATTGAGGGTGAAGGCCCATGCAGATACGCACTGGGAGCTGCGAAACATGACATGTAATTTGGAGCTTGTTTAGACCGAATCAAGATTTGACCCATTCAAAAGACACCAACCTAAAACAAGAGAGTTCTATATGGAATATAACTTTAAGAGGCAATTAAGGAGACTAAAACGGCTAATGAGATTAAAGCGGTTGAGGTTTTTGGCTAGGATAATGACTCTTACAAGGAGTATCTGATAGGAATCAAGTTTTATTTAGTTAAAATTAGTTAGTTATTTTATTTGTTTTTCTTTGATTTTTATCTATTAGGATTTTAGTTAATTTTATTTGTTATGTTTAATTTGTTATTTGGTTCTAGTCCACATCTGATGAGAGGATTTATTTTTGATTGAAGCTCATAAATAAACCTTAAACTAACTTTATTATTCAATGAATTATTTGAGATCAAATTTACTAGCCTAATATAAGTTTAACTTGGTTACGAGAAGTCTAACATTCTCAATGAGAAGCATTAGAAACCTAATTCCTATGTGTTCTTCCTCAATTTCCCCAATTCTACCAATTTTTCTCGTGGTTCTTCATCAAATTTGTTATCAAAAATAAAGTTCTATTTTTTTTTCATCTTTGTTCATCTTCATCTTCATTCTCTTCTTCATCTTTTTTGCTTTACAATATGGTTTAATCAAAAAAATTCCACCTTAACCCTAGCCATTATTTGATTCATCCTTTATTTTTAGGTTTGTGTCAAAAAATAGCAACTTTTTTGATCAAAAAAGAAAAAAATCAAAAGAAAAAATAGAGCAAAAAATAAAAAATGAGAGGAAAAAATTGAAAAGGAGTTAAAAAATAAAAAAAGAAAGAAGAATAAGAAGGAAAAAATTCAAACTAGAGTCAAAAAAGTTCGGTTTAGCTAAAAATTTTAGTTCAAAGAATTTTCATGAAAAAATTTCCAAAAAATAAATTTTGCTACAGTGCATGTAATTTTTAAGGTATTTTTTTAGAATTTTACATGTGCATTAATTTTCAAAAAATTTAGCGGATTTTCTAAGGGGGTTTCAACTATTTTTGCGCAATGTTCATGTTTCAGTGAGTCTAATGCCTTTTTCAGCCAGAATTCAGTTCTGTTTGAGCAAGATGCAAGTCAACTCAAGTAAAGTATGCATTTTGAAGTCGTTTTAGTTAGATTTTAGAACTGTTTAAATCTGTCGCAAGTCAGTTCAACAATTTAAGTTAGAGGCATTTTAAGTTATTTTAAGTATATTTTAATGGGATTTTACAGTACATGTTTGGATACCTACAATTTTACAAAAACTAAGCATAGAAAGTACTGCATCCTATCCGTTTTTGAGGGATGCAATGGATACTGATGTTTTGACGAATGTGAGTCTGTTATGGAAGAGTTCTTTTCATTCTGCTATAATCTAACAGATGAGAATAAATTTTGATATGCCGAACACAAATTAAAGGGAGAAGCTTTTTATTTTTGGAGACAATCTTTGTAGGTCTTGGTTGAAGATGAAGCTTCAACATCAATATCTTTACAAACACCAATCAATCCGTCATTTGTCATAACCTTCCTCAGGTTCAAAGTCTAGTCTAAAATGAATTCGCAAATAGATCCTTATGGGAAGATAAAAAAATTGTGAAGACATCAACAAGCTTCTGCAAACGGTGTAAATGAAATAGCTTGAAGTTTTATAAGAGCTCGAACTCAAATCTACGTCCATAATTGAGCTCGCTCGTGATTGAGCTCGAGCCAGAAACTAAGGTAGAATTTGAGATTGTGTACAAGCTTGAGTTAGATCCTGAGTATATGATTGAGACAGAGATTGAATTTGAACCCATGTTGAAATCTGAGCCTGAGCTAGATCTCCAGCTTAAGCCACTTGCTGATCACACGTTAGAGCTACAAATATAGGCAGCACATGAGATGATTGAGCATATCAATTTCATCATCATAAATACTTCATAACCTACCAATCAGCAGATTTTGAGCACTTTCTTATCTGTTATGATTCCCTGATAAAGTTCATCTACAAGTTTTCGTTTTACGTTATCCCAAAGTTCATGGATGCATCTTCACAACTACAAAAGACTATTGATTTCTGTCCGATTGTGTTTTTTTCATCACCATTCATCATGTGATGATGAATGTTTTCAAAATTAGGAAGAATGATAGGGATTACATTTTTATTTAGTTAGAATTTAGTTAGAATTTTAGTTATTTTTATTTGGTTTTATCTATTAGGATTTTAGTTGATTTTATTTACTATTTTAAATTTGTTATTTGGATTTAGTACCACATCAGATGGGTGAAGGTTTATTTTTAGCTGTAAGCCTATAAATAGGCCTTAAATTGATTTTATTATTCAATAAAAAATTTGAGATCAAATTTACTAAATTGGGATAGGTTTAACCCATTGATGAAATCAACCTCCTTGATGAGAAGCCTTAGGATCCTTTTTTCTCTTTGTTTTCCCCAATTTTCCCCATTCTCTTAATATTTCCTCTACTTTTACATCAGCGTAGACTCTATGTAAATATACACCCCTATGTAGGATGATAGAATGTACTTTAATCTCAAGTCATGCAATATACTTGCTTTGTTTTCGAGAATGTCTCACGTAGGCGTTGAATGGATTTAGGTCGGGAATCATCCTGATATCTGTTGGTGGTATGTAGGCACAATGAAGGAGACGGATTTGAATAAGTGTCGCGTGACTTGTACAGAACTCATCAATGAAGGCGGGATCAGCATCATCCATGCAAAAGTACAACAGTTCCCATCCACATATCTTTCTTGCAATGTACGTATATGTAGATATTGTGTATTGCAACAATTAGCATCGTTTGTCAAAACTCATTGTTTTGATATGATGATTCTTAATCTTGCTTTCCCCCCCTAAAATGGCTAATAAAAGGAATGACAATCGTGCAAAAGAATTAGCGGCGGAGGAATTTTATGCTCTTATAGAGCAGTTATCAGGATAATGGTGATCCTGAGAAGGGCAATATGGCTTCCACCAATGGTAATGCCAGAGAAGGCAACGATGTGTAGAGTAAACATGAGTGGGCAATGCAAAGGATAGTCTTGAAACCAGTGTGGTGGAAAGCCTTGCAAGGAGGCTAACCAACCATCAATCAAAGCTTAGTAGGTGAAGTCATGAAAGCTTATAGGTGATGAAGATATATGAAAGTACGACTTAATAGAAGATGCATCGGAGGTTCGAGTCAAAGCATGCATATGCCACTTCGAATTACGTAGGTTGCACAGTACTCATTGTAACAGCATCGAATGTCCTTAAGCATGGATGAACGACATTTTAGTAAACATGCCGTTCACGATTAATGATAACAAGGTGAAAAGGGATACACCAAAATACTACGAATACCACCATGATTGTGGACGCATGACCAACAGCTACATGTCGCTTCTAACGATATTAAGACACTGGTCAAGTAGGGACAAATTACTGAATTTCATAGTAGGAGTTAGCGGTGACAATATTGTTGTTTTGTGTGCTGCAAAATCTCCATCTGCACATCTCTGATGGGCTCGAGTTTTGATGTTGGTTGTGGGGGGGGGGGGGGGGGGGGGGGGGTTTAAAGGATGTTTTTGACAGCCGGTTCTTTGAGAGAGAGAGAGGGGGGGGGGGGGGAGAGAGAGAGGGTGCAAGCTCTCATGTCTTTCAGAGAAAGAGAAGGGGTTGCCATTTTCAGAGCGCTGAGATTAAGAGTGCAGTGCTGCCATTCTTGAGAGAAAAGTGTGAGAGCTTTGTGATTTTAGAATAGAGTAGAATCAAGGAGAAGAAGCTTAGGGCTTGTTGGGTTCTCTTGATTTCTTGGGTCTTCTAGTTAGCCTCTTGTTTTGCTTCTTTGTGAGATAAGTGAGGACTTGGATATTCCAAGTTATTATTCACTTGAGGGTGAAGAAGAAGAGGGTTGTAAAGCTCGTGTTTTTTCCTCTCAATCAAGATAGTGGATCGTCTCGGAATGCTAGAATAGGTTGATTCTTAACCGAACCAGCGTAAAATATGTGCATATTGTATTATTAGAATTGTTGTGGTGTTTGCATCCATATTACATTTGCTACCGCAAGATCCGAAGGGAAAATGTTGGTGTAGTCTTGTCACCCTAATTTTTTGCAAGCCCCTGCTCCCTGGCCAGTTGTTACGATTTGCTATTCCGCAGGGCTGGCAAGGTTTTTTATCAAGTGGTAGCAAAGTACTTGGTTACCTGTGGAGGATTTGAGTAGAGAAGATAGTGAGTTTGGCAACATTTAACATAGAAAGGTTCACCTGGCGTAACGATTTACGTTATGACAAGTGAAGGTGAAGAATTACTTGAGGCAAACGAATTGTTCCCAAATTGTCTTCAAGGAAGACACGATTGGCAAAGATGTAACGGAAAGGGGCAAGGTGGAGGCATATAGCGCCATTCAATTGTCACTAGTCGATACCGTCTTGAGAGAAGTATTGGACAATGCTACGGCCAAGGACATGTAGATGGGTTGTATACGAAGAAGTCTTTTACGAGTCACATCTACTTGTTGCAACAGCTTTATACTCTAAGGATGAAGCCTGGAATGGCGGTGAAGGACCATATGGATGAAATGAACCTAATTGTGATGGATCTGTGGGGAATGGAGGTCAAGATTGATGATGAGCAACATGCGGTGATCTTGCTATATTCTTTGACCGAGGATTTCTCCAATTTTGTTCGGTCCATGATTTATGGATGAACAACGTTCACCGTGGATGAGGTGAAGGCGGCTCTTCATACAGAGCTTCTATGTGAGAAGGTCCATGGAAGAGACCTTGGGATTAACCGTGATGAAGTCTTGTATGTGAGAGGGAGACCAGACAAGAAAGGGGAGGACCACTCGAAATCTCGGCATTCCAGAGATAGCAAGGACAACTCATGTTTCACTTGCAAGCAGAAAGGTTATTGGAGGAACCAATGCCATAATAGGTTTGTGAAGAGAGACAAGGATGTTTCTGGTTTCGCTTCATTGGGATTTGAGGAAATACAGATTCGTGATGATACGGACCACGAAGAAAAGGGTAGAGACTCACAGATGTTCGTAGCTGCGGTGTCCGGTGAGGCACAAGTTGCATGGTTGATGGACAGTGGATGTTCCTACCATATGACTCCGTATCAGGGTTGGTTTTCCACATATCATTTCCAAGAAGATGGAGCTTCAATCCTTACGGGGAATAATGCGACGTGCAAGACCGTGGGTGTTGGAACAGTCCGGATCCGCATGCACGATGGGATCGTGCGTACCCTTGTCGATGGTAGACATGTGCCTGATCTCAGGAAGAGATTGATATCCATCGGTGTGTTGGATAATGTTGGATACAAATCAGTTGTAAAGAATGGCCAGCTGAGGGTATTCAAAGGTGCCATGGTGGTGATGAAGGAAAGGAAAATATGGAACTTGTATTCCCTACAAGGTAGTACAGTTGAGGGCGAATCTGATGCCACATCTTCTAGTTCCAGCGATGGAGACTCTACTAAGTTATGGCATTACCGTTTGGGTCACCCGTGTGATAAGACCATATGTGTTCTCCGACGAAGAAAATTGACAGGAGCGAGCGAGGAGAGCGTGGAGTTCTGTGAAAGCCGTGTCTACGAAAAAGACAAATGTGCAGTTCAACACGGGGATGCACACTAGTAGAGGTCCTTTGGATTACATACATTCCGATGTGTTGGGGCCGTGTCCTATAGTATCAGGAGGTGGTGCTAGATACTTGGTCCTCTTCATCGATGGTTATTCTAGGGAGGTTTGGATGTACTTGATGAAGATAAAAGATCAAATCTTCATGATGTTCAAGCAATGGCTAGCCATGGTTGAAAACTTGAAAAGCAATCCGGCAAGGCGGTGAAAGTCCTTAGATCCGACAATGGAGGTGAGTACACCTCGAGGGAGTTCACAGGATTCTGCAGATACCATGGGATTCAACATCATTTTACTACACTGTGTGATCGCAGTCGAACGGGGTTGAAGAGTGGATGAACATGACATTGTTGGAGAGAGTGCGATGCTTGAGGCACTCAGCCGGATTGGAGAAGGAATTTTGAGGTGCGATTCTCACAATAGCCGTGAACATAGTGAACCGAGTTCCATCGGCGGCTATTAATTACCAAATTCCACAAGAGAAGTGGAGTGGGAGAGTTGTTGATTACTCGTACTTACGCATCATTGGTTGCCCGACCTTATGCTATAGATATGGGGAACACGTTGGACCTATGGGCGAAAAAGTATATTTTTCTTGGTTATGGTGACGATGTGACGAGATATCGCTTGTGGGATCCAGTGGGACACAAGGCGATTTTGAGTAGACATGTCACCTTCAATGAGTCTGTGATGCTCAGGGCGAAGCAGGTTCATTCGAATGATTAAGAGACACAGGTGGAGACCACGTCAGAGACGGTTGATCTTTTGACCCATTTCAGAGGCGACCGGGCAAGAAGCCTATGGTCGAGGTCTCATTTGCGGGATATGATGAGGTCCATGTTGAGGACCAATTGCAGACAGTGGTACAAGCACATGGACGTGATAAGTTTCATGCAGAGGAGGTGCGGAGGCCTAAGGGACCCAAGAAGGCACTCGAGAGACTTGGTGCTTGGGATTATGCGGGGTTCTCTTTTGAAGACATGACATCATATGCCTTGAATATTGAGCACGATGAGCCGATGAACTATGGTGGAGCAATGAGCTCGAGCGATGTAAATTGGCAAGGAGCTATGGAAAAAGAGATGGAGTCTCTCCATCACAATGACACGTGGGATTTAGTTTGTTTACCTGAGATAAGCGTGCCATTGGCTGTATGCGGATTTATAAGGTCAAGGAAAGCTCGACCGAAGATGGTGGTGATGTACGATATAAAGCCAGGCTAGTGGCTAAGGGTTTTGCACAAAGGAAGGGATATGACTACAATGAGATATTTTCTCCCGTAGTGAGACACATCCATTCGTGTTTTGTTAGCACTAGTCGCATACATGGACATGGAGTTGGAGCAACTCGATGTTAACACCACATTCTTACATGTGGATTTGGATGTGAGGAGATATACATGCACCAATCGGAGGGATTCGTGACAGAAGGGAAGGAGAGATTGGTCTGCAGGTTGAAGAAATCCTTGTATGGGCTAAAGCAGTCACCAATGTTGTGGTATAAGAGATTTGATAGACTCATGTTGAGTGTATGGTATGAGCGAAGCGTGAAGGATCAATGTGCTTATGTGCACACATTGGATGACTGCTTACGTGTCTACCTCCTACTCTATGTTGACGACATGTCGATTGCTTCCTGCAACATGTCTAAGGTCAAGAAGCTAAAGTTGAAGCTGGGGAGAGAGTTCGATATGAAGGACTTGGGGTCAACGAAGAAAATCCTAGGGATGGAGATATTATGGGATAATAGGGAAGGTGAGCTAAGGTTGTCGCAGAAGGAGTATATTGAGAAGGTGCTTGTCCGTTATGGAATGGAGAGTGCAAAGCCCGTGGGGACATCTTTTAGAGCTCACTTCTAGCTTTAGGCATTGCAGTCGCCAAGCACCGAGGATGAGAAGGCGATGTCTCAGATGCCACATGCTAGTGCAGTTGTGAGTTTGATGTACGCGATAGTTTGTATGCATCCATATATTGCACAGGCTGTGGGAGTAGTGAGTAGATATATGACGAGAACCCCGGCAAGGGCATTGGCAGTCCGTTAAGTGGATATTGCGACATCTGCGAGGCATAGTTGATGTCAGTTTGCATTTTGGCAAAGGTGATGGTGTGGTGCTGACATGGCACTGTGATTCAGACTATGCTGGTGACAGTGACAGACGAAGATCGACCACATATTACATGTTTACGTTGGGCATCGCAGCAGTGTCATGGCGATCGGTCCTACAGTCGGTTATTGCATTGTCAACCATGATGGCTGAGTTGATTATCGCAGTGGAAGAGGTGAAGGATGCAAAGTATTTGAGATGTCTGCTAGAGGATTTGGGGATGTCGCAGTGATCGTCGTTGGTTTTCAGCGAAAGCCAGAGCGCTATTAATCTTGCGAAGCATCGGGTTTACAGTTCGAGGACGAAACACATAGATGTACGTGATTGCTTCCTAGACGAGGAGAGCAAGCAGATTGAGCTTCAGAAGGTCCCGACCGAGAAGAACCTCACAGACATGTTCACCATGCCCGTTTCTGCCATCAAGCTTAAGACATGCTTAAGCTTGATTTTCTGGTGGCTTGAGTGTGGCGCCGAAGGGCGCGGATTCCGAGACGACAAGGAGGTCCGTGGAGTGACCATGTAGTTTTGATCAAGTTAAAGCTTAGATGTCGTGCTGGAGATTTTGTAGTAAGGTAGAGTGTTGTTTTTTGTGTGCTGCAAAATCCTTATCTGCACAGCTTTGATGGGCCCGAGCTTTGATGTTGGTTGTTGGGGTTTTAAAGGATTTTTTGACAGCCAACTCTTTGAAAAAGAGTGACTGATAGTGTGAGAGAGTAGGTGCATGCTCACATTTTTTCAGAGAAAGAGAAGGAAAGAGAAGTGGCTGCCATTTTCAGAGAGCTGAGAAAAAAATTGTAGTGCTGCCATTCTGAAGAGAAAAGTGTGAGAGCTTTGGGATTTTAGAAGAGAGTAGAATCAAGGAGAAGAAGCTTAGGGCTTGTTGGGTTCTCTTGATTTCTTGTGTCTTCTAGTTAGCCTCTTGTTTTGCTTTTTTGTGAGATAAGTGAGGACTTGGATATTCCAAGTTATTACTCACTTGAGGGTGAAAAGAAGAGGGTTGTAAAACTCGTGTTTTTTCTCTTGATCAAGATAGTGGATCGTCTCGGAATGCTGGAGTAGGTTGATTCTCAACTGAACCAGGATAAAATCTGTGCCTATTGTATTTTCAGAATTGTTGTTGTGTTTGCATTCATATTTCGTTTGCTAAATTGCTACCGCAAGATCCGGAGAGAAACAATTGTTGTAGTCTTGTCACCCTAATTTTTTGCAAGCACATACTCCCTAGCTAGTTGTTATGGTTTGCTATTCCAACAGGGGTTGGCAAAATTTTTTATCAACAAATATGCCCCCCCCCCCCCCCCCCCCCCCCCCCCCCCCGGCGGAGGAGATCACATACCTGGAAGCGTCATGCAAACAACATATGAACACAATGCTAGGATTTTCTGCTAATTTGTTAAGGTAGCAGGTCTACGGAGAATCACGTATGAAATGTCCAATAGAATACCTCCCAATATTTGCTTATTTTGATTTATAATTGCTATTAGATTATCTTTTGTATCCTTATTGGAGAAAAATTGCTAATCTTGAACTTTGCTTTAATTCGGTAGAACGTAGCAGGATATGTTCGCCTGAGGGTGATCCCACTACTTGAGAGCAGTCAGATTTTGATGTAGTAAATTGTTCATTCAAGAGAACCATGTTGTCAGATGGTAGTCGGATTCACTTTATACCTAAAAGATCAGGTTAGTCCGAGGACGATCCCTGTTGCCTGAGGGTAATTAGATTTCGCAGGATGTACCAAGTTGTGTTCACCTGTGGGAAACCCGCCACCTGAAGGTAGTAGGGCTTCGTTGGAGATATTAGAGACAATCTTGTTGTCTAATGGTAATTGAATTTAATTGCACACATTAGGTCAGGTTCACATGTGGACAATCATGTTACTCGAGGGCAGTTGAATTCAACAAGATGAGAGGATGTGCTAGCCTGTAGGTAACCTTGTTCAGTTGATATACGGGACAAGTCCATCTGTTGGCGACTTAACTGCCTGAGGAAGGTTAGATGGATGTGGTTGAGCAGGTTTTCTCCAGGCAGACACCCTGACACATGTATGTAGGGAAGAGGAGTAGGATTAGCATGCTACGTCCACAAGCAAAGATAGCCTTTGCTTGTTACGACTTTATACATGAGCAGGTTTTGTTGGTTTACCTTCAGGCAAGTGATTAGATTTGCATATGGGAGATGATGGGTGGTTGCGCCTCTGGGCAAGTGATAAGCTGCATATTGGCACTTGTTGAACTATGCTGGTGGTAAAAAATCTATCATGAGATGTCACGGAGTTTGCCATTGGGCAGAAAGCATTGAAAGCTGTCGCAAATTTGGTTCTGGGTGGTTGAAGATCCATCTCAGGATCGCTTCGAATATGCGCAAAGTAGGACTTAGGTAATACTTACATTTTGTTTAATGAAAATATATGCAAGCATGATTTGTTCTGACCTATGGATTGTTTTGGTCTGTTCTAGTTTTAGCCTATGTGGACGTGCTCAGCTAGTTCAAAGTGTTTTGATTAAATCCTTAAGGGTATTCGTTGCATGTTTTGTTCCGATTTTCACCAATGAAGGCATTTGCTCGAATGGTTTGGTTTATAAAGGGTTTGCCTCGAAGGGCATGCTCTAACTTAACCCCAGAAGCACTCAATCGATGGATGTTTTGTTTTAATGCCATTTTGATTCGCTTCGGTTTCACCCTGAGGTGCTTTTGTCAGTTTCTTCATTGGGAATTTATTGAACTGTCTTGCTTTTTGGTGATTTCCTTTGATTTCGCATGTAAGCATTCCCTTAACCGTTTGAGTTCAGGAAAATTCATAATTGTCGAAGTCTCAACTAGGGGGGGCAATGACCAAGCTTTCAAATGAAGTTTGAACTTCGATCAGGTTTTACTCATTTCGACAAATCCCAAAGCTAGCCTTGGGGGGTGAGTCCATGACATAATACGTCAAATTCAAAATATGCTAAATTGAGCAGAAACACGCATGATCAAGAATCAAATGCTTTTATAACAAATCTTAAGCCAAATCTTAAGTAGCAAGCATAACAAAAGTGGAAAGTAGGTAAAGAATACCTTAGCTACAAAGACGAGGCTTTGCGTCCTTAGGCAAACCAAAGAAAAAAGAAAGACACGAATTTCTTGCAATGATATTTTTTAGATATACACGTTCACGCAAAGAATGATATTTTTTATGCAAAAGCTAAGAAAGGTCCAGCTATAACTAGAGGCAAGACCAAGATGGACATCCCCATCTTCTAGCTTGGAAGTAGATTAGCCAGATTGACAAAGATGATCAGCCACCGCTTTGACGTTGTACATTTGTTGATCTTCAAATGCACATGAAAATCGCCCTAAATTGCATGGAAGATGTTTGTTAACCTTTTATTGCACAAGTAATGCAATTCTCATCCTATAATCAAGAGTATGTGTAAGGAAAATGGAGGCTAATCACTCTCTTGATGAAGCAAGAAAGTAAGAATTGACGCGGTGGTTCCCGAGGCATGTCTAGAGATCATCCAAAAATAAAAACAATATGTTAGCCGATCTTCCAACTTGACAGAAGATCCACTCATTGGTTGGAGACGTGTTGATATTGTTGGATATTGAGAACTCCTAAGTATGTTTTGATGGTGATTAACAAATGATTATTATTAATCTTATTCATCAGATGTATAGGAATAAAAAAGATGAAGAAATAAGGCTTTAATCAATGACGTCAACAAAAGTCAACATTTCATGTAAATGACCAAATTGAAGACTCAAAAGGATGATCAAGGATAATCAAAAGCCAGTGCATGTCAATGATGACCAAAGGAAGTGTCGAAGCTCAACCAAAGGCCAAGAAATCAAAAGAAAGCTAAGGTATGAAGATGAAGCCATGGAGTGCATCAAAGAAGCCAAGAAATGGTATTAATTGATGTAATTTTCATTCATGCTCCTAGATTATTTGTAGGCCTTAGGATTGAAGCTACACACACTTAGGACTCTTTTAAAACTCATTTCAAACTTGCAAAAATGTTTTCAAATCATTTTGAAATAGTTTTAAATACTCTAGAACTTGCTTTCAATGAAATATAGGGAAAGTCGGCTACTTGATGAGTAGTGGTTGCTCCCATATGAAGAACGCCTCAGAAAATAGCTCATGTATAGACAGTAGTCGGCTACTGTGTTACTGGTAGTTGATATCATTATATCGGGAGTCGACTACCAGTAAGCCTCTAGTCGACTACCGTGCCCAAGTGGCTCTAGAAAACATAGAGTTGTGATTTATGCGAAGCTGTCGATAAAGTCGTTTAAGGAGTATTTTGGGGAGCGATTTCAACGGGTTTTCTCCCCATATAAGAGCTGGAGTATGCAGAATTAATGAGTGCTTTTAAGAGATTTATTTTCGAGTTTTATGCATTCAAAGCACCCATTCTCCAAAGCTCTCTTTAGCCATATCTATCATTCAAAAGCTTTTAAGCACTCTCAGTTTTTGGTCAGCTTAATTTCTCATCTAATCAAGCCTTTAATCTTGACATTCTTGAAAGGAAGTTTAAGCCCCAATTTCTTGATCTCTTTAAGTTAATTTCATCTTCTTAGAGATCAAAGAACTCTTCACTTTTCGCTTAGCTACAAAGCTTCAATTCTGATATTGGCTATAGGAAAAGTGTTCTACTCATCAGCCTCAAAAGAAAGGTAAATTGTAAACCCACACTTGGTGTGGTGGTAAGTCTGGGGGACTTTCTTTTTTTGTGTTGAGTTGTAAAGCCTCAAGAGAGGTCCTCTTTGAAGAAGAGATAATTGTGTAAATTGGAAACCCTTGCTTGTTGCAAGGTAGGTTGGAAATCATAGCAAGTGGAGCTAGGTCTGTGTAAGCCCTCATTTGAGGCAAGTTTGCTCTCCTTGGGAGAGTGTGTTTGTGGAGATACGCCTAACGAAGTTGGGGTCTAGACGTAGCCCAAGGGAAGGTGAACCATGATAAAAATCTTTGTGTTTGCATTGTTTCTTTGTGTCTTTAATTACTTGCATATTTTGTTATTATTCTGATGTGCTAACATCTTACTTTGCAAGTTTAATTAGTGTATTGATTAAGTACATGAGGAGGTAACTCTCTCAAAAGACTTAAGCTAATTTAGAGGGTCTAAATTTTCATTTGTACTTAATTTTTAAGAAACACTAATCATTACATCTAGTGTTTAGCTTGTCATCTTAGGATCCCAACAGATATATCACAGGGAGGGTGGACAGAAAAATTATATGATAATATGAGGGAAATCACCAAAAATCAACCGGTAAACATTAGCCGATCGTCTAGCTCAGTAGAAGATTAACCCAATAGAGTATATATGCGATCATGGTTAGAGCATGGGGTTTTAGCTGGTCTTCCAACACTGGAGACGAACTTTGAACCTCGTGATTGTTAGTTCAGGAATAGATAGGGAGAGCCAATGTTCGGGAGTATCCTTCTCAGGGGAAGTCCTTTGATTGCAGGGCCATCCATCGATTCCCGCAACGGTCTAGCAGTTGTGATATCATAAGGGCAATATTGTGGCTCTGGCAGAGTAAGCAAAGTGAAGGAGATGGCCGTATTCCCAAAATTGAAAGGGAATAGTCAGGTTAGGTCAAAAAGGTAAGGAGTTTTCCACCGAGCATGAGTTAAGAAGCATCCGTACATTTTGCCAAAGTTGTGCTATATACACCATTTGATTTGGGTGTGTATATAGGTTTGCGTGCCAAATACAACCCAAATCAAGGAGTGGCACCCGTCACTTCTCACTCTTTTTTGGTTGTATTTGGCACACAAACCTATTTACACCCTGAATCAAGGGGTGTATATTAGCACAGCTCTTTTACAAAGCACAAGTGCAATTTGCGGCATAATTTGCGGCAGGTTAGCAACTTGTTACTGGCCTCACGCCAAATGGCAAAAAGTCTCAGAAATATAAGACAGTTAAATCACCATCCTATGACAAGTTGACGGTCATCTAGCATGAGGACCGGGGCATATCGGGATAGATACCACGAGTTAGACACATGGACTAGGCAAATCTCGATTTTGTAAGCACGCCTTAGAAATGTTGGGAGAGCAATTGACGCACCTCGAAAGAAGTAATCTTCGCAAGCGGAAGGTGGGCAGATACAAAACACTAAGTTTTGGCAAAATTTTAAAAGTTTATAAAGAATTTGAAGTTCTTACACAATATACATTTAATTTAAAGTAAACTTTGCAATATGAATAAGTTAATCTTGAGACTAACTCGAGTGGTAAGGTTTTAGAATTGGATACAATAGTTTTAATGTTCAAGCTTTACTTCGTCACCATTTATTTTTCTTATTTACTTTTTTTGCATGTCAACACTTAATAGCAATTTTTTTAAAAATAAAATCTAATCATCACATTTTAATTTTATCCAAAAAAAAAATTATTTGCAATTTAGAGTGAAGTATATAGTTAATTAAATCTTACATGTATATGCATTCACATGACAGACTACGTTTATTCACGTGTCAGCACTGGAAATAATGTCTGTGTTTACCCTTGCATGTAGATGAAGGTTCATGCTCAGGCCATCGAGTCCTGTACTAAGAGAACAGATTCTATTGTTATCTATTTGACAAAATGACCGCATGAGATTTCTCTTGTTCATATTCCCACACGGTTGAAAGAATGTTAGAAAACAATTCAGCAAGGGATTAATTCTCCCAAAAAAATTCCCATTAAATTTTGTTGAATTATACTTGTGATCAAATCTTGTGGGAAAATTCATGTTGACGAAATTAAATAGAGAATAAATGATGTTATATGTTGGAGTAAGAAATTTCGTATGGCAATTAAAAACTCGATTTTTCACTCCCCTAGCACCATCCACATTGATCTCCATGCCATCAAACTGTTAGATCTGGACTTTTTATGTGTTTTGGGCCCATTAGAGGCGTTTTGGGAATTTTCTGATTTTAGGGGCGTTTTGGTAAATCTGCATTTTCTATAAGTTTTCTCTATTTAAGGCTAGGACAGGCTAGGAGGATATTATGTTGAATTTGAGATTAAAATTGATAAAGAGAGGAGAGCGTTCCTCGTTTTTCGGGAGAGTACAGACTTTAATTGGCGTTTTTGGAGGACGATCACCTCTATAATTGTGATCAAGGTATCTTTTATTTCAGTTTTTATTTAATAAAAATCAGATCTTTTCTTGGTTCCTATCATTTTGGTATCAGAGCGACGATCTTGGCATCCATGGAGGAGGCTACAACCAAAAAGATTGAAGCTTTGGAGGAAAGATTCGATGTCGAAATTAAAGATCTGAAGAAGTCTTTGGAGGATCTCAGATTTGAGGTCAAGGCATCGATACAAGGGCTTGAGTCGCGAATGGATGAAAAATTTGAAATCTTCATGCAAATCATGAGGCAACAATTCGCGGATCTAAAGGCGACAACTTTGGCGAAAAATTCAAATCTGGATGAAAATTCAGATTTAGGGCAAACGACGACAACCTTAACGAAAAATTCTGATCTGGATAAAAATTCAGATCTAGAACAAAGTACGACAACCTTGGCGAAAAATTTAGATCTGGATAAAAATTCAGATCTTGGGCAAACGACGTCAACTTTGGCAAAAAAGAAAGAGACGGAAGAAAAATTTAAAGGAGGCCATCTATCTGACGCGGAGGAAGGATCCGACAGAGTGGAAGAACATCCAACGGATTAGAAAAACCCTAGCCGTTATGGGGTGTTCCGTGACCCACTACAGGGCCAGCAGGGTTTTGCAGTGTGCAGACCTGCTGCAGTCCTATGCAGTGGGCCTGCAGCCCACTGCAGGCCCTTGCAAGCGGCCCACTACAGGCACTACAGGCACTCTGCAGGCCCCTGCAGTGGGCCGCATGGCCACTACAAGGCCTGCAAGCCCTCTACAGTCCCATGCATGGTCTACAGGCCCTCTGCAATCCCCTGCAGTGCCCGTGCAGGCCCATCGGAGGCGTCTTGAGCCGGGTGACTCGGGACCTCGGAACATGCATGGAGCCCGTCGAGACTTCGATGACAAGGTTAGGCTTCTTCTGGGGCCTAAGGATGACGTAGAGAAGGTCCCGGGACTTCATGGGCCTCGGTACGCTGCAGAGAGACGATGACGCAAAGTACTTCCAGCAAACGAGGAATTTCGGACCAATTATGACGAGAATCCAGGCTTTGAGAAGAATGTTGATGACTATGCTAGGAGTGAGCATGATTGGGGAGGCAATGTCGATAGAGGCGACAACCCTAGGAGGGGCGATGTGAGATGATGGGAAGTACGACACGGCAATTATTACACTCTCTCTGACTATCGACATGCAGGAGAACGAGTGGACCAGGAGCGACTTGGGGCTGAAGGCAGAGTGAGAAAACTGAAAAGATCGTTTGATGGGGGTGATCCTTGTGGCTGGATCTATCGAGCTGAGAGATTCTTTGCGGAGGCACGTTTGGCGGAGAGGCAAAAACTGGAGGTGGCTGGCATCTGTTTCAAAGGAGATGCACTCTCTTGGTTACAGTGGAGGGTACAGAGACGTCCTATACGTTCGTGAGAGGAGCTCAAGAACTGCTTGATAGAGAGATATCGATATGCACAGGAAGGAAATTTACATGAAGGAGATGGTTGAAGTGGCTTCACTTCTTGCAGTTTATCAGCAAAAGGAGGACCTCGGCGACCCGCTTGGAGCATCAGTATCCATGTACTTCATGCACCACCTTGATGACAAGGTGGATTTTCGGGGGTAAAGTAATGTTAGATCTGGACTTTTATATGTTTTGGGCTCATTAGGGGCGTTTTGGGAATTTCCTGATTTTGGGGCGTTTTGATAAATCTGCATTTTTCTGTAAGTTTTCTTTATTTAAGGCTAGTACCGGCCAGGAGGATGTTAGGTTGAATTTGAGATTAAAATTAATAAAGAGATGAGAGAGTTTCTCGTTCTTCGGGAGAGTGTGGAGAGTGCAGACGCCCTCTTTAATTGGCGTCTTGTGAGGGTGATCACCCCTATAATTGTTATCAAGCTATCTTCTATTTTAGTTTTTATTTAATAAAAATCAGATCTTTTCTTGGTTCCTATCACAAACATTTATAATCGATTGTCCACTCAATGAGTGAAGAGATTGGCCTTTTGACCGCCACGTATGATACACATCTATTATTCAATTGAAGGATGTTTTTGAATGTGGTTGCTAACTAGGACAAAGGGTGGATAGAAAGGCGGTTGGGATTGAATCTTGAGGAATCAATGTATATGATGCGAGTTTGTGAAAATTTTGGATGCAATTAAATCTGGATGGAACTAAATTTTGGGAGAACTAAACTTTTAAATTTTGAAGAGAACTAAATCTGAAGGAAACTAAATTTTGGGGGGAACTAAAATTTGAGGGTGTGATTTTAAATGCGGTGTCAAATTGTGTGTGTGGGAGATTTTGAATGGGTTGAAATTTTTCGGGTGAATTTTTTGAATGCCCCGTGACCTTATGGTCACGGTTTATAACTAGATATTCACTAAATTACCATTTTCAATTATATGCAAGAACATGTCTTTGACATGTGCATATAATTAAAACTTCTATCATATCAAGAAAAACAAGCACTAATCATATTTTAGATGGAAGTCATTAACACTTACATTATCTACAGATATTTTAAATCATTTCCACGTTAATTAAATTTTGAATACCTCATGGATCCCTTAAAAATTAGAGAAATCACTCGATTAATTATATGTATATAAGTACAAGAATTCTGTCACCGTTTTGGAGAAGAGATCATCTGCATAACTTACATGATCTTATGTAAAACCTGCAGTGGCAAATATTTGTCATATGAACTCACTCCGCATGCGTGTCGGGGGCTTCTTCCTATTTGGATATCAAAATCATGCCTTGTTTCTCTCAAGTGTTTAGCTTGTTTGATTGTTTCGTTTTGTCTTCTCATATTTATCAGGTATGATGGGCTGCATCATTGATAAAGGTATTTGGAGCATCTGAACTGCCTACTTGCTGTTAAAGCCCAAGGCAATGTCAGTGTTCCTGCTGTCGACTTGAACTATGGATTGCTCTCCGTTGCCATGGGGTTGCCGCACAGCTTTCGATCAAGAAAGACCGATTTGTTACGAAGAAGTCATGTCAGAGCGGTGAGCATTAAAACCCTAACCGTTGACAATGGAATGAGCTGTTTATTCTGTATGCATGTAATTGTGTTGTATGTATGATACTCTTGATATCGATTGTAAACATTGGTAAATGACTTGATATCCTGCTGTTGTATAATCTACATGTACATGTATATGATTCGAAAACACCCACATCTATTGCAGACAGAGAATTGAATCCGTAGCCTCTCACGCATGAAGAAAAAGTTGTGTCGCTCGAACTAAAGCTCAGTTGGCAATGAAGGTGTTAGTAGTGATTATACCTTGCTTAACATAATATACTGTATGCATATAATTATAGGAAATTGGCAACATTGAAAACTAGAGGGGAAGGGAAAATGGTAAGCATCTGGCCCCACTGAAAAAAAAAGGGTAGGGCAGAATCAAACCCTACGAACTAGCATCATCAAGTTAAAAGATAAAAGGCAAGAACTGAATCATTGTAAAGCCAATAGTTATCATCCCTTAATTCCCACGCAAAGCCTTGCCATTCATCATTTTATTGGGCTTCGATTCCGTGTGGCACATAGAACATGAGAAGCTGAACAAGTGGCTCTCGCAAAGAGCCTTATTTCACTATGAGTAGGGATGGCAGTAATGACCTGGTCCGACTCGGTCCGCGAACAGGTCGAGGCAAGCTTGGACTCTGTATGCAACTCGCCCCGTCCCGATAAACTATAAATGTTCTAAAAAAAAAGAACAAAATAAATAGAATGAAGCCACGGGATAATCAAGACTTATCGGCCGAGGCAAGCATGGCATGATGGTGCAAACAAAGAAGGGGATAATGTTAGGTAAGGCTTGGATTCTCACAAAAAAGGAGAATGGCAATGATGAGCGTGCTTCGATTTTCCATCTCCCTTTTGTTGTCACGCCAATGACTGCATCTTCTCCTTCTCTTTCGCCATGGAGGACAGCAGGCCCATGGCCACACCCCACAAGAAAAAAGAGCACACAACAAATGATAGCCGGTTGGATAATTGGCGGACAAAATCCAAATCCCACCGACCATCTCTCTTTGTGCATGTTCCTCCGTAGCCATGATGTGATGTGGTACGCACAAACAGTGCTGCAGACAATTACCTGAGCTACGCTTTGTTCACAATGATTAGAGAAGGATCTAAGCATCATTAGCATGGGGATGATTTTCTTAATCAGCTAGATTAGTTTCATCTTAAACAACGTTTAAGTGTGCGTGCGTATACTACGGTCCATAAGGAGCTGAATCTGGGGCAAAATATTTCTTGACTCCATAGTTTGAAGCCAGAATTTCTCACACTGGAATAACTCTCAGTGGCACATCAGTAAGTTGTGAATGGCAAACTTTTAAATAAATGATCCACGTGTTCATCAATTAGGGTTGTTGTGTATATAACTCTTATCCTATACTTTAGGCTTTTCAATTTGCTCCTCTAATGTTGTTACCGATGAAGGTAAAATATAAATTACTTTTATAGATAATTTTCCCAAAACTATGTCTATCTTTTGCAATTTTTCCACATTGCTGCGTTTATCTGTCAAAAGTCGTATGATCTTTATATTTTAATCTTTTAAAAACCTACCCGTGTCAAGAAGAATATTCTCCTGAACCATCAACATCCTAAACGTCCGTTGTACCAAACACCCACTCAGTCTCTCACCGTCCCAGGCTCGGTTCATAGACAATTGAGGCCCTCCCGCGTAGACACGGGCTTTCATCACGTTGTCCCTCGCTCGCGTGACACGCTTGTCACGCCTTTGTTGGGCCCACATCCTTCACGCCTCCCATCACATCCCATCGCAGCCTCCCTCCTTACACGTGGATGGGCCGAAGCCCGGACCCGATAACCAAACAACAGGGCTAATCCGTCCAAAAATGAAAACGGGCCACAGCTATTAGGTATTTAACTGATCCACTACATAGAATTAATTTTTTTTAAAAAAAAAATCCCACAACAGGGAACAGAAACTGAAAGGATATTGGTGGGGCCCACCGTGTTGATAGTTTCAAAAGGAAAAGCTGGGAACGAGAAAAGCGATGGGTTAGTTTTGTTTCAGCAATCATAACGTTTTCTAGCTCCCTCTTTTTTTCTCTTTTTCCATACCGCTTGCTACATCGTCTCACGTTTCCCTCTCTTTTTTCACTCTCCTTTTCTGTTTTGTGCTGCTGCTAAACCCAGCACGCTTCCGTATCCGTTTTAACAGGGGGCAAAAAATTATATATACAAAGTTTTCTTCACAAAGTAATACATACGGTATGATATATAAGAGATCTCTTTCGCCTAAGATAACATCACACATTCTGCTCCAATCATATATAAGATATATTTTATATATATCATATAATATTCATTACTATTCTTTATAAGAGTTTAATGGAAAACACATGGTATCTAATAAAAAATGATCTGTTAGGTTAACGCGACATTATCTCATTAGTTAATGAAAAAATAAGCACAAAATTTACATTTATTTTACTTTTTCTTTTTTTTTGGTAAGTTATTTTACTTTTTCTTGACCAATAGGAATACACCACATTAACACATCTCAACATTTTTGATTAGTTACCACATGTTTTCCATTTTAATCCTTCATTACAATTCGTATGTGTAGGTCAAGCTCACTGAGTTGAGGCTGTAAAAATAAGAGAAGGGATGCAAAAGGCTTCTAGTTTTTTACAATGTAGGCCAGAAAGAATCAACGCAATGAGGCAGAGGAGAATGGTTAATATGCCGGTAAGGGTAACTAAATATGGTTATAAGAAAATTAATTAACATGGTGAGGCTTTTTGCGGTGGCGTGATGGCGTTGATGAAATTGAGAGTGAACGATTTGATGTCTTAAAATACTCTGCAAATGCTTAGAATGCTCCCCCTGCCCCCAAAACATTCTCATCGATAAACAGAATGTTGCAGGGGCTGCTGATAAAAATTCCTGAAAGCAACAGAAACCCTGACCGTACCTCTTACTCTCTTTCTCGGATCCCTAACATTAGTCTTTAAATTAAGTGAGCTTATCATATCATATAAATTGTAATTTGATTAACTGTTTGGAAAAATATATAGAGAAGGACTATCTACACCTCAAAATTGAGGTGTAGACATGATTAATTCCTATTTTTAGAAAAAAACATCAAATCGGGCTGTCCTTCCATCCCTTCCCTCTCTTTCTTTTTTCCAAAATAGGTAATTCATCCTTAAATACACCTCAATTTTGAGGTGTATTTAGTCCTGCTCAATATATATTGCAGCACAAAATATTCACAAACAAATACAGTATATTGATTGTAATGAAAAGTGAGAATTTCAGTTACCTTAACATGATAATCATGGTTTTTCTTGGACAAGGGCTCCTTAGATCATGCGCTTCTATTCAGCTCTGCACATCACAGCCAAATACTAGCTAAGGGGATGTCGGTATGGCTCGCGAACTAAAACTTATTGACACTCAAGTTAGATCCCGCTGTCAAATTATCTGCGTGTATAAATAGCGTAACATAAATCTACATATATCATCTCATAAAATGATAGGGTTATTCACACATTATCTCCACCCATTTCTATATTGAACCCAAAACTTATTCACACATTTCAAAAAAAAAAAAAGGTTCCATACGGGTATCCAAGTTTTAAGCTGACATCTATGCATATCAATACCAAAATTCAAAAAGAAAAAGCTAAAAATTAAGCTAGCTATAGAAATCAAGAAAGAGAAAGATGGAGGGAGGAAGAACAAACCTGATGCAAAGAAAGAAGCTTATCAATCATCGCCACCCACCACCTCGCCTGTATGCCAATCATCACGAACCACCCCTCTATTCCCTCCTCCTTTTAAACCCCCCCCGCCTCTCACTCCCCCTAACCACCGAAATGGCCACCATCAAACATGCCCTCACTCTTCTCATCATCATCATCCTCCTCTTCTGCTCGGCCTTGGCGCTTCCCCTCCAACACCTCGCCCTCCTCTCCCTCAAATCCTCCCTCCTCGACCCCCTCGACGCTCTCTCCTCCTGGTCTCCTGCACTTAACCCTTGCTCCTGGCCCGGCGTCACGTGCACTGCCGGCGGCGACGTCACCGCCCTCGACATCTCCCGTAAGAACCTCTCCGGCCTCATCCCTCCAGAACTCCGCCTCCTCTGCCCCACCCTCCTCCACCTCAACCTCAGCGGCAACTACTTCTCCGGCCCTCTCCCTGCAGCCATCTCCAACCTCCGCCGCCTACAAACCCTCGACCTCAGTCACAATATCTTCAATTCAGCGCTCCCTGACTCCATCTCCAAGCTCCAGAATCTCGTCGTCCTCAATGCATACAGTAACAACTTCACTGGTCCAATTCCCCGCGGAATCTCGAAGTTAGGGTCTCTTCGGTCTCTTAACCTCGGTGGGAGCTATTTCAGCGGCGAAATCCCCGCCGAGCTGTGTGCATTGTCAAGCCTGCAGTATCTTCACCTGGCTGGAAACTTGCTCACTGGGAGGTTACCGGAACAGTTCGGTTACCTTACCGCCATCCAGCATTTGGAGGTCGGGTACAACTCGTATAATGCAAGCTTGCCGGCGGAGATTGGGCGGTTACGTGACCTCAGATATTTAGATGTCTCGTCGGCGAATCTGTCCGGCGTGATTCCGCAGGAGATCGGTGAGCTTACAGAGCTTGAGTCGCTGTTCCTATTCAAGAACAGAATATCTGGCGAGATTCCGACGAGCTTTTCGAAACTGAAGTGCTTGAAGTTGATCGATCTCTCCGACAACATAATCTCCGGCAAGATTCCTGAAGGATTCTCGGGATTGACGAATCTCACGCTGCTCAGCCTCATGAACAACGAGATCGCCGGCGAGATTCCGAGAGGGATCGGCGAGCTTCGAGATCTCGAAGCGCTTCTCCTCTGGAACAACTCGCTCACTGGAGTTTTGCCGCCAAATTTGGGATCTAACGGGAAATTGGAGAAGCTCGACGTATCGTCGAATTCTCTCACCGGTCCGATCCCTAGAGACCTCTGCAGGGGCAACCGGCTCGTTAGGTTGATCCTCTTCTCGAACCGGTTCGACTCTGCTCTTCCGGCCGGTCTAGCGAACTGCTCCTCTCTCTGGCGGGTCCGGATCGAATCGAACCGAATCTCCGGCCGAATCCCCGCTGGTTTCGGCCACCTCCCGAATATTACCTTCATGGATCTCAGCGACAACAACTTCACCGGCGATCTACCTCCCGATCTCGGCGACGCGAAGAAGCTCCAGCTCTTCAACATCTCGAAAAATCCGCTGAACAGTTCGCTACCCAATTCAATTTGGAAATCGCCGAGTCTTCAGATCTTTTCGGCGAGTTCCAGCGGATTGATCGGTGAGATTCCCAGGTTTGAAGGCGGCTGTCAAAATCTCTATAAATTGGAAATCGATGGCAACGAATTGCTGGGGAAGATTCCGGGTGACATTGGAGAGTGCCAGAAGCTGCTGGTTCTGAAACTTGACCGGAACCGGCTCGCCGGCGAGATCCCGGTCGAGATCTCAACGCTGCCGTCGATCACGGACGTTGACCTTTCCTTCAACGAGCTGAGCGGCCCGATCCCATTAGAGTTTGATAATTGCACAACCTTGGAGAATTTTAACGTATCTTTCAACGAATTATTCGGGCGGGTTCCGTTTAGTACGGTGCTGAAGAATATACACCCTTCGTCGTTTGCTGGGAATCGAGGGCTCTGTGGGCCGCCGGTGGGGACCACGTGCCCCGCAGCCGCGACGACGGAAGCTGGACGGCGGCCGGGGTCGGCGGTGATCGTTTGGATCGCCGTCACGGCCGTTGCGGTGGGTCTCGTGGTTCTTATAGCGGGGACTCGGTGGTCCCGCAGCAGGGAGGGGGAGGTGGGCCCCGGGCCGTGGAAGTTGACGGCGTTCCAGCGGTTGAACTTCACGGCGGATGACGTGGCGGACTCCGTTGCGGCGAGCGACTGGATCCTGGGGCTGGGGTCCACTGGAACCGTGTACAGAGCGGAGATGCCAGGTCAGCAGGAGCAATTCTTTTTAAATTCAAATTGACATATTTGCGAATGTTTCTTTAACATTTTAAATTTTGCAATTGTAACCAGCCGGGGAGATCATCGCAGTGAAAAAGCTATGGGGGAGACAAAAAGAACACAAACCAAGAAAAACCCCCGTAATTTTATCAGAGGTCGAAGTATTAGGATCAGTGAGACACCGGAACATCGTAAGACTGTTAGGCTGCTGTACCAACCGAGAAGCAACAATGCTACTGTACGAGTACATGCCAAACGGAAGCCTAGACGACTTGCTTCACCGAAAGAGGCCGATCGTCGTCGAGGGGAAAGGAGACGGCGGCGGAGGGGGCAAGACGATGGGAGACTGGGGGACGAGGTACCGGATAGCGCTGGGGATAGCGGACGGGGTCTGCTACCTGCATCACGACTGCGATCCGGTGATCGTGCACCGCGACCTGAAGCCGAGCAACATCTTGCTGGATGGAGAGATGGAGGCCAGGGTGGCCGATTTCGGGGTGGCCAAGCTGGTTCAGGGCTCGAATCAGGCCATGTCTGTTGTTGCCGGATCATACGGCTATATTGCTCCAGGTAAAACCCCGCAACTTCTCTCTAACTCCAAATGGCTATGTATACACTAATTTGATGCAATGTGTGGCCACAGAGTACGCGTATACCTTGCAAGTTGACGAGAAGAGCGATGTGTACAGCTACGGTGTGGTGCTACTGGAGATGGTGAGCGGGAGGAGAGCGGTGGAGGCGGACTTTGGGGAGGGAAACAGCATTGTGGAGTGGGTGAGAGAGAAGGTGATGAGGGGAGAGAAGGGAGGGGCATGGGAAGTGCTGGACCCCACAATCGCCGGGGCGGCGGGGTGCAGGGAGGTGAGGGAGGAGATGATATTGGTGCTCCGGGTGGCGCTGCTCTGCACCAGCCGGAAACCGGCCGACCGGCCAAGCATGAGAGACGTCGTGTCGATGCTTCGAGCCGCAAAGCCTCACAAGAAGGCAACGGCACGGGATCAGCTGCAGCATGGAGATGGTGCTGATGTTAAAGCTTGCGGCTGATCAGTGTTCGGCTGGTTTTCGGTTTGTTGTCAATGTTTAGATATATGCATTATAGCGGGTTGAATGGTTTTTTCTTCTATTAAAATTTTCTCTTTTATTTTTATGTAATTTATAGTTTTCCCCCCTTCTTTCGTCCTTTATGTATTGTTGAGCAAAGTGTTGTGATGCAGGCTGGAGTGAAATACCACTGCTGAATTTAACAAAATTTGATTTAATAAGCACAGAGAAAATAGGCTAATTGTGTGGATCAAACAGTCTACCACTAAAAAAATAATGTCTACGGTCCAAATTAAACGGCCACTTTTAGATAAATGAAAAGGTACAACTTTGTAAACCACGTGGGTTCCATAAAAATCTTCTTCATCAAGGGTGTACTCCACTTTCATGGAAGTAACCATCGGTCTTGGACATTACATTATATTCTTCATTACATTTTTTTCTCTCAAAAAAAAAAAGAAAAGTGCAAGAAATAAAGGTGGGACTTGAATGCCGAGTCAAAACCACACTATATCCATTCATGCAAAAATTGTGCTCAAGATGTTTTCATCACATATCAGACATATAATATTCACAGGATATGAAAATTCAAATATTTTATGTTCAGTAATTAACTCGATCACGGGGGCAACATCATACATCGTTAGATTATGTAACTAACGTCAGAGCGAACGCTGAATCCTCATAATTATTAAGCAAATGCTTACAAGAATAAGCCAAATATATCCTAGAGACATGCCAGATAATGTGTGATATATAGCATATTAACATGATCCTAAAACACACATCACCGTTAAAGGATATGCTAAAATATATATGCACCAGAAAATACCCCGTGCACGGGTGCACGGCAAAAAAAATTTCGAAGGGGAAAAAACAATTCGAAGACACACTAAGGGGGAAAGTGAGCAAGTGTGTGTGTGTGTGTTGGGAGTGTCCAGGGGTAAATAGGAGCAAGTCGGGGGGGGGGGGGGGGGGGGGGGGGGGGGGGGGGGGGGGGGGGGGGGGGGGGGGGGGGGGGGGGGGGGGGGGGGGCTTTCTTGCAAAAGGAAAAAGGTGTGTTGATGTGTCCAAATCTCACCACACCCTTACCAAGATTAAATCCTAGCCATCCTTCTATCAACCTCTTTATACATCATGCTGACATCATCTTATCCCAGTCAGCCCTAATTGTCTTTTAATATATAGATTAGCAATAGGGGCATGTTCACAGATTTTTTTTGTTGAAAAACCGAGTAATGCATCATCATTTTTACTTATTTTATATCACATTCCCCTATTTTTACTTTTTGTAAACCCCCCACCCCCACCCCCCCCCCCCCCCAAAAAAAAAAAAAATAAAACCCCCTACCCCAGCCCAAAAAGTTGTTTTTTCCTTTTTTTTGGGTCTATGGGCTAAAGCCTATAGCCATTCCGCCCATAGCCGCCCCCGCTCACGGGGCTATTTTTTTGTTTCTAAAACTCGCGGGCCGAAGCCCACATCCTGGGGCTGTGGGCTCCGGCCCGCAGCTTGTCCCTGTTATTTTGATTAAAAAGTTCGCGATCCGAAGCCCGCGATCTGGCGCTGCAGGTTTCAGACCATAGTCAGTGGATTTTTTTAAAATGTGGGCAGAGGCCCACAGCAGTTGCTGCTGACGTCGACCCGCAGAGCCAAACTCTAATCAGTGTTTGGTCGGGGGGCGCCGCCACTAGTGGCGTCGATGTAACGTTACTGCAACAGCTTTAAGGAGGGAGGGGGGCCTAGAGGCCGACGCCCCTTGGGGGTCCGATGGCCTGGGTTCGGGTCGCCGCCACCAGCGACGACAACGGGTCAGGGTGGTGAGTGGGTGTGTTCATTCCGGTGGCATGGGCATCACCGGCTAGCTGTGTTTTTCTTTTTTTCTTTTTTCTTTTTTCTTTTTTCTTTTTTGTGTTAGTTCTCGGTCAATCAGTGGGGCTGGCCGGTTGGCCGCTGCCCTCTCCCCACAGGGGTTGGGCTGGTCACCGATTGGTCTGTGCCCTAGGGTCGTCAACCAATGGCCACCGTCCTATCCCCAAATCTTTTTTGATTTGGTTTCATCTTGATCTTGGGTATCAATCCGCGATAAAAATCATTATCATGAATAAATTTTAATCATTTATTGTGTTTTTAGATATACCTCAAGATCAATTTAGATGGATGCTTGATTTCAATTGGTCGTACGCACACGAATAAAGTCTCGTTGGTCAACGTCTAAATGACAACAATCTCTCGATCCTCTATCCTCCGCCAAAGATTTCACAACATCCTCTCTCTCTCTCTCTCTCGCACAGAGGGAAGAGCGGGTTGATAATGTTTAATGAAGTGCTTCCTAAGGAAGACTCCATGCCTTTATTTATAAGGGAAAAGGAAATAGTTCATACAATAGTGGGGATGCAGTAACTCAAAATCTGCTACTAAATATGATATGCCCTACATGGGCCTATAATGGGCGTACATAATACATTCATAATATAAAATTCTTTAAATTGACGTGTTCATACTTTTTAGATTGATTGTCATTTGTCACGCTTGGATCTATATACATGAACACCACATATGATGATCGAACATATAAACCCAAGTGTCACAAATAAATTTTCAAAAAACAGTTGCTTGGATGCTAAGACTAACAGTTGCTTGGATGCTAAGACTCAAGCAAGGAAATGTGTGCTCAGACATAAAAGCCAAAACACCAATTTCTTTGCTCGTGCTTGAGAATCTAACCAAATAATTCAGGTAAATTCGTTTTTAACAATTTATTGAATAATTTCAGGAGAGGATGGGGCGGAGGATGATGCAACAATGATAGGAAACATAAGAGGCTTTGGACCATAGGAAAAAGATAGTGTAACGACTAACGAGAAAAGAGAGGAATACTGATGGAAAATAATGGCAAACTTGTAATTAAAAGTGTGGTGTGCTGACATAAATGTGTAGCGCAAATGACGGCACTCCTTTATACATGGCATATTTAGATTTTTGAACCTGCTTACGTCCCAGAATTCCTGCAAGAATTTGCAGAAATTTCCTACTCATCGAATTAACAAACTCAAAATACCATATATTTTCGCGGTTAGCTCAAGGATCCCAGCCCTTTGGTAATGGGTCTCACAACCATCTAGTTTACTCATTAAGATCAACAAGCAATCTATTTTACAAAACCAGAGTGAAATCAAATATAGACACGGCACGGGCTTAAAATGCTTAAAACAGGACTCTAAACAAGAACCAAAAGGGACTGTAGTCCTAAATAGTTTTGGACAGATATTGACACTGGGCACATTTCTGGTTCAAAATCAACACAACAATATCTAAAATTGGTATAGTTGTAAGTAGCGAGCTATTTAATCAAAGTATAAACAAGTCTTGCACACAGAAACAACCCCCTGCATGTCCTCAAACAGGACTCTCAACAAGATAATTACCTGATGTTAAGTAGCATTCCATGGATCGCAGAATACTAGGCGGTATCAGTTTCAAAAGCCTTCACTCCTCGGGGCGCCCGCCTTTTCAACGACAATCGAAGTATTGTGTAACCGTGTTCTTCTACAATGCTTGCATTTCCAACGTTGCATGCTGGCTATGGACACCATTTTCAGAGTTTGCTGATTCCCGGCTCTCATTGGCACTCATTGCCTGCACCGGCGGTGGGTTTACAACAGTCATCGGCATAACAGCATTGTCAGATAGGCGGCCCTTCATTTCTCGATGCTCTTGACATATGGCACACCAATGCAAGCAGCAATGCACGGCACAAGGATCGCAAGGAGAATTCTGTGGGGTGTAGGGGGGAAGAAAGTGTTGTTAGTGAAATGATCTTGTGAGGACACTAAAGAGGTTAGAATTGAGAAGAGCGCAACTAAACAGTGATGACACGTACCCTGAGATGATATTTCTTCTGCAGCGATTGGCGCACAAGACCAGTGTAGATGCCACACATCCACCAACTGAACAGCAATCCTTCTCCAATGAGAAATGCAGTCCTTGGTTCGATGCCATGAAATATGGCCGTAGCAGCTGCTAGTGCAATGCCACCCTCAATGCAGATAGCATGGCAGATGCATGGTTTTGTCCACGGAATGTCCTCTCTAATTCTCTCAACATTACGGCCAAACAGAACACATGGACAGAACAAACCAGTCCAACCTATCGAAGTATAAATTAAAAGCTTAGGTTAAAATATTAGTCAGTATGAAAAAATATGGCATGCTTACTGCACAAAGGAGAGAAAGCACCATGTAGAAGATTTAAGGAAAATGTATCCTATAAAAAAATGTTTGAACCATTGATTGAAACACACATTTTTTATTCCCTCTCCCACCATCTAATTGGTGGCTACCAGAGGGCCCATCTGCACTAGCCACCAATCAGATGGTGAGAGGGGGATAGAAAACATATGGCTTTTTTTATCAATGGCCTCAGATCACTATTTATCAAATGGAGGTGTTAACATTGTTATCTTTGAGCAGAATAAAATGCAAACCAACTGTAGCCATGATAATCTCAAACCTCTATAGGATCATTATGTTGCATCATTTTGGGTCTAATCTGACCATAAAATTAAAGAAACTTGTACTGATGGGAACTAATCCTGTTGTCATCTTTTTGTCCATAACTTGTACAATGTATTGGAGTGAAGGAAAAAAACACAGATACTTAAAACGCTGGTAGAAAAGGGAAAGGTACTAACAATGCAACTACATTCGCTGAGATGCCATGGCATGTGCTATAAGAAGAGGCCAACGAGTAATTTTTGATGTCTACTTGTCACCTTTTTAGTTTACTGTCATAATTTTCTTCAACGCAGAAACAGTGGTACATAAGATCATATTGGTCATCCCCCCCCCCCCCCCCCCCCCAAAAAAAAAAAAAAAAACCAAAAAAAACAAAAAAAAACACACACAACCCCAACCCCAATCCAAAAAACAAACAAACAAACAAACACAAAATAAAAATAAAAAACCAATCAACTTAAGCAAGCTCGCCAACACAAGTTAAAGAAATGCACTTCTCATGCATTTTTAGGGTTTAAGCAAGATGTGAAGAAAAAAAGGAAAAAAAAAAAAGACCAAGGCAATAAGAATATATTAGTAAAAAATTACATAAGAGGTAAATCACTATTTCATTCATTAGACTATCAAACCTTTATCAAAATTTATATCAGAAGCTTTCATAACACCAAACAACATCACCTATGTCATGCCTTTTCATGTTCGCTCAAATAAATGGTGTTTCCGCCTCTATGAAAATATCCACTATCTGGTCTACAGTGAAACAAATTTGAATTCAACAATAATATACCAGAGCCATCCAAAGTTCAACTGTCTCCCAAATCAAAATTTTAAGAGTTATGAAAGCCTTCCCATATCATACAAATCGTCAAGAGTCTTTAAAGGTGAAGAAGAAGAAGAAGAAGAACAAATTATACAAAGTCAAAGATCTGCAGGGCCACCACCACGAATAGTTGGCTAACTTGGAACCTGGGACTTCCCAGAAGCCAACACATGACTAAAATCCTCACCTATTTCCATCATTTAAGTACATATTCATCGAAGAAACCGTTGTTAGCTAAACAGAAATACATAGCTTGATTCCCTCAACAGTCATTTTTTCCGGTAAAACTAGTCGTTATCTGCAATTACCTACTCTCAACCTTACACCTGCCAGACCATGCATCTGCAATACCACATAGTCCATCTGAAGTTTCGTTCTCAATCTATTCTGCAACATTCTCACAGACGCTCTTTGAATTACTCAGTGGCCGAGTCCAACCATGAGACAGTCACCTGAACGTCCATTAAAAGTCTCTTAAACCAATTTGATTTGTCGTTCGGATTCGCCTCTTCACTCCTGGCATAATGGCCATTTACTTGGACCTGCTCTACCAATGTCACAATACCCTTCAGGATATTGACTCATTATGTGTAGGACAACCCAAACTATTATGGATTAAAAGAATGTGTGTTTTGTTTTTGTTTTTCTAGGGTGGTACTACACATGAATCAAGCTATATGGTTTATAAATATTCCCCCCCACCAAATAAAAAATTCCAACACGTAACATTCACATCCTTGCAACACTGTTGGGTCCATTGCCTTCAGCAAAACTCAGAAAGAAGCTTGCGCACAGGCTCTCCCTATTCGTGCAAGAATTTGTGCCCAGGTTTCATGCTCCCGTATTTCCTCCTCAATGTCCATCAGAAGGGACTCAGTTCCATAGCATCAATCGTGTAGCATGGAGCCAGTGAGTACCAAACAGCCTGGGAAGTTTGCAGCGAAAAACAATCATGTCATGTTCAAACATCCATGCCTGTATCTTCAGTTTTCACCCATAGTTTACCACACACTCGCCACAATCCACATGAGGCCTACACAGAAGGTGACCATCCTCACAGACAGTACTACTCTGCCCAGAAATGGGAAGGTGTGGACATTTTACCAAGTTAGGATCCGGCAAAGCACTTGCAAGTTGTACCACAAGCACATCTAAGCATTAACAATACATGTGCCCTATGATTTTATAGGTAGCTCCTTTGAACCCAATGATTGCAAACTTGCTATGATGATTAGTGTCAATGAAGTGGTTCAGCTCTATGTCTCACAAGCAAGTCAAAACACATTTAAACATGAATTGGACTAATCTTCAAAGCCTCATGTCTTACAATTAGGTTAAAGCACACTTATAAAGAGGATGGATGGATTAGTATTCAATCAAAACCAATATTATTTGTAGAGCTCCAAGAAATTCAGATTAAGTCTACAACAATAGAGCACTTCCAATATCAAATCTCATGTTTATTTCATTAGTAATTATGTGTAAGAAATTTGACGGAGACGTTTCATTGGCACTATAAGTTCCTTGGCTGCTAGTGAAGCCTTAGAATTAGTTAGTCTAAGCCAAATCCTCATATATTCATTTACTGTTTCTTTCTCACACGTTGAATTTTGCTATTTATAGGTATTTCAGCAGTCTCATTGATTCATCTATTCTATCGGAAGTGGTCTACTCAATGTAGCTTTGACCTTCTTTACACTCATTCAAGTGTTTTAATGACAATGAAACAAGAATCAACTCCATTAACTTCTCACAATTTTCAACCATCTTCTTTGCTCACAACACCCTATAAACCTCAGACTCACAGTACTCATTGTTCCAGATAATGTTTTAGTCGCATCAGGTGCAACATATGCATGTACCATTTCAAAGTTGCATATTGGATTATTATCTGTATTAGTGTGTGTGTGTGTGTGTGTGTGTGTGTGTGTGTTAGAATTTGTCAACTGTAGGCACAGCATGAAGTTAGCCCACAATCCAATCCAGCACCTCCTTGGTAAGAAGGGCGGGGAAGAGATCACAAGCACTAGGCATGTTGCTCGGTTCCTGCCTTCATGGCACCAGGAGTTTAAATCTACTCCTTTCCCTCTCTTCGATACAATCATCCTTTCTCTCACGCTCCTAGATACTTTTCTGGTGGGCATTTTGATATTGATAAGATACTGTATTATTTGTCAGAAAGGAGTTCACAATTTTTTAATGGGGGTGATAAGTTTGGATTTTGATTTGGTTTACTTTTAGTCAAAGGTTACACTAGCACAGTATAATTAGGTCCAGATTCTAGACATTGTATATTGATTTGGCTGCAATCCAGTCACACTAATTTGAAAGGAAAATTTCACTATTAAGTCAAGGGAGTGTACATGCATTTGTTACTATTGCATGCATGGAGAAATGTGCTCTGGTATCACAGTAGCAGGAATTAATAGTTTCATGCACAACCAATTGACATGTCAAAGACATTTGTGGACAACAAGAAGAGGGGTGACTACTAAGGGAGCATGAGAAATAAACGAGGCACTACAGTTTATCCAAACTATACTATTATTAGAATGTCGACACATGCAAACACACACAAAAATGTGCAACTTTTCCTGAACAATTCACTTTCATCGAGTTTTATGTGTTCAAACCTTTTCACATAAAGTTACCATGTAAGATTCAAAAATCAGAGAGTCATCAATCCAATATTCAAATTCGAATAAGGAATAGACATCCATCCAAATAAACCAACAAAATGTGCACAACGTTGTGCAAATGCACAATTATTTGCAGACATAATTATCCGAAAAACTACAAAGGACCAGCTTACCCTTATAATGGACAGACTTAGACACTGTAAACACCTTAGATATCTAGCTTATAGATAAACAATAGTCGGTATTTAACTATGAAACACAAACTCATCTTTGAACTCCTGAAACTGATCATAATGATTAAAGCAAGCTAGAACATAGGTATCACTTTATATATGTGGGGGTTTAAAACCGGCTTTATTTGAAACAACCAGTCCTTTCATACACCTAGATGTCACAAGCATGGATATTACTACTTTACAAATAAACAAATCAAATTTCATTTACGACGCACAATCTCTAAAACATCTAATGTGAGGAAAGCATTTAAACAAATCAACATCATATCTATCATTAATATGCATATAATTTTCTCTTTAATTCTTTTTGACATCCGGGGATAATTATTTAGGAAAAATATTGATTCCCATCTCATCAACTATTTCCTTTCATTTTTTAACTTAAACTAAAGCATGATTTCCCACAAAGATGTAACTAAACAATTTGGTTTTATTATTTGATAGAATAAATATATTGATTCATTAAATGTTATGTTAGTCCTTAACACTCTAATCTCAATTGGAGGGGGGAATGTGAGTTGTAAATATATTAGTAAAGATTGGCATGTGAAAAAACAGTAAAAAAGAAGCGTAAGCGCAGTATTAAATTTCTATCAATAGGATAAGAAATTTTTAAACAGGTGTTATATACATGTAACTAATATTCTTATCCTTGACTCAAACTGGACTCAATGGTGTAAGGTCCATGATAGCCGTAAGAATGTTGCACAAAAGGATCTGACACAATGTAATTCAGTTCCAAGAGAAAGCAAATTATTTATGCATTCAATTGATAATAAAACACACACACAATGGAAGCATTACATACAGCTGTCTGTATCCTCAGCACAACCAAAAATTCCAGTTGTCCAAGGTTCATCACTGGGCGGTTCATAGCTTTCTGGAAGGGGCTGCCCACACTCATTGCATTTGCGAACCTCCAACTGCAGCCAAAAAGCCACCGGTTATTTTCTTAGTGCCAGTCAGAAATTAATTTTAACAACCAGTTTTCAGTGACACCCCAATGTAACAGTTCGAAGAATTCAATGCTCTAACTCCATAGCTTGCTCGGCATTCCCATCAAAATATTGGATTAAAGAAATTGTCAATTCACGAATCAGTTCTCAACTCATGAATTCAGCGTCAATTGAAAATCCCTTAACATTCTCGCGACATCTAATCCGTCAGACAGGGTTTCACAAATTTAATCACTGTGATCTGCAATTTAACTCAACAACTAAGAAAACATTTGCAAATTATACGAAAAAAAAAATAACAGCAAGAATCGGTTCCCAATTGCTCCAGTTAGCATGATACACTGAATTATCGTCGACAAACTAAATTTCTAAATATATATATATATAATCAAGAATCACCTGGGGAACCCTAACGGGCTGATTGAGCTCGCCAGGACGAATCTCCTCCATGGGCGAATCCTGATCCTTCGTCAGCTTCACGTATCTCGACATCCCTTCTCCGGCCATTGCTCCCCGAGATCCGACAAGATATCCCCTGAATTTGCCCTAGACTGCTCTCAATATAGAGAGTTCAGATCTGCAGCTGAACCCTAGAAAGATGAGAGAGATAGAGAGAAATACCGAAGGAAAGAAGAGAGAGATTGCGAAAATTAAAAAAGAGATTGACGGCAGATTACGTTATTTTAGCTGGTCATGTGAATTTTGTGCGTAACGCCATTGACAATTCTTTTTTACTAAAAAAGACTCTAAATTTTGTTGTTTAAAAACATTAAATATTCATTTGCCGTATGGCCCGCTTAAAAGTTACATGTAAATGTAACAAAATTAGAATATGATAATTCATAAATGTTAATATAATAAATAGAGTTGTCTTAAATTGTAAGTAGTTCATCTTTCACGTTAATTTTTTATAAATTATATGTTCTTAACAATTCAAACAATTCAACAATTCAACCCATCTTTTCTGTATGTTGCTCAAATTTTACTTAAATTGTTTGATCATTGCCGAAGAGAAAGAAGAGAGTAATTGCGAAAATTAATAAAGAGATTGACGCCTAATTATGTTATTTTAGCTTGCCATCTGAATTATGTGTGTAACGCCATTGACAATTCTTTTTTACTAAAAAAGACTGTAAATTTTGTTGTCTGAAAATTTTTATCAAATACATCAGATATTCATTCGCCATATGGCCCGATTACCTGCAATGTAACAAAATTAAAATATGATGCTTCATAAATGTTTATATAATAAATAGAGTTGTCTTAAGTTGTACATAGTTCATCTTTCACGTTAATTTTTAAAAATTATATGTTCTTAACAATTCAACAATTCAACCAATCTTTTCCGTATGTTGCTCAAATTTTACTTAAACGATCATGCCCCCCCCCCCCCCCCCCCCCCCCCCCCCCCCCCCCCCCTCCCCCCCCCCTCCCTCGATGTCCGTAGGCAATTTGAAATTGATTGGTTTTTCTTTTTTATAGTTAAGATCATTAAATTAAAATATCAAAACCGACAAAATACTAATTTAAATAAATAAATATTAAAAATCTTGATGAAATAAATAAATAGTAACTATAAGACCAAAGTTAATATCAAAGTTGTTGTGAAGCATTGGATCTGGGGGAAGACACCGGTCCTTTATTTATAATAGAGGGAAGAACGTATATGGATGAGTTACAATGATATGATCTTATCCTATGGATAAAATATAATCCACAATACAAACTCTCATCATTATCTGTTTACAACATCCCCCTTATTCAGACTTAGGTGTGGACTCTGCTCATGAATACTTCGGGATTCTGAGCGTCTTATGAGTATCACACGGGGTGGATACTTCAGGATCCTGAGTTGATGCGGGTTGCCTCGTTAAAACCTTTGGCTATGGAAAACTTTGTGGGAAAAAAACCATAGCTAAGGAAAAAGAGTATAAACTCCCTCTAACTCCCCTGATTTGTACACGCTCTCTGTCTTTCAGATCTCTTAGACGCCTCATATCAATCTTTTGTACAAACTTCCTAAAGGTAATTGTATGAGGTGATTTAGTGAACAAGTCTGCCAAGTTGTCACATAATTGTATTTGTCTGACATCGATCTCGCCATCTCTTTGTAGCTCATGCATCCAGAAGAATTTTGGGGAGATATAATGACCCATAGTGCTATATATGCTCGGGCTTATATTTTTGCATGAAATATAGTGTATACCTGCTTATTTATGCGTGTGGTGTGTAAAGGACCTATGTGGTGTGTATAGTAAATGTGTGTCTAATAACTATTGATTGCATATTGTATTATTATGTGGATGAATTATATGTGTAGTATTGCATTGCCTAATTGTAGTGAATATTGATGTAGTGGCATGTGTTATGTGTGTTGTTATTATTATTCGTACTAGTAGCATTATTAGTAGTATTAGTAGTATTGTATTAGTAGTAGTTACATGATGGCATGGCTGTTATTTATTGGTGGTGTGTGTGCATAGTAGAGTGTGTGGTGTGATAATGGAAGAGGGGGTGTGTAGAGAATGTGTTTTAAGTAATTAGATAAAGAGGTGTGTGTAAGGCAATTATGGATGAGAATGAGCATGCCCAAAGCCCGTTTGGGCTTCCAATGGGGCATGCCACATCATCATCCATGCAAATCATTCACTAATTCTTTCTAGAATTAGTGAAGGATTTATAATTAGTGAAGGATTTGTAGGGATGATGATGTGGCATGCCCAATTGGAAGCCCAATCGGGCTTTGGGCATGCCCACTCTCATCATGGAAGATCATCTTATCATGATAAAGAGAAAGGGATTTAAGAAAAAGAAAAAAAAGAAAAAGGAGGAAAGAAAAAGAGAAGAAAAAGAAAAATCTAAAAAAGAAAAGAAGAGGAAAGAAAGAATAGAAAAATCTAGAGATCCCTTTACTTCACTCTCTTTCTTCCTTTTTTTCCTTTATTTTTCTCATCTTTTCTTGTCAATTTCGTTATCCCCCTCTCCCCTCACCTCTTGCCTCATTTTTTCATGAGAAAATCTCCTTTAGAGCCCTAATCCAAAGTGCTAGCAAGTAGGGGTTGATGAAAGCTTTAAAGGGGAGTATCACATGCAAGTTTGGAGCTTTTTTTATGGAGTATTGAAGGAGAGTTTTGGATGAAGCTTAGCTTGGATTTTGAGGAGGAAAATGAGTATATTTTGAGGTAGGATGTCCAACTCCTACTAGCATGTTGCTTGCATGGCATATTTAGTAATCAAGCTCTCATCCTTATGCTAAAACTTGCATGTTTGCATCTAGCATTTTTGGTAGTTGTTATGAATTTGCATGCAAGATGCCTACTTTCTTAAGTAGTTTGAGAAAGATGCTAACTTTGCAATGGTTATAAGTTTATAATGTTGTTTCCTTGAAGAGGTTCTAATGTTATTGAAATGTTTGCAAGTTGTTAACACTTTTCACTTTTCATTGCATGGACCCTACTTTAAATTCCTACAATTTTACTGTCTGTTAATTTCGTGAATATTGATCATTTTTAGTGGTAGAAAATTCTGAAAAAATTCAGTTAGAAGTATCACCAAGTTCTCTACAACTTTTATGTTTTACGTTTTTCATAATTCGAAACTGCAATTAGGGTTAATTGATTGAAGTTGCTGGCAAAGCAGTTTCTGGCTGAAACGATACCCGTTACTGAAATGGCTATAGATCCTTCTGTAGTAATGCAAATTTGGATTTCTTGGACATTTTTGATATCTACACTTCATAATCTACATTTTCTCTGTTGAGCTTTTAACCCAGAATGATTGGAACTATGAGTAATTGAGTGATTAAATTGAAGCAGTTTTCAGTCTGAAACAGAATGTCTATCTCTTACAATATTGGCCTCTGTAATTCACACACTCATGAGGATTTTCTGAAAATTGGTATCGCAATGTAAACGTTATAGAACTACAACTTTCTAGTTGTAACCTTTCTGAAATTCCCACTAGAGCTTAATGATAACAGTCTTGTTTAATGACTGGTTACATTTCCTGCACTTGTGTTGCTGTTTGGGGAGTTCTAGTACCATGTTTAATTGTTGTTTTGCTAATGGCTCATAATGCCACATCATGGGCTCTTGCTAATGTTTATAGTGTGGAAATGTGTGATGAATTCCCATGAACAAATTGGCATTTCAACTATGCTTGCATTGTATGATTGTCTCCTATATGATGGTGCATTGCAATGATGTTGCATTTCTATGACACTTGCCTTGCTTGAGCAAGTTATGCTATGTTTAATAGAAAGAGTGAAGGAAACATGAGAGGTGACCTTGAGCAATGAATGAAAATGTGATATGTTGAGAAATGGATAGAAATTGATAAAGTGAGAAAGAATTAGAAAGCTTGAGATTGAGATGTTGCATTTTTATGACATGTGCCTTGCATTAATGAAAAGAAATGAATTCTTGATTGACTAACTCCTCTCTGAAGAGGGTGAAAATGGGGATATTGAGGGAAACCTAGGTACTAGGAGAGTATGAGGAATGGACTGTGTTGTCGTGATGTTATGTACCTTGCTCAGTTTCGGTCACTTGTGGTGATTGCCGTATCTTACTCAGTTTCGGTTATGATGTGTGTGATGTTGTGGAGTTTTCCTCACTTGCACCCCGATGCGGGGGAACGAGTTGAGTGAGAGGCCCCATTAAGGAAACAGTGCTCGTGTACTACTGGCGGGTGCTCCTTACCTTCCCACCATGGGGTGGAGTCCAGTTCCTCATATTCAACGACACACCTAGGTTTCCAAACAAAATTTAATTAAATACTTAAGTGCTTTAACTTTATAATGTGTGATTCATATATTCCTTTTGTAGCTCTTTACAGTTTTTGCCTTGCAGTTTACTCACCTTTTGTAGAGTAGTAATGGATGTTTAATTGCCTTATTTACTTTGCTCCCTTTATACATTGATGTATTGCCATGTCATGTCCCTGTAGCACTTCAATGTGGTACTTGTTCACTCAGTGGTTGCATTTAGGAGTGGCATAGTAGAGAGAGTTGGGATTTCCTATTGGAGTATGCGTTGACGTGCTCCATCTTATTTTTCAGATGTTGGTGTTGGTGTTAGTAGCTGGCAGCTGGAGTTGCAGTTGGGAGCTGAAGTTGAGCTAGTAGGTTGGGTTGTGAGGGGAGATGAGAGAGTCTTGTACACTTTTGGGTTTCTTTGTGATGAGTTGGTGTATAGATGTTGTATATAAAGAAAAGATGTATGTGGACATAGTTATTAGTATCAGTGTTCTTGACTGTCTCAGTGTTTCTTTGTAATTGCTGTTCGTGTCTTTATATTGTTGTGTCTTGTTCTCTGTGTTGGTTGTGGGAACACTACAGGTATTACCCCAGCAGTGCGCACTAGCTTGCCGATTTCTTTTGTATTTTTATTTTATCCTTTCGTGACACTCGCTGCTCTAGGAGAACCTAAGACAAATTCGTACTTTCCGGGTATCATGGGGCGCAGAGCGTTACAGGAGATATGCTTCGTTCTGTCGTCTTTAACGTAACCACCTCGTAACTGAGCGATGCAAGCCGTGTTGTCCTTGAATGTAGTGGTAGGTTCAAAGTCACCAGTCTTCAATCCAGTCGTCACCAGGATGTGATGAACAATTGAGTGTAGCCAGACACAGTCTCTACTTGCTTCATGGATGGCAAGGATCTCTGAGTGATTAGATGATGTCGATGTCATGGTCTGCTTGATGGATCTCTAGAAAATGGTTGTCCCACCATCGAACCATGTTTAGAAATTGACCACTACGTTCCATGGTGAGGGAGTGATTTCCATGACTCACGTCAGACGGTTCGGGAGTCGTTCAGTGACGAAGGGGTCGCCCTTCGACTTATGGCTGACGAAATTTTAAGAGAGTTGTTTAGTAGTGAAGGGGTGGCCCTTCAATGACGACACATTAGGGGGGTCGTTCCGTGGCGGAGGGGTGGCCCTTCGACTTATAGCTGACGACGTTTTAGAAGAGTCGTTCAGTGGAGAATGAATAGCCCCTTCGACTTTATGGCTGACGAAGTTTTAGGAGAGTCGTTCAGTGGCGAAGGGGGTGGCACTTCGTCTTACGGTTGACGACATTTTAGGAGAGTCGTTCAGTGGCGAGGGGGTGGCCCTTCTCTTACGGTTAACGACGTTTAGGTGAGTCGCTCAGTACCGAAAGGGTGGGCCCTTCGACTTACGACTGACGACCTTTAGGCGAGTCGTTCAGTAGTGAAGGGGTGACCCCTCCGACTTACGACTGACGGTCTCTAGGAGAGTCATTAGTGGCAAAGGGGTGGCCATTCATCTTACGGCTGACGACGTTTAGGTGAGTCGTTCAGTAGCGAACGGGTGGCCCCTTCGACTTACGGCTGACGACCTTTAGGTGAGTCGTTCAGTAGTGAAGGGGTGACCACTTCAACTTAAGACTGACGACGTTTAAGGAGTCGTTCAGTAGCGAAGGGGTGGCCCCTTCGACTAACGGCTGATGACCTTTAGGCGAGTTGTTCAGTAGTGAAGGGGTGGCCCCTTCGAATTACAGCTGACGACCTTTAGGTGAGTCGTTCAGTAGCGAATGGGTGGCCCGAGTTACGGCTGACGATTTTTAGGGGAGTCGTTTAGTAGCAAAGGGGTGGTGATCGACCCAGAATTAACTCCAAAACGATGTCGTTTTACCGCTAGTGCACGGTGTAGTGGCAAGCGGGTATCGAACACGACGAAGCGGTGCTATACTACCTATCTACTCCTAGGTTGGGTTAGACTTGCGAGTTTATTGGTGGATGCGGATTATGGAGTGTCCTAATGGTGATGGATGTGAAGGTCATGTTACTCGATATCGCAAACAAATGATTCCACACAAACAAAAGAGTAAGGCGTTAGGACTCACCACTAGGATCGTCGGATGTCGATGCTAGGTTAAAACTCTTATATTGCATTGGCTATATTAGGGATTGTCGAATCTAAGATGTGGCATTCATGACTCTAAGCGCCATGAATATAACGTATCGCATTAACCCCGCTCTCGCGACAGGAGTACACGATCAGTGCATTAAGAATCGACAATATTCATGCCACTCTCGTGGTCAGAATGATCTCAACTCACGCCACTCTCGTGGGTTAGAGTTTCGATGTATTTTGGTGGCTCTCATTGACGCAATGACGGTAGCCATCAATTAGTAATATAGTTCGTAGGTGGATCCCATCAAGACACGAGCCGGACATGGTCATGAGCCCTAATTGAATCCACTAACTCCCTAATTAAGTTTATAGGATACTCCTTAAACCAATCGATTCCACCAATCGTGGGCACGATCTCAGTACGAGATCACCTACAAACTTTGCTATATCGACCAAAATACGTCCATGTTATACTAACGCAGCCTAAAAACCCTAACTTTACCTCTAAATCATAAGATCATAGGACTAATCCATTAGCCTTAGAAAAGACTATTCATGGATCATAGAATTAGCAATGGAAGATTCAAGATAAGCAATAGAATTGCATGCATCAAAGGATATTCAATAAGAACTAAAATAGAATTCAAATGAATAGAATACTTAGCTTGATATAAGAGGAGGGGCCTATGGCATGGCCTAACTCCAAAAGAAAATCTCCAAGAACTCCTAAGAAATTAAGATCCAACCCCCTTTCTAATGACGGCTACAATTCCCATATATAGTCTCCTCAAACCCCTAGCAAATAACCTAAGAAACCATCTGAAATTCGTGCCCAAAATCAACTCTGGCCGCAACTTAAGTTCTGGGCCCCAGCCAGCTCGCTCGAGCAGAAAACAGTACTCGGTCGAGTACAGATTTCGGCACTGCAGCGTCAACTTACAGAAATTCCCCAGATTTCATCCGACCTCCGATTGGTGCGTTCTTGAGGGGTATTGGAACCGTCTTGAAGTCTACTGTCCATAACAAATATGAGAAAAATACTTTGCCAAATGGAATGATAGCATATCTCAAAAGAGTGAGAGGCTGTCTGAAAATCTGGGCCCTTGCCTTACTCGACCAAGTAGCCTTCGTGCTCGGTCGAGCTACATTGGGTTGCTGTTTTAGCATCAAAATGTCGCTCTGGAAATTGGCTCAACTCGACCGAGTAGTTGCAGTACTCGGTTGAGTCGCTGATCTGCTCGGTCGAGCTACTGTCGCATGAGAGGCCCTCGAAATCATTGTTCTGTTTGGATTCAGCTCGATCGAGCTAGCTTGCTGCTCGGTCAGTGCCTTTGCGCTTTCCTTTTTCGAATTGGATTTGGAATTGAATTAGCTGGCCGAGTTGATTTGACTGAGTAGTCTCTCTACTCGGTCGAGTGGAGTGTGTACTTTTCCTTTGGAGCTCTTGGTGTCAATCTGGATGGCAGCTCGGTCGAACACTGAGGCACTCGACCGAGTAGTCTAGAAAATCAGTGTATATCTCCATAGAGCTCTCTTCTCCTTCCTTCTCCTTCTTCTCCTCAATTCTTCTCTTCCACCAGGTCAAGCACCTAGGAGACGATGCCATGGATACTCTGGCGACCTCAGATGTGTCCATAACCCCAATTTGCTCCAAATCGACTCAAAACTCCTGAAAATTAGAATAAAGATCCGAAAGTGATATAACACGATAAACGATCAAATGAGCAACAAATATGAGTTTTGAGCGACTAAAATGGCGTGAAATAATGTAATAAAAATATGGAAAATATGGACACAACAAAATCCCCCAAGCTTACTTCTTACTCGTCCCCTAGGAAGACAAATACGAGGTTCACTGGGAAATATAAAATAAGAAAACGAAAAAGAATGCAAAGAGGAGGGGGTCGCTAGGTTATTCACTCAGATCTCAAGCTATAAGATACACATCACGATAACTCAGGAAATGAGCAACATGCCATAAAGAGATTTCATATCTTACATAAATCTAGTACTTGAAAGATTTTAAGATCAACAAAATAGACCCTCTAAATTCATGCATCAACTCATATTCATATCATGCAATTCATAGAATTTAATACACAAATGTTGGCGATGCACTTTTCTATCAAAAGTTATAAATGAAGCATATAAGAATCACACCAAGCATATGTTGGACGCAACGATCTAGGATCTTTAGTTTGATGATGACAAACGTGTGCTACTATTTAACGTGTATGCTAAGTGTGTTTTAGGAATGTCAAAGTCGTAGTTTTAAGCGTTGGAGCAATTGCTATTCATATAGCATATTGGGAGAGAGGAAGTGTTGTCTACAAAACTAGTTGGACTTGGTCCAATATGGGATGAGATGGAGAGAATCGCTATGGATTTGCTTATATCAAATTAGTTCAAATCAAATCCTATTCAAATCTCTTCCCTATCATATTCAAATACAAAATCCCCCTAATATTAGGGATTCTCCATGACCAATTCTCCCCTTGACAACTTGCCTTTATCTTAACCCCCCTTACCGCAAAACCCTAAATATATCTGTATTTAAAAACCAAGCATCAACAAAATAAAAGCAGGGGTGTGCGGCCAAAAAGAAAAGGAGAGGGGATGGGCTTCTAAATTCCCACAAAGAATAGAAACACAGAAAGCCAAAGAGACAGAGTTTTATCTTCATCCTATCATCATCTCCCCTCTCTACCAAAGCCAAAAACGTCATCTTCCCTACCTCTCCAAGCCCATACAAACGTCTTTAGATCACCATCAATCGAGGAGAAGAACGACACGTAAACATCTCACGCAAGGAAGGAGTCGACGACGCATCGTGCCAAGTCCATTACTGACCGGAGCTTCCCCTTGCCGCTACAAGTTTGTTGACCCCACGCCCATTTCTTGCTGCCAACGCCTAGCCGGTCAAGGGCGCCAACGACGAGATCGTAGCGCCAGCATCTTGCCGTTGAGTCATCTCGCTGTCGGAGATCACCTCAAGGAGAAGCAAACGTTGAAGTCACCAGCGCCTGTCATCGTCACTACGATCAAAGAACCCAAAGGTCACCGTTGTCGTCGACGAGATCATCATCTTCAAGCTGCCGTCGAAGCGGAGCAGTCTGAGACGATCACGAGACCCTACCGTCGTACGCCGTAGAGGAGCCGATCGTATCCGTTCAAAACTTCAGAGTCGCCACGAGGTCGAAGTTGTCGCTGTCGAGTTCTCGCCGCTAGGAGTGCCACCGCCGAAGTCGGAGAAGTCGAACTGAGTGCCGATGCGTGCCCTTCTTGCTGCCACATCCTTGCCGTCGTCGTTCGAAGAGGAGCGCTGCATGCCCTAGGTCGATTCGTCGATGGAGAGAAGAAACGAAGAGCTGACGTGCGAGCCTTGCATTAAAACGAACGAGAAAGAGATGCTTGCATGCGAATGAAAGGAAGGAGAGAAAACATTGCTGACGTGGATTAGTTAAGGAGTTGCTTCGCGTACAGACTGAATTAATTTAAGACTGAACTGGGATCGCTTTACGCACAGACCTACTTGTGCACTCAACTTCAAAGGGCTACAACTTGACATCCAGGAGTCAGATCGAGACACCGTTTGCGTCAGACTGGAGCTAACGACATGTTGATTGACAGAGACGACTACACGGACACGAACTAAGCATTTCTAAACCCTTTACTCTTTATATTCGTGTATTAGTGTAACGTTCTCTGTAGGGAAAACTTTATCACTATTTGTGTGACTTTTGGGACTTGTCTGGTTGGGGCTAGACAAGAGGGTCTTGATGTGTTGGTGCAGTCAAGATACATATTTACTAGGTTGATAGAGTTCTGCACTTTGGTGAGTGTGGTACAGTCTAGGTGGGGAGTTGGAGCTAGGACCTCATTGTAGGTGTACAGAAGGAACTTATTAATGCTAGTATTTGCTTGGGGCTGAACGTAGGTCGTTGGTGCGACCGAATCACGGTAAATCTGTGCGTACTCTGTGATTGTCTCTTATTTACTCTGCTTGTGCTTTTAACTGCGTGTGATTTCTCATGGGTTGCGTGAGAATTTTTTATTAGCATATTCACCCACCCTCTATGTTAGGATCCTGATCCAACAAGTGGTATCAAAGCAGGTTTTAGGATCTAGCCTAGGATTGACCATGGATCACATTGATAGTGCTTTTGCTGAGGGTCAGTCCATATCACGTCCCCCAAGATTTAACAGAGTAGATTATGCCTATTGGAAAAATCGAATGAGAATCAACTTAATTTCTATTGATTATAAAGCTTGGAAAATTGTTGAAAAAGGTTATAAGCCACCAGTCATTAAAATTGAAAATTCTGTAATGCTTAAACCTGATGATAAATGGGATGATAATGATTGAAGACTTTATTCTCTTAATGCTAAAGCTATAAATGCTATCATCTATTCATTAGATAAATCTGAATTCAATCGTATTTCACATTGTCTAACTACGCAGGAAATATGGCATACATTAGAGGTGACACACGAGGAAACGTCACAGGTGAAGGAGTCTAGACTTGCACTTCTGAGCACAAAGTACGAGGGATTTCGCATGATATCGTCAGAGACCATATCAGAGATGTTTGCGAGGTTCACCAATATCGTCTACAAGTCTAGCTCGCTCGGTAAGCCATATTCTAGCCTTGAACAGGTGAGGAAGATATTAAGAGCACTGCCAAGCTCTTTTAGGCCTAAAGTCACCGCCATCCAAGAAGCGAAGGACCGATCGCAGATTAGGGTGGAGGACTTGATAGGTAATCTACTGTCCCACGAGCTTGAATTGCACAATATTGAAGAAAGAGAGAAACCTGAGGAGAAGGAAAAAGCTTCAAAGCCACTTGCTCTTAAAGCTAGCGAAGATGAAGATGAAGATGAGGAGATGGCGCTAATGGTTAGAAATTTCAGAAAGTTTGTCAGAACTCCTCAAGGAAGATCAGAAATACATAGAAGGTTCATTCGCTCTAACACTTTTAATTACGATAAAAATTCTTCTGAACAAGATTCTGTAATAGAGTTGAATGCTTCAAATGCAGGAAAAAGTGACACTTCGCGAAGCAATGCAGACAAGAGACTACTCAGATTGCTAAAGATAAAGGAAAAGCCAAGATGCTAACTTGGGACATGGACAGCGAAGATGAGGATGAGGACGAAGAGGTGATAGCCCACTCCGCTATCGTCTGCTTATGGCAAATAACGATGAGGTAAATTCCTTCACTAAAGCTGAACTGTTAGATATTTGTAAAGGAATGCAAAATGAGATTAATGAGCTAGAACTCACGTTGAATGACTATAGGGATGCTAGCTTTAAATTACAAAAATAAAACTGCGACATTTCTGATGAAGTAGATACTCTTAAAGATGAACTTGCTGCATGTAACGCTAAAATTGTGTCACTAGAAAAAGAAAAAGCTAGCATGCCTGAAAAAGCTACTTGTCTTACTTGTCCTTCCTTGTTGAATGATATTAGCATGCTTAAGCTAGAATTGATTAAGCTCGAAACTGAAAAAGACTATGTGATTAGAGAGCTTAATAATAAATTCTGCATGTTGGATAATGACTTTAAAAGAAAAATGATTGAGTTTGAAAAGAAGGAAGAGGAAAATAAGAGAGCTTTTATAAGTAAATGTACTTTGCTTGTGGATAAGAATAAATTATTAAAATCCAAAGTTTCTAATCTAGAAGTGTCATTAAGAAAATTTTCAATTTGTAAACATTCGTTGGATACTGTCATGCCCCGCTTCCCTAGTATGGAAGGCGAGACGTGAAGAAGTCCGCTCAGACTTGGAGCTGTGAAGTAACAGTCTGATAAGCGTCTGGTAATCTAATCTATTATCAGGTTCTTTGCATTACCACAAAGCAACAATAATAATAATGAGGTATAGACAAATAAAATTATCCAACATTCAACATCCACAGATTCTTATTCCAAACATTACAGAGTTACAGTCATAAAGGGAGTACAGAATCTGAAAGCAAAAAGGCCACGCATGACCGACACTACAACAAGAAATGGTGTTACGCACCGAACAACCTAACAACAACTACTAAGAAAGTACACAACAACTAAGGAAAGTCACCAGCTAAGACCAAGGGTAGAACTCCAGTGTCCTCGAACTGGACGTCAGTAAACTGTCATCCTCTGCAACTAACTCAGGCTCAAACCTGACATGTGACACCCAAAAAGAAAAGGGCACATGTCAGTAAAAATATCTAAAATGAAGGGAGATTTCTGTGCAAGAAAACATAAGAGCAAAAGAGTGCAACTAGCAGTTCTAAAATAATGAAGATGACATGGCATGTTATTTAATGAATGCAGCAATTTAAACATGAGCATGAATGTAACAGTTTAAGATGAACATGAAAGTTAACATTTGCACGACACGTCGTAGTAAAAGCTACTAAACTAATTTTTAGATTTAGGGTAATTTTAGAAATAATATCAATTTTCGACCCAAAAAAAATTTATTCTCAAAAATCGACCAAGTTTCGCCACGTCAGCGGCGAGGCCGCGCAGATTGGACAATACCGCACTTGCCAAGTGCGGCATTTTTGACCGCACTTGCCAAGTGCGGCCAAAACCTGGCCGCACTTGGCAAGTGCGGACAAAAAAGCTCTTTTACTGCCTTAGTGCTTTAGTTGGCATATTTTGGCATATCTTGGCAAGTACAGGGCTCAGCATTTTGGCCGCACTTGGCAAGTGCGGCCAAAAATGCCGCACTTGGCAAGTGCGGCCAAAAATGCCGCACTTGCCAAGTGCGGCCAAAAATGCCGCACTTGCCAAGTGCGGTAGCCCGCGCGGCCACGCGCCTCGCCGCTGACGTGGCGAAACTTGGTCGATTTTTGAAAATAAATTTTTTTGGTCGAAAATTGATATTATTTCTAAAAATTACCCTAAATCTAAAAATTACCCAACAAGATATCACGATTTCACGATGAAAACATGCATTCACATTGTGTACAGAGTTTACGCCTTATAGCAGAAGTTGCTGATCGGGCATACTTCTATACTGAGTGGTCGCTTAACTCTACCCCACCGGCAGAGTTTACGCCTTACAGCTGAAGTGGCTGTACATGCCCACTTCTATGCTGAGTGGTCGCTTAACCCTACCCCTCCACATGTATATCTTCTGGATCACGATCCAGAAAGTGTTTTTTCATTTGGCATAAGGGTGCACCTAGCCTCAATCAATATGTAGGAGTCAAGATCCTACTCGCCGCAGCTTACAATTTTAAAGTAGCGTGTGCTACACATATATAGCAATGCAATCAATGCATAAAATGACATGGCAAAATGCATGAACATGGCAATAAGCAGATAAAAAGTGCGTATAGTTAATTTGAAAGTAAACGTGACATGTCGTATGAAATGATAGCATGGTAAAGGTGTCGGATCTAGCTTCGTTGTCAAGCTAGATCTAGTAAGGGTGTCTAGGCGACTATCATTTCACTGCATAGTCTCTTTTACACAATTTCACAAACTGGCCTAAAACATGGCCTAAACAGATACTGGCAAGTTTCACTTGCCTGAAGACAATCACGTTGCGATCCCTGTTCAATCAAGTCCAAGTCTACCTATGTGCTCAAGTCACGATCCAGCCTACAGTCCCAGTTTTTCGATCTTGATTAGTGAATTACACAAAACAGTAAAGTTATGGTTTTTAATCTTGATTAGCATGCGATGTGGGGGTTCCTACGGTTCAGATATTATCCTTAGTACGACGCGAGAGCTACACTGGCGTCGGGTAGCGACGTCAGGGGTTGGACTCTGGTATTGCGAACGGTACGGCAGACAGCGGCGACGAACAACGAGCAACCGGGTAACGGTACGATCACCGAACATCGACGCGAAGGGAATGGACAGCGGCACAGCATCCTACGGTGTCGGGAAGATGTGGACAGCGGTACGGGAGGCACGGGAGATGGCAGACAGATCTGTCCGTTGGTTCGGGTAGCACAGATCTGAAGTTGCGCGCGAATCTAAAGTTTGCACACGCGATGGAGAGCTCCAGGGGTTGCAGTGGCTAGGGGAGGACTTGCATGGCTAGAGGGGGACCTGAGGGGGCAGACAGCGATAGGGGGACGATCGATGACGGCTAGGAAGGTGGTGGCCGCAAGTTTTGGCGAGGGAGGACAGTTTTGGTGTATACGGGTGTTCACGCGCTGTTTACGGAAGGAGGAGGAAGGATCCACAAAGGGAAAGGCTGCTAGTGGGTAGGGGACGTCGAGGGGATGGTCGGCATCTGGTGGGGTCGCCGGTGGCAGTGGCGGCAGCCGGGCGCGTGGTTTGAACAGGCGGGTGTTTGATAGTTTTTGCAATGGAGGTTTGGGTGTTTGCATGGGTTTTAAAGCGAGGATGAGGGGGTGGTTGATGAGAGGAAGGTTTCCGGAGGTGGAGGGCGTCGAGGGGAAGCTAGGCCGGAGGTTGGGTGGCTGGCGGTGGGTAGGAAGGGGTCGGGCAAAAATTATAAGAGGAGGCTACGCATGGGTTGTGAAAGCCCTAGGTTTCGGTTGTTTGAAGATGAATTATGCTATATAGGTCTAGGGTTTTGGGATTTTAAGGGTTATAGGAGGAGAGATGGAGAGATAGAGGGGGTATAGATTTGTTAATGTAGTGGGTTGAATAGCCCAATTAGGTGAACTTAAGAAAATTGTTTTGATAAACGGTTTTGAAAGGGGAGTGCATTTAGGTGATTGGAGAGAGAAGTTGTGAGAGAGTTGGGTTAGACTTAGGTTAATATGGAAAGGCGAATAGCTATGAATTATTTTCATGAAACGTATTAGGCCTAGTTTAATTCGGTTAGTAAAATTATCAAGTTAATTAAGCTAGGTGTATTAGAAAGGGATTATGGGAAAAAGTAGGTCTAACGATGTCCGATAATTATAAGAAAAATACCGGGACGACCGTGTCGACGAGAGAGTCGAGACTAAGAACATTGGTCACATGTTAGGATAACGGAAATCGGAACTAAAAATAGAAAGGTCTGACGACGAAGGTGAAAGCTACGACACCTCTTCAAACAAAGTTATTTTGTGGGAGAACGACCCGTGAAATGACGTTAAAAAATAATTCCTCAAATAAGTACGCTTCCAGAGGGTCACAACGGCATCTCACATAGTACGGTTCGGATACAAGAAGAGGTCTAAATAAATACGCGTACGAACAAAAGTACGCGCACGAAAAACGTACGATCGTAAAGCGACCGTGACATCCTACGCACCTTAGAATAAAGTCCGTCCTCAGACTTTCTAACTATAAATATAACTAGCCACTCTAGTAACTACCCCAATCACATCAAACTATAATTCAAACCATGTATAGTTACTATAAGTGCTTATTTATGCACTAGATAGTCAAACATTAACATTACAAACATGCATATATATACACATTCTATACTTATACCTATCATAGACAGTCAAAATCATACACATACTTCAATCATTCATATATTCACGTACATCCCTTATATAGCTATCACACACTATCACATAACCAAGTTACACATACTTACATAAAAATAGTTTCACACTAGCAAATACAATCGTAATTCTTCACATATAGATAATTTCCTATGCACAAAATAACATGGATATATTATCCCCTAATATCTCCTAGTGTACATTCAATACCAACATATCAATGCATGTGGTCACACCATACACTATTAAATCATGTAAGCTATATATAATATACATTCATCACTACTATAATAAACCAATATATAGTTATTCAAATACACGCAGATACTTCATCTTATATACACATCACATACAATCCTATAATTATATTCAAGACGTGACACACATACCATAGTCGCAACACATATAGCTAAGCACATACTTACCCATGCATGGTGCACACACACACGCGCTAATGTACCATTTATACATACCACTCATACCACTATATACTTAGCACATTCTACACACCAAGTTTAGCTAACAGATATACATTCAACCTGTAAAACCTTAGTAAATAACTATACTACAAGACCAATACCTATAACTATATAATGGTATAACCATCCACAATCATGTGCGCAACACAACCAGACACAACCAATCCTATCACTATACATACATCATCCATTACTATATTCATAGTACTATATGCAAACCACAGACATATGTAACAATATACTTAGAGTAGACACATTCAAGCTTGAGTGAGACCCAAAACCCATATCAGAATACTCTATATACATAACATGATATTTATACCTATACCAACACCACTCCAATATATATATCTACCAACGTAACCACATACATACCATAATAATATTACAAAAATCAGCACATGTATATAATCAAATACACTATCCCATATATGCACGCATCGTATAACCACATACCTATACTATATATTCACACCATAGCAATTTACATATAATTAGTATGCTAATACATATACTTATCCATACATAGTTAAGATATACAATAGTCGTGTATACCTCATGGTATACACGCACACGCACAACATCCCGTAAAGGCAAGCAATACCAAACAAAATTATAACCATATTACCGTACGTATATCACACATATTCATATAGTAAGCACATACCTATCAAGGCTAAGCACATACATATCTATGTACGAGCACACGCTCACACGTACTAACATATAGATCGTATAATAGGCCTACACACTTAACTATAAGAACACATATTATCGTTACACTTAACATGCACATGATTTACTAGTATATTATTTCAAGAATTTACAAGTATCTTCAAACCACATACTCCATTAGTAGATATTCCAATACTAAATCTAATATACACAGACATCCTTAAAGTGATATACCTATCCACACATATAAATACCGTCATTCATACAACTTCATACATATATCACGAATAATCACTGAGTATACATATATAACACAAAAGACAATCATTAATATCCTAAGGGTAGCACACTCATACACGAGTGGTACGCAGGGGTTCACACACTCTACCTATACACATGCACCACGACGACATCATAATAAAACTAATGGGCCCACTACTTGACTAAGGTTGACATAGGCAACGTCAAGCACTAGTGAGATGACTAAGAAATAGAAAAGGGGACCGAAACTAAAGGTGTAACGAAACAAGATTGGAAGGAACGAGTTCAGATAAGGCGAGGATAAAGAGATAGCTGGTTGGGGGACAAAAATATTGCTCTAAATAATTAAATAAACGAAAGAGGGACATATGTAAAATATGATATTGTATATATCTATTCTTATAAAAATATGTAGAAATAGCGAGCAGTCTGTAAAATTTGAAGACACAGAAAAAGTTTTAGACAAAGAAAATAATGAGTATGGTGAGGTAGTGATTGATTTGCAAATGGAAGTAGATTTATACAAAGATTTTTAAAGTATGAGCACGATGAACATTGAACTTATATATAATAATAATAATAATTTAAGTTTTATTTAGCTAAAAGCATGTACGGTAAGGGGTTAAAAATAAATTTCGTAGTTTAGAAAAAAAGGATGATATATTGAATTAAACAATAAAACTGAAATATGAAAGATACCGGTTAGAAAATGGTTACGAGATAGTAACTAAAAATTACGACCAAGAAGGTTTCAAAATCCAAGAAAGAATTTTAACTCAACCGAAAAGCAAGAAATTTAAATATATAATAAGGGGTTTTCAAAGAAGTTAAACTGAGCGTAGAATTTAATAAGGAATATCGAAAATACTTTTTAGAAGAGTCACGATTTGCAATGGAGAAGATCCGAAAAATTAACGATAATCGTCATGAGGTGATCGCGTAAATCGATACATGAATACGCCTAGGATATGATTCATGAAAAGCTACGATGGAATTCTACGGTTGATAACACAGAAGTGTAGTGATCAGGAAAATGATAGAAATCAGGGGTTCTAATTACCGGCCGACTACAGATCAGGAGAGCTTAGCATTAAGACTTTCTAATGATATAGACTGTAATAGATATCAATGAAAGGGTCCTAAGAGGATCAAGATTACGTTCTGCTGAGCCCGAAATTTGATGGATGATTCGGGATATAAATTACTTATTTTTCCCCATTTCCGGGCATTTTATGTGTATATTGTGTCTATTTTGGCTTTGATACGTGCGTATTCGTGATATCGTGAATTATTAAAGCCTATTCATATTTTATACATAAAATATGGTTTTATGGACTAATTGTTTCTCCTCTTATTTTTTCGGGTACTTCCAGGATTTTTCTGGATTTTCTAGAATTTTTCCAGAATTTTTCGGAGCGTGGAGCAATTTTTTGGGATTTATTGGGAGCTAAAATGAATTTCTGGGATTTTTAAAAATAAAAAAAAGTGGTTTTGGGCCTTTCGGCCCACGGCCCGCTCTTGGAGGGGCCGCATGTTCTAAAAAATTAATTTTTAAAAAAAAAACGAAGACGCGTGCGGGCCGGCCCAGCTTGGCCGGCCCGCTCTCCACAAATGCCAGCAGGCGGGCGCATTTTTGTGCGGGTCGGGCGCCCGTGCACCCGACCAGCGACCCGGTTTGATTAAATAGGAGCTGATTGCATTATTTGGCAGGAGTTCATTTTTTCGGCCGTTGTTCTTGGTTTTTTGATTTTTTTTAAGGGTTTGAAAGAGCTTGGTGGCCATGGGGGGAGGATGATGAAGCTTGGAGCTTGGAGGAGCCATTTGGGAGTGGAAGAACTCATGTAGGAGTGACACTTGGGTGAAATCTCTCCATTCTCTTATGTATTTTGATTTAGATTTTTATGTTGTAATTAGATGTTTGTTTTGAGTAAAAAATTCTCCTTTTCATTATGAATTTCTGAATCTATCTTGTGTGGTTGTGTTGTGCTTGTTGTTGTTGTTGGGTTGTGAATTGCATCTCTAGCACATTTCTATTTTCTAAATTGATGGATGAAACCCTAGAACTTTGTTTATTTGGAACCCTAAGGGGAAATCCAAGAAGAGGATTATCCTAGCGGACCCTCTCTAGTGTGCTCACTGTCTATTACTCGCATGTGTTTCATTCATTACTTATTGTACCCCACTTGTTCGATGAAATGCTATATTTTTCGATTGAGCTCCCTTAGCTGGGAGATCAATTGAGTTATATTTGGGATGAATTCCCACGCCCACGGCCTCATTCACACACACACACGACATGAGTCATCCTCATTGCTTGCCGATTTGGCTCTCCACCCCTAGTGCGTAGGTTAGGATTTTTGTTTTCACCACACTTTTTCCCACACTCATCCACCGTTAGCGAGGTGGTTGTAACACGCTATTATCTTTCCTTATCGATCAAATTTATGAATATAGAACGACTTATCCCTGTGATCCGACCCGGTACTCACTGGTTATAAATGTATTGCATTGACACTCCTACGCTTGGGAGTGGAAGGCGTGCTCCTTGCGCGTCCTCCCGTCGCAACCAATTGGCGCCGTTGCCGGGGACAACGGTTTCTATTAGTAGCATTTTTTGATTGATTTTTTTTAGTGTGATACTACTATCTCTTAGTGTGAGTCTTTTCGATTCTTCATCTTTCACTTATTGTTCATCCTTATTTATTTTATGCTTTTTGAGTCTTTTTGATTGTTTGTTTTGGTTTTTTTCAAACATGGAAAGTACTTCAAACTCTCTTGGGTTTGACATGCGGGTGACCAAATCCCTACCGACATTCCTTGGTAAGGATTCGAGAGCCCTTACCTACATATTAAGAAGTTTGAGAGTGCTTGCAAGCTTCATTTTGATGGGAACACATGTGCTGAAAAGTTTTATCTTAAATTCTTTCACTATTCTTTGGATGGTAGTGCATTAAAATGGTTTAAAGTTTATCTCCCACATCTTATTCCATCTTGGCATGTACTAAAGAAAAAGTTTTGTATGAAGTTTTTTCCATCTTACAGGACCAAAACATGGCAAGGAAGAATGGTGAACTTTGCTCAGCGCATCGGTGAGACTTTTTTCAGGCTTGGACGCGTTTCTCAGAGTTAGTGTACAGTTGTCCACAGCATGGATTTGATAGGGTGCGTCTTCTTGGATTCTTCTTGGAAGGTCTGCTTTCGGAGACGCGGGATTTTGTGGATATGTTGGACAACAGCCACTTTTGGACATGGATAAGAATGCGACTTGGCGTTATTTGGAGTCCTATAAGGAGGAAGATCACACATTGGTTGCGACTCCAAATGAGCCAAGTCATGAAGTTTTGGTCCATCAAGCCTTGAATGAAGAAGTTCTTATGGATCTCACCCCACTGGTAGTTGAAGAATTGAGTGCCCCATGCCAAGTAGTAGTTGAGGAACCAAGTGTTGGCATGGAGGAGTTGGTTGAGCCGGTGGAGGAAATTATCATGACGGCATCTCCTATTTCTGCTGGGTCGTGTCAATTAGTTGTTGAGGAATTGGTTGTTGAGATGGCGGAGATAGAGGAGCCGATCGTGCGCACACTTGGGAGCGAAGTGGGCGAGGAGGATTGTTCTTGTATTGATGATCCCGAAGAAGAGGCAAGCGAGGATGAGTTTAAACCACATTCTATCATGGATCCCGAGCTTCCCTCTACTTCGGTTGGTTCTATGGAGATATCTCTTCCTCCCCCGATTGATATTGAATGCCGCGGGGACGAGCTTTAAACCACATCATATTCAACCATCCAGGGAGTTTTCTCACACATTCATCATACTTCTCATTCCGTATTTTATATTGATGATTATGTGTGGATGTCATTTTTTGGGAACGTGTCCCCATCTCTCTCTTACACAACCCGTCTCCTTCCTTATATACGTACACATTTTGAGGATATGCTTGGGGTTGTGTACGTGGCCACCATTGTCACGTTTGGCCGAGGAGCATTGGCGGAGGAAATAAAAGGAGCCTTGGAACAATTGCCACCGCTGATGGAAATTTTGGATCCGCCATTTACCACGGTGTGTTCTTTCCAGTAGTGTAAATAAATAAACGTTTTATTTTAGTGCTTTCATATGCTTTTCTTTTCTTTTCTAGGATCTTTTGTGAGATCTAATACTCTCACAACATTGTGGACAATGATTATTTTATGTTGGGGGAGAGTGTTAGAATCTTAATGTTTGTTAGGATTTTTAGTCTAGCTAAATTTTTTTTTCTTGAGATCCCTCCATGTTTCCATTACCCAATGAATTTTATTGCATATCATATTTGGCCTCCTTGTCCATACGCCGCTTGTTTTGTGCTTAGTCCCTACATGCTTAATGACATGCAATTTTTTCGGATTATAATTTTGGTATCAACTTCTTCGATGTTTGATTGGCATGTTTTAATTTATTTTCCAATTTGGTTTCAAATGTTAATATGCCATGTATGAAACTATTTCATATGTCGTGATACCCTCTTTGAGAAAATTTGGGAAAAGTTTGGTGTAAGTGATTTCATGTTGGGATGAATGGTGTAGTTTTTGATTGGATTAGGTTTGGCCAATTGTGTATGCTTTGTTTTCTTCTTAGAAGTGGGTGGATGAGTTGATAACTTGTGTTGAGAATGAAAAAGAGAGTTAATATAAGTGAATGTTTCTTTCTAATCAAATTGAGTAGCCGGTGCCCCACGAAGCATTGGGGAGGACGCCAAAAATGAGATTTAGGGGATCATTCCATCCCTTTACCTATATAGCGTTATCGCGTGTAGGTAAAAGGTGGCCGTGTTTGTATTTCATAGTGTTATCGCGTGAATGCAAAACATAAACATACAAAATCCAAAAGAATACGAAAAAGGAGAGAAAAAGAAAAGAACAAGAAAAATGAATGAATAAATGAAAGAATAAGCAACATGAGTGATGCAATCTCATCTCCCACCACTTAGAGGAATTTCTTTTGTTTTGGCCATTTCCATGAAAATTGGAAATTTTGTCATTTGCGATATATCCTAACGAATGTGATACGGGCTTATTACTTTAATTTTCTTTGAATTGGATTGATGGGAGTGTCATTTGTTATTTACTTTCATACGTTGGGTATATTGTCTTTGAAATCATTTGGAAATATCATTTGGGGTATGCCATGAGGATATCTTGAGTTTGGTGGGTTTTCAATTTAATCCGAAGTTATCGCAAATTTTGCTAGGGGCTAGCAAAAATCTAGTTGGTGGGGTGTGATTCGGGATATAAATTGCTTATTTTTCCCCCATTTCCAGGCATTTTATGTGTATATTGCGTCTATTTTGGCGTTGATACGTGCGTATTCGTGATATCGTGAATTATTAAAGCCTATTCATATTTTATACATAAAATGTGGTTTATGGACTAATTTTTGCTCCTCTTATTTTTCAGGTACTTCTGGGATTTTTTTGGATTTTCTGGAATTTTTCCAGAATTTTCGGAGCGTGGAGCTATTTTTCGGATTTATTGGGAGCTAAAATGAATTTCTGGGATTTTTAAAAAAGAAAATAAAAAAAGTGGTTTTGGGCCTTTCGGCCGCGGCCCGCTCTTGGAGCGGGCCGCCTGTTCTAAAAAAATTAATTTTTTTAAAAAAACGAAGGGGCCGGCCCAGCTTGGCTGGCCCACTCTCCACAAATGCCAGCAGGCGGGCGCATTTTCGTGCGGGTCGGGCGCCCGTGCGCCCGACCCGCGACCCGGTTTGATTAAATGGGAGCTGATTGCGTTATTTGGCAGGAGTTCGTTTTTTTGGCCGTTGTTCTTGGTTTTTTTATTTTTTTTTGGGCTTGAGAGAGCTTGGTGGCCATGGGGGGAGGATGATGAAGCTTGGAGCTTGGAGGAGCCATTTGGGAGTGGAAGAACTCATCTAGGAGTGACACTTGTGTGAAATCTCTCCGTTCTCTTGTGTATTTTGATTTAGATTTTTGTGTTGTAATTGGATGTTTGTTTTGAGTAAAAACTTCCCCTTTTCATTATGAATTTCTGAATCTATCTTGTGTGGTTGTGTTGTGCTTGTTGTTGTTGTTGGGTTGTGAATTGCATCTCTAGCACATTTCCATTTTCTAAATTGGTGGATGAAACCCTAGAACTTTGTTTATTGGAACCCTAAGGGGAAATCCAAGAAGAGGATTATCCTAGCGGACCTCTCTAGTGTGCTCATTGTCTATTACTCGCATGGGTTTCATTCATTACTTATTGCACCCCACTTGTTCGATGAAATGCCGTATTTTCCGATTGAGCTCCCTTAGCCGGGATATCAATTGAGTTATATTTGGGATGAATTCCCACGCCCACGGCCTCATTCACACACACCACATGAGTCCTCCTCGTTGCTTACCGATTCGGCTCTCCACCCTTAGTGCGTAGGTTAGGATTTTTGTTTTCACCACACTTTTTCCCACACTCATCCACCGTTAACGAGGTGGTTGTAACACGCCATTATCTTTCTTTATCGATCAAATTTGTGAATATAGAACGACTTGTCCCTGTGATCCGACCCGGTACTCACCGGTTATAAATTTATTTCATTGACACTCCTACGCTTGGGAATGGAAAGCGTGCTCCTTGCGCGTCCTTCCGTCGCAACCAATGGACTCAACGAACGACTAAAGGAAAAGCTTTAGAAATCCAATATGGTCAGGGCTGGATGAGCGACTACTAAGGCAACCTAAGACGAGTACAACTAAATCTTGACGAAGACACCTGACTATCAAACCTAGACGTCTATCTAAGTCTTCCTACCATCTAAGACAAGGAAAACCTTCGTATTAGACTCAAATTTATGACTTGAATGTTCCGAATATTTTAATAGATGTTTTATTATTATCGTTGTTTCGATATTTCGCAGATGCAAAGAGGACATGCATGAGCCACCACTAAAACCTGTCACGCCCCGCTTCCCAAGTGTGGAAGGCGAGACATGAAGAGGTCTGCTCAGACTTTGGAGCTGTGAAGCTACAATCTGATAAGCGTCTGGTAATTTAATCCATTATCAGGTTCTTTGCATTACGACGAAACAACAACAATAATAATGAGGGATAGACAAATAAAATTATCCAACATTCAATATCCACAGATTCTTATTCCAAACATTACAGAGTTACAGTCATAAAGGGAGTACAGAGTCTAAAAGCAAAAAGGCATATGCATGGCCGACACTACAACAAGAAATGGTGCTACGCACCGAAAGAACCTAACAACAACTAATAAGAAAGTATACAATAACTAAGGAAAGTCACCAGCTGAGACTAAGGGTAGAACTCCAGTGTTCTCAAACTGGACGTTAGCAAACTGTCGTTTTCTGCAACTAACTCAGGCTCAAACCTGACATGTGACACCCAAAGAGAAAAGGACACATGTCAACAAAAATCTCCAAAAGGAAGGGAGATTTCTGTGCAAGGAAACATAAGAGCAAAAGAGTGCATCTAGCAGTTCTAAAATAATGAAGCTGATATGGCATGTTATTTAATGAATGCAGCAGTTTAAACATGAGCATGAATGTAGCAGTTTAAGATGAACATGAAAGTTAACATTTGCACGACACGTCGTAGTAAAAGCTACTAAACAAGATATCATGATTTCACGATAAAAACATGCATTCACATTGTGCACAGAGTTTACTCCTTACAGCAGAAGTTGCCGATCAGGCATACTTCTATACTGAGTGGTCGCTTAACTCTGCCACACCCACAGAGTTTACGCCTTCAACTGAAGTGGCTGTATGGACACACTTCTACGCTGAGTGGTCGCTTAACCCTACCCCTCCACATGTATATCTTTTGGATCACGAGCCGGAAAGTGTTTTTCATTTGACATAGGGGTGTACCTAGCCTCAATCAATATGTAGTAGTCAAGATCCTACTCGCTGCAGCTTACAATTTTAAAGTAGCGTGTGCTACGCATATATAGCAATACAATCAATGCATGAAATGACATGGCAAAATGCATGAACATGGCAATAAGCAGATAAAAAGTACGTATAGTTAATTTGAAAGTAAACGTGACATATGGCATGAAATGATAGCATGGTAAAGGTGTCGGATCTAGCTTCGTTGTCAAGCTAGATCTAGTAAGGGCATCTAGGCGATTATCATTTCACCGTCTAGTCTCTTTTACACAATTTCACAAATTGGCCTAAAACATGGTCTAAACAGATACTGGCAAGTTTCACTTGCCTGAAGACAATCACGTTGTGATCCCTGTTCAATCAAGTCCAAGTCTACCTATGTGCTCAAGTTGCGATCCAGCCTTCAGTCCCAGTTTTTAGATCTTGATTAGTGAATTACATAAAATAGTAAAGTTATAGTTTTTAATCTTAATAAGCATGCGATGTAGGGGGTTCCTACGGTTCAGAGATTACCCTAAGCACGACACGAGAGCTACACTGACGTCGGGTAGCGACGTCAGGGGTTGGACTCCGGTATAGCGAACGGTACGGCAGACAGCGGCGACGAACGACGATCAACCGGGTAGCTATACGATCACCGAACAGCGATGCGAAGGGAATGGACAACGATACAACATCCTACGGCATCGGGAAGACGTGGATAGCAACACGGGAGGCACGAGAGATGGCATACAGATCTGTCAGCGGGTTCGGGTAGCACAGATCTGAAGTTGCGCGCAAATCTGAAATTTGCACGCGCAAGGGAGAGCTCTAGGGGTTGCAGCGGCTAGGGGAGGACTTGCACGGCTAGAAGGAGACCTGAGGGGGCGGACAGCGGCAGGGGGATGGTCGGCGGCGGCCAGGAAGGTGGTGGCCGTAAGTTTTAGCGAGGGAGGACAGTTTTGGTGTATACGGGCATTCCTGTGCTGTTTACGGAAGGAGGAGGAAGGATCGATGAGGGGGAAGGATGCTAGTGGGTAGGGGACGTCGAGGGGAGTGGTCGACGGCCAGGCGCGGGGTTCGAAGAGGTGGGTGTTTGACAGTTTTTGCAATGGGGGTTTGGGTGTTTGCATGGGTTTTAAAGCGAGGAGGAGGGGGTGGTTGACGAGGGAAAGGTTGCCGGAGGTGGATGGCATCGAGGGGAAGCTAGGCCGGAGGTTGGGTGGCCGGCGGTGGGCAGGAAAGGGTCGGGCGAAAATTATAAGAGGAGGTTGCGCATGGGTTGTGAAAGCCTTAGGTTTCGGTTGTTTGAAGATGAATTGTGTTATATATGTCTAGGGTTTTGGGATTTAAGGGTTATAGGAGGAGAGAGGGAGAGATAGAGGGGGTATAGATTAGTTAATGTAGTGGGTTGAATAGCCCAATTTGGTGAACTTAAGAAAATTGTTTTGATAAATGGTTTTGAAAGGGAGTGCATTTAGGTGATTGGAGAGAGAAGTTGTAAGAGGGTGGGGGTAGACCTAGGTTAATATGGAAAGGCGAATAGCTATGAATTATTTTCATGAAACGTATTTGGCCTAGTTTAATTAGGTTAGTTAAATTATCAAGTTAATTAAGCTATGTGTATAAGAAGGGGATTAGGGAAAAAAGTGGGTCTAACGGTGTGCGATAATTATAAGAAAAATACCGGGACGACCGTGTCGACGAGAAGGTCGAGACTAAGAAGATCGGTCACGGGCTAGGGTAACAGAAATTGGAACTAAAAATAGAAATGTCTAACGAGGAAGGTGAAAGCTACGACACCTCTTTAAACAAAGTTATTTTGTGGGAGAACGACCCGTGAATTGACGTTCAAAAATAATTCCACAAATAAGTACTCTTCCAGAGGGTCACAACGGCATCTCACATTGTACGGTTCGGATACACGAAGAGGTCGAAATAAATACGCGTACGAACAAAAGTACGCGCACAAAAAATGTACGATCGAAAAGCGACCGTGACAGATGCCATAGTTGAAAATCAATTATATGGAAATAATTGAAGAGGACTTGGATTTGGTTTGAAACATGTTGAAAATCCCAAATTTAGGAAATTCCACAATGTACCTTCTATTATGAAAAATATGCTTGCAAAGTGCTTTACTTGTGATAGTGTTGGTCACATATCCTATTATTATAAGTTTAGGAACACAAACATAAAGTTCAAACAAGTGTGGGTTCCTAAAACTTTAATGGCTAACACTAGTGGACCTTGTTGGATTTCAAGGTCACACTTAACACCTTTGATGTTGGTGAGGTGGAGATTTGGCGAGGAGCAATGAATTGAAAGTTTCATTCTTTTAGCTCCTTAGTCAAATAGCGACGCAAAGGTATATTTCTTTTCCCTCTTTGTATTCATTGCATACCTTCATAGATTTTGTGTGTGCTTGGTTTAATTTTTGTTTGTGTGCTTGTTTGTTTGCTTTTCAGCTTTGTTTTTAGTTTCTTATAAAAGAAAAATAGAAAAATGTGCTTAATGACTACCTCTTATTAATCATTATAAGTGGTACTATTTTATGTTCATTCATATCCTTGTAGAAACCATTGTATTATTGTTATAGCTACATGCGCATGTTAGAAACGATTTGGTAGCCATGACATGCTTCATGAAATGATTAACTTGATTTCTACACCTACATACGCACTTTCACGAATACTAAACTTCTAGTACTTTTGGAGATTCTTTTGATGAATGTTGGAAAGTGAATGTAGGATGAATAAAAACTGAATTATCTAAGGGATATGATGTGTAATGCTATGAACAAAAATTGAGCACAAAAAGAAATGAATATGGAAAAAAATATATACATGAAAATTGCTCTGTATATAAAATGGATACAATTCATGACAAATACACTACCCACGAGTATCCAACATATGCTTTATGAGTAATCTTTAGCATTGGTGTACTTTACTCGTCAAGCAATGCCACCCCACATCTAAGAGTCCTTATAGGCTATGTTTTGGGGTTTGGTAACTTGAACTCATTTTTAATGAGGTGAGAAAAATCAATCCTAGTGAAATTCATGTTAATTGGAAAATGTGAATTGTTTTGGTTGATGTTCTAAATTGAATCTCCCTTTGTACTTCAATGTTTATATTATCACATATACACAATGGTGGTGAAGTCTAGATTATGATTTTCAATGAATTTGAATTGTCTACTTTATAGAAAATGACATGCAAGTGCTAGATATAATCTATAATACTTTATTTGTGCTTGTGATATATGATGACTTCATTAATCCACTTTTGATGATAACAAAAGGGGGAGAAAAGTGATGGAAAGATTTGGGCATCAAATGGTATAAATAAATTTGGTATAATTGTTGAAGGATGAGCATGGTATTATTTGATGAAGGGGGAGCTTGGAAATAGGGGGAGTATGATTATTCCATTCATATATTCTGTGCATGCTAGTAATGCTTACGTCCCATTGAATTACTCATGTGCATATTCATGTGCATTACACCATTCATCACACTTCACCCACGCGCATTCATTTGCTCAAATCTTTTATGAGTTTGTCATCATCAAAAGGGGGAGATTATTGGAAGCAACGATCTAGGATATTTAGTTTGATGATGACAAACGTGTGCTACTATTTAACGTGTGTGCTAAGTGTGTTTTAGGAATGTCAAAGTCGTAGTTCTAAGCGTTGGAGTAATTGCTATTCATATAGCATATTGGGAGAGAGGAAGTGTTGTCTACAAAGCTAGTTGGACTTGGTCCAATATGGGATGAGATGGAGAGAATCGCTATGGATTTATTCATATCAAATTAGTTCAAATAAAATCCTATTCAAATCTCTTCCATATCATATTCAAATACAAAATCCCCCTTAATATTAGGGATTCTCCATGACCAATTCTCCCCTTGCTAACTTGCCTTTATCTTGACCCCCCTTACCGCAAAACCCGAGATATATCTGTATTTAAAAAACCAAGCATCAACAAAATAAAAGCAAGGGTGTTCGGCCAAAAAGAAAAGGAGAGGGGTCGGGCTTCTAAATTCCCACGAAGAATAGAAACACAGAAGCCAAAGACAGGGTTTTATCATCGTCCTATCATCATCTCCCCTCTCTACCAAAGCCAAAAACGTCATCTTCCCTACCTCTCTAAGCCCATACAAACGTCTTTAGATCACCATCAACCGAGGAGAAGAACGGCACGTAAACATCTCACGCAAGGAAGGAGTCGACGACGCATCGTGCCAAATCCATTACTGACCAGAGGTTCCCCTTGTCGCTGCATGTTTGTTGACCCCACGCGCATCTCTTGCTCCCAACACCTCACCGTTCAAGGGCGTAGACAACGAGATCGTAGCGCCAACATCTTGTCGTGGAGTCATCTCGCTGCCGAAGATCACCTCAAAGAGAAGCAAACGTCAAAGTCGCCAGCGCCTGTCACCGTCGCTACCATCAGAGAACCCAAAGGTCACCGTAGCCATCGACGAGATCATCGTCCTCAAGCTGCCAAGAAGCAGAGCAGTCGAAGACGATCACAAGACCTCGCCGTCGTACGTCGTTGAGGAGCTGATCGTCGCCGTTCAGAACTTCGGAGTCGCCACGAGGTCAAAGTTGTCGCTGTCGAGTTCTCGTTGCTGGGAGCGCCACCGCCGAAGTCGGAGAAGTCGACTGAGTGTCGCTGTATGCCCTTCTTGCTGCCATATCCTTGCCGTCACCGTTCGAAGAGGAGCGCTGCATGCCCTAGGTCGATTCGTCGATGGAGAGAAGAAACAAAGAGCTGACGTGCGAGCCTTGCATTAAAACGAACGAGAAAGAGATGCTTGCATGCGAATGAAATGAAGGAGAGAAAACAGTGCTGACGTGGATTAGTTAAGGAGTTGCTTTGCGCACAGACTGAATTAATTTAAGACTGAACTGGGATCGCTTTACGCACAGACCTACTTGTGCACTCAACTTCAAAGAGCTACAACTTGACATCCAGGAGTCAGATCGAGACACCGTTTGCGTCAGACTGGAGCTGACGACGTGCTGATTGATAGAGACGACTACATGGACACGAACTGAGCATTTCTAAACCCTTTACTCATTATATTCGTGTATTAGTGTAACGTTCTATGTAGGGGAAACTTTACCACTATTTGTGTGACTTTTGGGACTTGTCTGGTTGGGGCTAGACAAGAGGGTCTTGACGTGTTGGTGCAGTCAAGATACGCATTTACTAGGTTGATTGAGTTCTGTACTTTGGTGAGTGTGGTACAGTCTAGGTGGGGAGTTGGAGCTAGGACCCCATTGTAGGTGTACAGAAGGAACTTATTAATGCTAGTATTTTCTTGGGGTTGGACGTAGGTCATTGGTGCGACCGAACCAGGGTAAATCTGTGTGTACTCTGTGATTGTCTCTTATTTACTCTGCTTGTGCTTTTAACTGCGTGTGATTTCTCGTGGGTTGCGCGAGAATTTTATATTAGCCTATTCACCACCCTCTAGGCTAGGATCCAGATCCAACATCATGTAATAGAGAATGGAATAAAAGTCAAGACATTCACATATTCGTATCAAATCATGAGAAATCTCCATGGCTAAACTATTTCGCTAAGTTTCAGCTTTTTCAAATATCTCCATTCATGCACAACTCCACTCTAATGTCATACTCACTTATATAGTCAAAGAAATTCACCCCCAAGCTTAGCTTGAGGCGTCGCATCCAAAGGAAAATGATAGTGGAAATTGGGGGTTTTGCCTTGGTTTTTCCAAGTATTTTTGTGGCTCCAATAATGAGATAGAGAAATATTTTTCTTTTCTTTTTGGACTTTTTGTTTCTCATTTTTCTTTTTGGATGTTTTGTAAGAGCTATATGATTTGTATTTTTTGGCTTTTGGCTCCTTTTTGGCTTTTTGTACCTTTTGGGGCTAGCTTTTTCTTTTGCACAGGATTTTTGGAAATGGATGCGGTATAAGTAGCTTTAGGAGGTGAGCTCAAGTGACATATAGAGAATAAAAAGATATATGTGGAGAAGGAAATGCTGTAACGCTCGGTTCACTTATAAGATGTGCACAAACAGTTCAATAAGATAATACTTCAACTAAAACTCATATGTAAGCATGTATATTCTTAATTATTTCAACTAATAGTGAAGTCAATCGGTAGAGTTTATAACCATATCAGGCATGCAACAGAAGGCGAATAAGACAATAAAACAGATGCTTCAGATATACTAATGATGCATGAATCTTGGTGTATTTCCAACAAGAGCATACTAAACACTACTTCATACATTCAGCTTCAATAAATTTCATGCATTCACTTAGAGAAGTCATCAAAAGAAATATAATTTGCAAGCACATGTGAATAGCAAGATTAAGGAATACTCTAAGTAGCACGGTAAGAATAATAAGCATCGTGAAAGCTGCTAAAGCTATAAAAGATATCATCATACAGAATATATCTGGCATAAAGAGGAAAAGAAAAGTGGGAAATAAAAAGAAAGAAAAGAAAAACAAGCACACAATATGATGCATAAAAACACATAAAAGGAGAATAAGATGGAAAAAGCGAAAAGATGATGCAAAAATTTGAAAAATTCTAAAAATCCTAAAAAAAGTAAAGATGCAACTAATGCAACTAAATGGCATGGAAATGAACTCCCCCAAGCTTAAACATCACATTGTCCTCATTGTGATTATAAAGGATAATTATGAGGAATAACGATAAATATGAGGGGGGTGAATGGAAAAATGGTGATATGAATGACATGAAACACTAATGCAACTACATGCACATGCAATGATGCATGAGAGAGCCTTCTCCCCAATCTTATACCAAACAATCTTATTCAAATGACTCCATCAAAAATATCACGGCTTCGCTAAGCGAGATCAAGTCAAATGAATAAGAAAGTAAGATTTCACTTGAAAGAAATGTTCAATGGCGGTGAGCAAAAGGATGTGACACATCAAAATATGCAGAGGATAACAATCATATAGCATATAAAGGGTAGGGTGTAAAAGATTATTATTACCGTCATATGGGGAGATATTTATTCTAAACTAACAAATCAAGCAAATCTAAACGATCTTCTCGCTGCCGAGAGGATTCGGGTTTATTTAAAGCATAGAATACTACACTACTGGATTGATATCACATATAGCAAAAGGAGGATCCAGTACCTTTGCCGGTGCAGGCAACTGCTCCAACTGCTCCTTCCGTGGCTCGGCCAGATGCGTGTGTCCATGGACTCTATCAGATTCCAGCAATGCGGCTCCTAGCATATCTACAAGGACTCCATCTATACCCTGATGTAGATAATTCTTTCCCAAAATAAATGTATTCCAAAGAATGTTATCAAAAGAAATATTTAAAATTAATGATGGTTGACAACACTTCTGGAAATAAATCTCTACTCTGGTGCACCACATCGACCAACTCCTCGTTGTTCGTTTCAGGTTCTTCTGGTAGCTCTGGTATATAAGCATGTGCCTCATCAGGTAACTCCTCACCATCATCAGACTTATCCCAACGCACCTCCTGATCGTATTCATATGCATCCATGGGTGCTAACTCCTCGCTCTCATCTTCGTATACGTCCCATCGTGCCTCTTTATTATTTGTATATGTATCTTGCAAAAGGCACAATGTGTCATCTAAATATGAATCATAGTAAACATCATACACGGGAGGGGAATCTAATGTAAAGCGTGAGGGAGTAAAGAGATCTCCTTGAAGGGGAGCCATAAGCTCTGTGGGATAGTCCTCGGCGTCAATGGAAGGATGGGGTGGCTGCGAAAGCTCTAAAAGAGGAGGGTATTGCTTGGGATCCTCATGAATGGTTGTATCCTCGTTCCAATGCACGACCTCCTCGGTGACAAGCTCTGGCTCCGTGTGTATGGCCTCCTCAATAATATCCTCTGATGGTATAGGCTGCTCTGGCTCATGTGGGTGGCAGGGGGAGCGACGATGGCACAAGCTGACTCCGCAGTGCCATGTACCATGGTCTCGTCGGAGGGGGCAATGTTAAAGTTTAAAGTCCATACTATCTCCCCCAAGCTGAAGAGGGATGTCCTCCATTGGCTCCTTGCTTATCCCAAAAATTTGCTTCTCTCAAGCGTAAGAGTCCGTGCAAGTAATATAGATCTGGGAGTCCAGATGTCGAATCCTCGGGAGAAAACCTGTTGCAGCCACAAAGCTTAAATCAAATAAAGATTCGACGTAAAGAGACCAACCACTTTTAATGATGATGGTTTGAATGGGATTTGATCGTGGTTTTTAATTTATGAACAATACGAGCAAAAGAAAGTTTCATTTATGAAATTATCGATGAGAAGTATACACATGATATGAGTTCATTAGGGTCCATGATTTATATTAATTCGGTTGATTGAAGATAACTCAATGAATTCTCTTTTTGAGAGAAATTCATCGGAAAATACCCTTGTGGGGATTAAAGCACAATATTGAATAAAGTCGTTGCTAAACCTATAATCTTTTAAATAAAAGTGACAAAACTCCCTTTTGGGGAGATCAAAACTCACCCTCGTGAGGCGATCATCAACTCAATCAAGTTCTTTTGGAAGATGAAGAGGAGATTTTAAACTAAAGACTATAACTTTATCAACGTTAACAATTTTAGCGTGAAGATTCAACCAAATAAATACACATCATGTCCCCTAACTACACTATACCATGCACAATAAGAATTTAGCCACACATACTGAAAATAATAGAGGAATTCATCATATTAAGCATGGTTCTAGTCAATAGAAGTAAATAGAATTGAAAATACACAATTAAGTTCAAAAGATATCACCAAATACACCCTCTTTTAGCCTAAGAAAGCCCTTCTTCTTCCTCTAAAAGCTCTCTGAAAAATACCCCTGGTTGCTCTATGGAATCTCAGGGAAATTCTGCAAAAATCGTCGCCAAAATCGTCCAAATACCCAAGAATACGCTCAAAACCCTAGAAATACCTTATACAATAACATTGCGAGTTTAAGTCGTTATCGGGTCCAAAATCCACACCCAAATGCATCCGAACCCGTTTCGTTCGATCGGAGCAAATGTCAGCCGCACATCCGTGCGGGATCGACCATGGGATCGCCGCGTGTCCTTTGAAAGTCGTGCGCCCGCTTCGCTTCGATCTCGGATCGAACTCGCTTTCATCCTTCACCGTTTGATCATCATCGCACGGCCGCAATTTAACCTCTTCTTCGCTCGTTCACCGCTCAGATGCGGAGACGGGATCATCCGTTGGATCTACATCCAACGGTGCTCATGAAGCCACATCACACATGCAATTCTTCCGCTCTTCGCCACTTGGGCTTGATTTTCTCTGTTGGATGGCGCATCAATGTCTTGCAAAGTGTCCACGTCGCCCTGTATTGTGGGTTATCGGATAAGCATAGAACGAGCACGGGCGCACCACGTCTCCCTGAAGCCGCTCGCTTTCGCTGCTTCGCTTTCCTCCGTTGGATCAAGATCAGCGGCCTATACGCAGCCGCGTCGCCGTTGCTGCGAACCGTCGGATTTGAGCAGGAGAGGCTGATGTTACGCCACGTGAACGCCAAGATGCGTGTGGGGCGCATACGGGAACGTATTTCCGTGCGTATAATCGTATTTTCGATCGCATTTCTTGCTATATCTCCATTTAAATGGTATCCTGCTTTCAAAAATACACAGTAATTAGCACAGATCTCAGAAAAATACAAATAAATAGTCGTTGAAATCATGGGATCGAGATCTTGCTATGAAAAATATAAAAAGGCAGAAATACTCAATAAAATTCATACTTTGTGCACAAATCAATGGTTTGCTCTAATAAATAATGATATTCAAAATACGAATGCACTAGAGACCAATTAAGCATCATTTACATACAAAATATTGCTAGATGAGGGGTTAAATATGCAATATTCAACCCGAATCATACCCCCAACTTGCGTTTTTCTAGTCTCTAGCAAAGTGAGCGAAATATGATATCAAATATACACCTAGATCACCTTATCAGCTCTCAAATCACTCACCACCATACTACAACGACAAAAGAAGATGACCACACACTAATATCAAGATTCAAGCTCATAAAATAATGGTACTCATGGGTTTAAAGATGAAGAATAAGCATCTCTCAAATGGTCATGAAATCGACTTAACTTCACTATCCATTACTTCTTAGTGCATAAGATACAAAATCAATGGCTCACACCTTTCAATTAGAGATTCTAACTTGGAGCGTAAATGTATCATGCAAAGCAAGTATAAAGAATAGAATGGTATCAAGACATACACACGTCAATCTTCATTCATAGGAAATCACACCATATTTTGTGCTTTCTTTAAGCTTTGGAAGTTCTCTTGCATTGCTAGTTATGCACACTTATTCTCTCTTTTCTTTCTCTTTTTTTGTTCCGCATAACGCGCATAAAGCAACATTTGCGGAAAAAATGTATAACTTGGATCACTCCATCAAATGAGTGAGGTTCCGATCAATGGCTCCCAAATCAGACGATAATAGGGCATTAGGCCAAAAAGGACCCCTCGGACTGTCTACTCGAGCCAACCAAGTTATTTATTTAGTGACATACTTATTCATTCATATTTTTGTTATTTCTTCATTTTTTTCTCTTTTTTATTTGCTTTGTGTTTCTCTCTTTTTTCTTTGTGCATAAATAACTTAGCAAGATAGCTTCCTCTTCTTAATTCTTTCACAAGAATGGGTTATCCTAATCATTTCAAAAGACAGGGTATACTTTCTACCCAAAATCACACAAAGCATGCAAATAGCAATGAATACGAGATAAAAAGCAATGCTCCAGTTATTTTGTGAACTATTGATGCATGAACCTTGGTGTGTTCCATTGAAAGCATACGATTTGCTAATTCATAATTTCTAGATTCATTAAGTTATCAATCAATCCCACCCTTGAGATATAGCAACAGAAATTTACCACGAGTACTAACATACACGTCAAATGAGACTGAAATATTTAACAATAGTGGTGGAGGAAAATAAATCACATGTGTACGATGGTGAATAGATTTCGAGGATTTTCATCACATGAGGTTCATCTCTAGGTAAAATAAATATTGGTGATAGGGCTTGACTCAATTTTTTTTCAAAGCAAAAAGGGAACTAACTAAAAAAAATCCTAAAAGAAAAAGAAAAGAAAAATCCTAAAAGTTTATATCCTCCCCCCAACTTAAAATAAGCATTGTCCTCAATGTTAGGAATGAGTATTAGATCTTGGCAAAAGATCCTAGAAACGAAAAGAAAATCATACGAAAGCAAAAACATTTATTTTATTTTTCTACACTATTGGATAGAAGTCACCGAAGTCACAAGGCGGATCTCGGACGTATAACGGTGGAGGAAGCAGCTCAATTAGATCCTTACGCTCCTCCGCGAGCGTCTTCACTCCACAAATCACTTTGGACCCTAGCAACATAACTCCAAGCATCTCTCCAAAATGTATGACCATGTCCTGCAAGAGATGAGTTGTGTTAATCGAAAGTGGCACTGTTGCCTTTCGAAAAAATTTCGCCAAATATAATCATCAAAATAAATTAATGAACGTAAAGAGTGGTGGCGAAAACTCCCTAAAACGGTTGCATCCATCTTGGTATAATGCACGACCACGAGGGAAAGGAATAATGGATTTTGGGACAAGATTGGGGGAGAGCATGGTTCAGGCTCCACCAAAATGATCGATGAGCTCGTGGCCCTACTAGTCTCCTCCTTTACTCCATTCAAGATTGTATGCTCGTCCACTCCATCTCTGCACATATCACCACTAGGAAGCTCTGACAACTCCGTCATCAAATCCTCTGGAGTCCCCACCAATGTCTGAGCATCCTCACTCAGGGACTCTAGACGCTCCCAAGCATCCTCAAGTTTGTACTCCATGAAAGCTCCATTGTCCAACATCTCCATGAAAATTTGTGCATCTTCCTGCAGCCCCTCGTAGAAGAACTAGAAGAGAACATCAACCGTGTATCCATAATGTGGACAGCCACTAACCGCATCTGTGAACCTCCTCCAGGCCTGAAAGAAGGATTCACCATCGCGTTGTTCAAATATGGCAATTTTGAGCTTCAATAACATGTCCTTGTGCAAAGATGATGAAGGTGCATCATATCGAAAATTTATGCCATTAAAGTCCATTGGGTTTTTTTTGAATTTTTAAAGAAATGAAAAAAATTAAAGAAAATAAAAGTGGAAAGATATATAAACAGCAAAGTGGAAAGATCTCACCGAATGTCCTCTAAATGAAATAAACTTTGGTAGCAAACCGTTCTCCCCGGCAACGGCGCCAAATACTTGCTTAGCCCAAAAATGTGCTTCTCTCAAGCGTAAGTTCCGTGCAAGTAAAATAGATCTGGGAGTCCAGATGTCGAATCCTCGGGAGAAAACCTATTGCAACCACAAAGCTTAAATCAAATAAAGATTCGACGTAAAGAGACCAACCACTTTTAATGATGATGGTTTGAATGAGATTTGATCGTGGTTTTTAATTTGTGAACAATACGAGCAAAAGAAAGTTTCGTTTATGAAATTATCGATGAGAAGTATGCACATGATATGGGTTCACTAGGGTCCATGATTTATATTAATTCGGTTGATTGAAGATAACTCAATGAATTCTCTTTTTGAGAGAAATTCATCGGAAAATACCATTGTGGGGATTAAAGCACAATATTGAATAAAGTCGTTGCTAAACCTATAATCTTTTAAATAAAAGTGACGAAACTCCCTTTTGGGGAGATCAAAACTCACCCTCGTGAGGCGATCATCAACTCAATCATGTTCTTTTGGAAGATGAAGAGTAGATTTTAAACTAAAGACTATAACTTTATCAACGTTAACAATTTTAGCGTGAAGATTCAACCAAATAAATACGCATCATGTCCCCTAACTACACCATACCATGCACAATAAGAATTTAGCCACACATACTGAAAATAATAGAGGAATTCATCATATTAAGCATGGTTCTAGTCAATAGAAGTAAATAGAATTGAAAATACACAATTAAGTTCAAAAGATATCACCAAATACACCTCTTTTAGCCTAAGAAAGCCCTTCTTCTTCCTCTAAAAGCTCTCTGAAAAATACCCCAGGTTTCTCTATGGAATCTCAGGGAAATTCTGCAAAAATCGTCGCCAAAATCGCCCAAATACCCAAGAATACGCTCAAAACCCCTAAAATACCTTATATAATAACATTGCGGGTTTAAGTTGTTATTGGGTCCAAAATCCGCACCCAAATGCATCCGAACCCGCTGCGTTCGATTGGAGCAAATGTCAGCCACACATCCGTGCGGGATCGACCATGGGATCGCTGCGTGTCCTTTGAAAATCATGCGCCCGCTTCGCTTCGATCTCGGATCGAACTCGCTTTCATCCTTCACCATTTGATCATCATCGCACGACCGCGATTTAGCCTCTTCTTCGCTCGTTCGCCAGTCAGATGCGGAGCCGGGATCATCCGTTGGATCTACATCCAACGGCGCTCACGAAGCCACGTCGCACGCGCAATTCTCCCGCTCTTTGCCGCTTGGGCTTGATTTTCTCCGTTGGATGGCGCATCAATGGCTTGCAAAGTGGCCACGTCGCCCCGCTTTGTGGGTCGTCGGATAAGCATCGAACGAGCGTGCGCGCGCCACGTCTCCTCGAAGTCGCCCGCTTTCGCTGCTTCGCTTTCCTCTGTTGGAACACAGATCAGCGGCCTATACGCAGCCGCGTCGCCGTTGCTGCGAACCGTCGGATTCGAGCCGGAGAGGCTGATGTTACGCCATGTGGACGCCAAAATGCGTGTGGGGCGCATACGGGAACGTATTTCCGCTCGTATAATCGTATTTTCGATCGCATTTCTTGCGTATATCTCCATTTAAATGGTATCCTGCATTCAAAAATTCACAGTAATTAGCACAGATCTCAGAAAGATACAAATAAATAGTCGTTGGAATCGTGGGATCGAGATATTGCTATAAAAAATATAAAAAGGCAGAAATACTCAATAAAATTCATACTTTGTGCACAAATCAATGGTTTGCTCTAATAAATAATGATATTCAAAATACGAATGCACTAGAGACCAATTAAGCATCATTTACACACAAAATATTGCTAGATGAGGGGTTAAATATGCAATATTCAACCCGAATCACTCCTTAGGTATAGAAGGCAATGTTAACTTCACCTTCTCCTTTTTATGCCTCCTTCTTCGTTTCCGTCCTGGAACTTGAGGTACCCGATGGCATGGCGCGACCTTCTAAATAGTATGTGCAGGTATCACTACGGGCTTAGGTATTTGGTAGGGGGACAAGCGGGATGCTAAAGTATCCTCAGGCACTCAATGTATGGAAGTGAATGTGTCGCCCTTGGATGCATCGTATATGTCAGCCGGTGCGAGGTAAATAACAGCAATGCCTTCTCCATCTGAATCATCTCCGTCCATCCACTCATCGTATGAACTAACTGTGTCGGTGGGTGGTGGAGTAACGACGGTGCAACATGGCTCTACAGTAATATCTCTCGAGTGTCTCTTTACAGCTCCCTCATCAGTGCTTTGAAGGTGAAAAGCTGCACATCTCTCCAGAAAGCGTGCGCATGTCAAATTGAGGGGATAGTCATGACTCAAGTTACAGATGCGGCTTTCATAGGGCATGTGTCCATCCTTAACACAATACTTGCAGTAGGCATAGCAATCTAAATAGTCACATCCTTCCATCTGATAGTATGGGTCCAGTAAATAATATCTGCATTCTTCCATTAGAGCATCATAATGTGCCAAATAATCATTGCCTGAATATATCAAAAGTGATCCATTGTACCTGAATAGTCAAAGCAATCAACCTGGAAAAGGTATCAGTGGTACAAGTAGATAGAAATAATGATAAAGCTGGCGGTGGGGAAAAATATCACTTTCTTCTCTTTTTTCGAAGTCTAATCAACCTAATTGTGATAAATAGATAATATAGCGGAACGCCTCCTCGGCAACGGCGCCAAAAACTTGATCGGCCCGGAATTAACTCCAAAACGATGTCGTTTTACCGCAAGCACACGGTATAGTGGCAAGCAGGTATCGAACACAGGGAAGCGGTGCAATACAACCTATATACTCCTAGGTTGGGTTAGACTTGCGAGTTTATTGGTGGATGCATGTTGTGGAGTGTCGTAATGGTGATGTATGCAAAGGTCGTATTACTCGATATCAGAAACAAATGATTCCACACAAATAAAAGACCAAGCTGTTAGGACTCACCACTAGGATAGTTGAATGTCGATGCTAGGTTAAGACTTTTACGTTGCATTGGCTTTATTAGGGATTATCTCATCTAAGATGTGGAATTTATGACTTTAAGCACCATGAATCTAACGTATCGTATTAACCCCGCTCTCACGACAAACGCACACGATCCGTGCATTAAGAATCGACAATATTCATGCCACTCTCGTGGTCAGAATGATCTTAACTCATGCCACTCTCGTGGGTCAGAGTTTTGATGTATTTTGGTGGCTCTCATTGAGCAATGACGGTAGCCGTCAATTAGTAATATAGTTCGTCGGTGGATCTCATCAAGACATGAGCCAGACATGGTCCCGAGCCCTAATTGAATCCACTAAATCCCTAATTAAGTTTATAGGATACTCCTTAAACCAATCGATTCCAACGACCGTGGGCACGATCTCAGTACGAGATCTCCTACAAAATTTGCTATATCGACCAAAATACTTCCATTTTATACCAACGCAACCTAAAAATCCTAACGTTACCTCTAAATCATAAGATCATAGGATTAATCCATTAGCCTTAGAAAAGACTATTCATGGATAATAGAAATAGCAATGGAAGATTTAAGATAAGCAATAGAATTGCATGCATCAAAGAGATATTCAATAAGAACTAATAGAATTCAAATGAATAGAATACTTAGCTTGATATAAGAGGAGGGGCCTATGGCATGGCCTAACTCCAAAAGAAAGTCTCCAAGAACTCCAAAGAAAATAAGATCCAATCCCCTTTCTAATGCCGACTACAATCCCCATATATAGTCCCCTCAAACCCCTAGCAAATAACCTAAGAAACCCTCTGAAATTCGTGACCAAAATCAACTCTGGCCGCAACTTAAGTTCTGGGCCCCAGCCAGCTCGGTCGAGAAGAACACAGCACTCGGTCGAGTGCAGATTTCAGGACTGCAGCGTCAACTTGCAGAAATTTCCCAGATTTCATCCGACCTCTGATTGGTGCGTTCTTGGTGGTGTTGGAACCATCTTGAAGTCTACTATCCATAACAAATATGAGAAAAATACTTTGCCAACTAGAATGATAGCATATCTCAAAAGAGTGAGAGGCTGTCTGAAAATCTGGGCGCTTGCCTTACTCGACCGAGTAGCCTTCGTGCTCGGTCGAGCTACATTGGGTTGCTGCTTTAGCTTCAAAATGCCACTCTGGAAATTGGCTCAGCTCGACCGAGTAGTTGCAGTACTCGGTCGAGTCGTTGATCTGCTCGGTCGAGTTACTGTTGCATGAGAGGCCCTCGAAATCATCATTTTGTTTGGATTCAGCTCGGTCGAGCTAGCATGCTGCTCGGTCGAGTGCCTTTGCGCTCTCCTTCTTCGAATTAGATTTGGAATTGAATTAGATAGCCGAGTTGATCTGACCGAGTAGTCTCTTTACTCGGTCGAGTGAAGCGTGTACTTTTCCTTTGGAGCTCTTGGTGTCAGTCTGGATGGCAGCTCGGTCGAGTATTGAGGCACTCGACTGAGTAGTCTGGAAAATCAGTGTATATCACCATAGAGCTCTCTTCTCCTATCTTCTCCTTCCTCTCCTTAATTCTTCTCTTCCACCAGGTCAAGCACCTAGGAGACGACGCCATGGATACTCTGACCACCTCGGATGTGTCCATAACCCCAATTTGGTCCAAATCGCCTCAAAATCTTGAAAATGAGAATAAAGCTCCGAAGGTGATATAATACGATAAATGATCAAATGAGCAACAAATATGAGTTTTGAGCAACTAAAATGGCGTGAAATAATGTAATAAATACATGAAAAATATGGACACATCTGGTGGCCCCTTCGACTTACAGCTGACGACTTTTAGGCGAGTCGTTCAGTAGAGACGGGGTGGCCCCTTCGACTTAAGGCTGACGACCTTTAGAAGAGTCGTTCAGTAGCGAATGGGTAGCCCTTTCGACTTACAGCTGACGAACTTTAGATGAGTCGTTCAGTAACGAAGGGGTGGCCCCTTTAGTTCAGTAGCGAAGGGGTGGCCTCTTCGACTTACGGCTGACGACCTTTAGGCGAGTCGTTCAGTAGCGAAGGGGTGGCCCCTTCGACTTATGGCTGACGATCTCTTTAGGAGTCACTCGCACGGATTTCATCAACATGAATTTTGTTTACACAGGCTTCTCAAGGATCGGATCCTTTTAGAGGGGAGTTTTGATGGGATAGTTTTTGTAGACTTCATGAAGGCTTAAGGAAGCGAAACTTTATTTGATGAAAAAGACATGATTTATTGAAAGGAGTGACAAAAATACAAAAGGCATACATGTGTTTCCAAACTTTGTGGGAGCTATTGTTTTCCTACGCCCCTTTATTTGCCCCGAGCTCAGATGGGTTGCTAGTCGATCACCTTGTTGACAGGTGCCCCCGTCATCTTGCTCTTCTGCTTCGAGGATCTCTCCTTACTAGATTGATCGTTAGCCGGGTTTTTGGGGTGTCCTCGCTTGACTAGTGCATCGATCTCTTTTTTGAGAGTCCAACAGTCATTGTTATCGTGTTCATAGTCGTTGTGGTACTTGCAGAATTTGAGGTCGTCCATCTTCTCATATTTTCCCTTCGTTGTTGCCTCTTGGATCAGCTCCTCTCGTGGGCGTAAGAGAAGACCTCCGTCTTAGGAGCCCCTGGCTTAGCATAGGTAGGATGCTCCTTGCTTTGAAGGCTCCTCTTTCTGGGTCTCATGTCTCGAGACTCCTGGTGAGGGCTTCCTGGAGTTGGTTTCTCTCGCCTTGAGTCTCCACGACGGGTAGGGGTGCCTTTCGCACTAGCTCCGGTGGGTTCCTCCGACTCTTCGAAGATGGTGAATCGATCCGTTATGTTGAGTATTTCTGCGACGGTGTTAGGGGGAACTGGTGGAGGGCCCTTCACATGTGTTTGTTCTGGACCGCCTGAGTGAGCGCCGTTATGACAGTCATATCCGACGTCTCTTCTACGTCGAGCCTCTCATCGTTAAATCTCTATACGAAGGCTTGAATTGATTCATTCTCATACCGTTTGAGTGAGAAGAGGTGGGAGGACTTCTTCTTAGGACGTCGGCCTACGACGAACTGCTTACAGAACATTTCTGCCAATTCATCGTATGAACCGATGTAGCCATGGGATAACCCTTCGTACCGGCCTTCTGCCCTCTTGAATAGGGTAGCATGAAAAGCTCTACAAAGGTATGGCTTATCGACCCCGTGAAGCAACATTACATTCATGTACTTATGAATGTGCGACCACGGGTCGAATCTGCCATCATAAGCTGGTATGGCATGGAGTTTGAATTTGGAAAGAGGAGGCACATAAGTGATATTCTCCCTTAGTGGGGTCCTCAAAATCGCGGATCGGACGAGTAGAGATTCTCCCTCTTTGGCTTGCACGTAATTGGCTCCTAAAGATCGGTTTGGGATCTCTTCCCTCCTTCCGAATCCACTTGCAGTGTTATAACCCAGGGTAGCCCCGTACATTACTTGATTCAGGATGTTGCGGGTTGCTTCTTGATAATTAGAGGGGTGTGTTCTCTCTGGAGAACGAAGGCTCGATTGTCGACCCTCATTCCGCCGTATTGGTGAGACGGCAGGGGGAAAGGGGGTTGCGTTGTGTGGGCCGATCTCCAATTGATTTGCTCTTGGATCCCCCTGATCTCGGAGGAAGGCCGTAACTTCGGTTGGTGTCAGGGCCGGGTTTGGAGGCGGAAACGGCTCATTCAAGAGCGATGGATTCCCCGTGTTTTGGCGTATCAAGGTAGGAAAAACACCGAAACTCATGTCTACCTGCTCGGTGAACTGGGTGAATTCCATCCAGTCACCTCAGGCTCCTTCATGGCCCTTGCTGGTTGTTGTAATGGCAATGTGGAGTCCGCGACCTCCTCCACCAGGATGCTATTCGCTTTCTGCTTCTCCTTCGGACCTTTAATCGGCCTGATGTTGCTGGGTCCAGCTGTCATATCTTTTTGATTGCTTTGGGATGTCGAGCTGGTTAACGTGTTCCCACAATGATGCCAAGCTATTAAGGCCAAAAATGACCGAGACGGTTGTCAAGCTGGCGTGGGCTCCTCGTACCGAGTATGAGCCTCGTCAGCAGATAAGGTGGGACCCTAGGTTGGATGAACATGGGTCGAGTGATGGAGGTAGATGATGATGTGGTTCTCGATCGACCCTTGATCAGCTTGTACATCGATCGCTTGAGCTTGGGAAGCTCGGGAATGACCCTTACGGGAGTTGGAGACTTGTCGATCTACATCACAGAGACATTAGGGGGGTCGGATCTAGATTCTGACCCAAATCTCCTCCGATGCTTAAGTTAGTATTGGAACTTAAGGAAGAGTGGGAGCTTGGTGCAGCTGAGATCAACCCACGGAAGTTTGCCTCAGGTCTGGCAATGCAAGCTCAATAGTATAAGAAATATCAGTTGAGAAAGTAGAGTTCCATGTCTTAGACCTCTTACCTTGAAGATGGGACCCTTCTTTCTATTTATAGGCATTCTGTGTCCTTTTAGTGACATTGGGGAGATAACGGCCACCCATAATGGGGCCATGATCTTTCCCCGTTAATAGGAGTAAATGTTGTACATGTTCCCACGAATTACGAGCACGTCTTTAATCCCACGTTCGAGTGCAGGGAATGCAACGGTTGAGTGGCCAGTGGGCTTTGACTGAGTCGATGTTGGGCTTCTCTTGTGGGCCCCGTAGGCTTGAGTCATCAATCAGTCGAGTCACCTCGAGTGCCGGTCTAATGACTCAACAATAACTATTTTCAGCTACCGTGATATGCAAAGATGCGTAACAAAAATTACAATATGTGTGAACAAATGTATATCGAATCACAACGTAGCAGAAGGACAAACCAAATAATGTGAAGAACCGAACTAAGAAATTGGAAGTGGAAGTAGATAGATGTGTGAGTAGATGAGGGATAGTGGGCAGACATTTATAGACGAAGAATTGGACCTGGATTGTGGGAAATGGCGAAGGTGCCCGTGAATATACACTGTGCACGTGAATGTGCAGAGTAATTGGGGAGAGCATCACAATATACCAACTATCTTAATTTTGGGAAAATTACAGTGTATTAAGGTCTGTATTCCCTCATACTACAACATAAATGCATTCAAATGTACATAACACAACAACGTAGAAACTACATCTAAATATTTTGCTTGACACTATCCTATCAAACATGGAACTTCACTTTTTGGAATTCAAAGCTCCGGTGGCCTGTTGTGCGCGTTGATCAATTCGATCGCGTGTGCTCGCCATGTCCTATGGTCCGGAGGCAATGGAGATAAGCATTTATGAGTATAATCAGATAAAATATTACAACTTCACATTGTGTTCAGCTCCCTTCTACTGAAGACCTTAAGCAAGATGGCAGATTGAGCAGCTACACGAGGGAACCAGAGGATCCAAGTAGAGTGAGGAAGCTGAACAGAACATCAAAATGAGCCAATAACATCTGAGAGTCCATATATATATGTGATGTATTTAATTTCTCTATCACGGCAATTGCCGCTAATAGATTCGCCATCGTTTTGTGGAGAAGAAGAATCAGGGATGAACAGAAAAAGCATGATGAAGATCAAATTTCGTATAAGTAGTGTAGAAGCTGTTATGGATGACGATGGCTCATGTGGAGGGAAGCCATTTATAGACGAAGTGGCCTGGACATGGACGCAGAGTCTACAGAAGAGTAACCGTGAGTCTACAGAAGAGAACCCGTGAGGCTACAGAGGATTGATCGTGAATCTACAGATGAGTGCTTGTTGTGTGCTTTTAAGCAATATGTTGGCATTTTATTTTACCCATCACCGAATTACTCAACGTGCACACCGGGTATCTTTTTGGCCTGGTTTACGCGTTGAGCAATTTGTAACATATAAGTGATACTTCAATGTAGCAGAATGAATTGGGATTGTTCCACTGAATCTGATATGACATGTTATTATGAAACCTACATCCATATAAGAAAGTGATTCAAAGAGAAACAACAGAACAAAACACATAATTCCATATAAGAGAGTGACATATGTTACAAAATGGGACACCATCAAATTCAACATTGTGACACCTGAGTATCAGTCACATAGAGCAAAATGTGACATACGTATTAAATAACAAAATGTGACACCATAAAATTCACATGTTCTACAAAATACAAGTCAACATATACCACTTCACTTTTCCATCAAGCTGGAGGTAGATGAGGAGGTGAAAGGGATGCACTGAGAGCTGGAGGGTCAAGAGCATGAATATCTCTGGGCATGGGCACGAATGTTTCCAATTTCTCATCGATGTTTTTAACCATGCCCTTCACCCCATTGAGCTCGTTACGCAGTGTCGCAATCGCTTCCCCGATGCGTGATAGACTGTTGTTAAGATCTGTCATACGATCATGTAAAACCTCACGAAAATTTGAGGATGATGATGTTTCAGATTGGGTAGGCATGCTGGCATGGATACGACGGAGATAATCCATGATCTGTTCCTGATCACTGATCGCTCCTTATTTTACACCTTTTTTCTGCATGTTTGCATATCATTTTGATCGCCCATATCGTGGTTTTCACGATTATTCGACGATATCGCGTTGCTTTTCACTATTTCTTGTTTTTGTCAGATTTCAAGAGATATGGAGCGATCGGGAGTATAAATGAGATCAAGAGACTTGCATGCACACCAGAGCATCGCCTATGGCCCTATCGAGGAGCTAGCAGCGCTAAATGATAAGTGGAAGAAGAATAAGTTCGATAAAATCGATGATGAAGCGAGGAGGAGAAGATGCGACTCCAGAAACGGGGTACTCGGCTGAGCAGACAGCTCACTCGGCGGAGTGAAGGAACGTACTCGGCTGAGTACATCTGATACGAGAGCGCCCAGAGTCAAAGGCTACTCGACCGAGCAAATGATCCCACTCGGCTGAGTGGAGAACTTAACTCGCCCGAATGAGTCAGAGCTTCCCAAAGGAAATTTTAGCCGACTCTCTGGAATTTGAAGAAGTACAGCAGAAGACTCACTCGGTCGAGTGAGAAAGTCCACTCGATCGAGTGATAAACTCTACTCTGCCAAGTAACACAGAGCGCCAGACCCCCAAAACCCCCGACTTCTCTGTTTTCTTTGGGTCTGTCACTCGGCCGAGTGATAGATTTACTCGGCAGAGTGGCGCAGTCTGCCTGTATCGCGAACTAGGGTTCTGGGCTGCGCCAGGGGCAAATCTGTCAAGATTTTCTGGCCGTTTGGCTTGTATTTAAGGCTAGTTTTCATCCTAGTTTTGGGAGAGACTAGAAATTAGGTTTAGCTTAATTCTAATTGTAATTCCCAGCTGGAGATTGAGAATTTGAGATCTGGTTTGTGCTTCTTATTAAAATTTCTCATTTTTGTGAATTGCTTTTCTCTAACTATGAATTGATATATGTTTTCATTCATTTATTCTGTTATTTTTATGATGAATTGCGAGTAGTTCCGATGTTCTAGGGCATGGGGATGAACCTTATGGATTCGATTTTAAAATTGTGATGAATGAATTCATATGTTGCTAGAATTGATAGAAGGTTAGGTTGTGATTAATTTATTACGGATAGCTAGGAATTCCATCGATTTGAGGTTTGCAAGAGATTGGTTTCTAATCGATGGGAAGGCTTAGATATTCGATTTAGGTTTATGATTGAAATCCGCTAAACTTGGTTTGCAAGAGATTGGACCAAAGTTAGGATTTTTGTTATAAACCTATGCCCATATTCATTTGCAAGAGATTGGACGAATACGAACTATCACAACCTAGATCGTAACTCGAGTTTGCACGAGAGTGGGCTCGAGGAGCAATTGGACGATGATGTCGATCCCAATGCTAGTGGCTTAGGTTAGGGTTTGCACGAGAGTGGGCCCTAATCTAGGTTACTATAGACCGGTAATAGCACGAGAGCGTGAGCTTGGTTCTCTATTCAGTTACAACTAGTTCATCTCAATTCAAGTCTTGCAACATTGAGAGTCACGATTCACGAAGATAAATGACTATCTGTAGTGGAGATTCCCTAGCTCTAGACGCCTTTATTATATTAAATTAGAATTGTTAATTGAACGATTGTGACAACATTCTCAAAACCATTCTTTCACCAATAGCTTAGTGATCAAAATAGAGTACCATCATTAGTCCTCCTCGTGTTTGATACCCGCTCGTCACTACACCGTGCGCTTGCGGTAAGACTACAGTCGTGCCCCCCGGTGTGTATATCCGGGGGCCGATCAAGTTTTTGGCGCCGTTGCCGAGGAGGCGACCGCATTTTATTTTCTTTACTTAGCTATTTCCTTATTATTATTATTTTATTATTTTCACTCTTTTATTCCTCTATTATACCAACAATTTGATCTAGACTCTCTTTTTCTGTGCATATACACGAGATCGAAGGCTCCCCAAGGAGAAATATTATTTGACTAGGAGATCAAGCGTACGGCAAGGAGGCTTAGAGCTGAGAGGAGATTTGCTATAGAGGAAATTCAAATGACCGCGTCGGAAACACCAGATGAGCTAGCGCAACGTATGGCTAGACTTGTCTCCATCCGAAATAGGCTACGGCCCAAGACCACGTCTACCACCTCTTCTATAGTCATGCTAGAGTTGGCCGCAGACAAGAACTTTGAGTTGAAGACATGACTCATAGTGTTGATGCAACAAGACCCATTCCATGGAAACTCTCAAGAAAACCCACACTACCATTTGCAATTGTTCTTGGCGAAGTGCACTACTTTCCAAATGTCTGGCGTGCCGGCAGATGCTATTCGAATGCGCCTCTTCCCGTTTACTCTTCGTGATAAGGCTTTGTATTGGCTATGGACGCAATTCGAGGGAATCTTCACCACTTGGGATGAGCTAGCGAGCGCATTTGTCAACAAGTTCTATCCACCATCCAAGACTGTGAAGATACGAAGCGCCTTGATGTCTTTCAAGCGAGGCCCGCAGGAGACTTTATATGAGGCGTGTGAGCACTTTAAGGACCTCCAACACCAATGCCCCCACCATAGCATTGAGTCGTGGGAGTTAGTGCATAGCTTCTACAATGGGTTGCAACCGAGTACCAAACAGATTATTGACGCAACTGCCAATGGAGCCATTTTGGTAAAGACACCGGATGACGCTACAGCTTTACTTGAGAAGATGGCCTCGAATAATCAGCAATGGGCCGACGAGAGGGGAAACTCCTCGTCGTCCTTAAAGCCTGCTAGCATCTATGAGGCAAAAGCGGTGGCGGAACTTTCTACAAAATTTGATTCCCTTCATAAAGCCATAGAGAGATTGGAAAAGTTGGTTAGCGAGCCACATGGAGCTTCCAACGCGTCTGCACCCGGAGGAAGCATGAGCAATTGGCAGGATCAAAGCCAGATTATGTTCGTTGTGAGGGGAGCAAGGAGATGGAGCTATGGAGCAAGCTCAATATGTTGCGGGTAGTAGCGGTTATTGCGTGAACCCGGCTACAAGGAGTCACCTCGGATTTTCATATGCCAACAATGATGGAGCCTTGACTCCACCACATCAGCAACCCCTACCACAACAAACACATGCCCGGCATTTGCAACAACCACAGTATCAACAAAGGCCACCCCACCAATAAAATTACCCACCGAGGCAAGAGGTGGGGTCCTATAGACCCCCGAGATACAAGTAAGGGTGGAGGGCACCCAACCCGCCACAACCGCCGCCAAGGTCGGACTACGAAGTAAGGGTTAAAGAATTCATTGCCGAACAAAAGAAGATTAATGCAAGATGGACGGCCCAACAAGACTCCTTTAACACCGTCGTGGCACATCTGGCGGAGCAACTCACATTGCTCAACAAGACTAATCAACAATTACCGGCTCAACCGGAACAAAACCCACGGGTCAACACCGGCCACATCAATGCGGTAGTGGCGGTAACTACAATAGATGGTAAGAACACTACTCCTACCATGACTCAAGCAAAGGAACTGAGGGAGGAAATTTCGGTTGAGAAGGAGCCGGTCAATGAACAGGAGGACCCAAAAGCACCGAGCAATGGTGAAAAATCTGAAGTAGAAAAGCCACGAGAGGGGCGAACTTACGCTACCGGTACTATTCCCACAACGGTTGGCAAAGGCAAAGATTGAGAAGATGCTTGTTAAATTTCTGGAGTACTTGCGAGGGGTGAGCTTGAACATCCCGTTCTTAGATGCAATCATTAAAATCCCGTCCTATGCAAAGTTTCTCAAGGATTTGATCGCGGAAAAGAAGCGAAAGGAAAGGGTCATACTCGCCGAGCAAAGTACATGGTTTACCAAAAAGGAAAAGCGCCGACCAAGTTCAAAGATCCCGGTAGTTTTCAAATTTCTTGCACGCTTAGAGGAGTCCCACTTCAGAAAGCTCTAGTAGATTTGGGGGCAAGCGTGAGCCTCATGCCCCTCACGATGTTCAAGAAACTGAATACGGGGACCGACCTCAAGGCCACAGACATGAAGACACAACTCGTCGATGGGCGAATCACTAGGCCGGTAGGGATCGCTGAAAACGTACCATTGTAAGTACCGAGTGGACTTTGCTTGCCATACGACTTCGTGGTGATGGACATTAAGGAAGAGGGTGATATATCACTGATACTTGGACGCTCTTTCCTAGCCACCGTCGGAGTGATTGTAGATGTGAGGAAAGAACCTTGTCCTTGAACGTCGGCAATATTGAGGTTGAGTTCCACATTTCGAAAGCAATGAAGCATATGCCTTGGCAAGAGGAAGTGGATTATGCGGACCTCCTCGACGAGGTCATTGACGACGCAATGTCATTTGCCATTGGAGCCAAGCATGATGATGACCTTGAAGAAGTCCCAACTACTAAGGGTGGCGAAATGATGGGAGACCCGTCGGATCCTCTTATGGACGAAGAAAAGGACGACGCTGAAGTTGTTTAGATTAGAGAGCTATGCAAGCTCTCTACGGCAAAGCATGTGAAGAAAGCTCCACCGAAAAAAAAATCTTCGCCGCCGGTCAAGAAAAAGGACGCCAAGAGCTCAAGCTTGTGGGAGTCACCCCCCAATACTACCCATGATGAAGGGCAGCCGAGGAACACCGAAGAAAATCAATAACTAAACCCAAGAGGCCTTCCCGGCAAGTTTGACGCATGCATCTCCTATGCGCCAAACATCGAGCTTTAATCGAGAATCTTAAGGTGTCGAGCTCAAGACCTTAAACGAGCGCTTGTCGGGAGGCAACCTGACGATTCTATGTCACGTTTTAGTTGAATTTTCTTTTCATTTTTTGTTTTAGATCTTTATTAGTGTTTAGAGTCAAGTGATAACAGGCAACACTTTTCATTTCAGGAAAAGAGAATAGGAGACCATATGAATGGGAGACGACCATGGCAATGGGAAGCACTCCAAGAATGCGCTCAAATGCCAATAGGAGAAAGAAACTGACGGGAAAAAGAAAATCAGAAAGTGGAGTGAAAACAGAGAGTTGGAGCTGAAAACAGCAGCCCACTCGGCCGAGTGACATTTTCACTCGACCGAGTGAAGACCCTACTCGATCGAGTAGGGTACTGCTCAGGGAAGATAGCTTGGGGGAGATCGAGGGCTGATCCAGAGCTTCTGTGGAGGCGCCTTATTGCTCAAATTGATTGCTTGGAGTCGCGTCGTGCTCTGGTATACTCTTTCCTTATTTTTAGCACTTCGCGATAGTTGGCACATCGCTGGGCATCATCATGCCTCCACGTACTAGGTCACGTATTCAGGAACCTGCTGCCAAGCGGAAGAAGTCCGGTGACCCTGGTTCTTCTTCCGCTAGAGCGGACTCCCTGCCTCCTAGCCCACCACCACCTACACTCCCGCCTCCTACTGCACCCATCCCACCCCCACTAGCACGGCCCGCCCCAGCTTTTGACACGATGGAGATCACTTTCAGAGATGACGCACACCACGCCAGATTTGAAAGAATCGCCCATCGATCGATCGTCCCCTCTAGGTTTGTGCACATTGCTGATTTTGAGCACCTAGGGGTATTCCAGGGGCTCCTCCAGCTATATGAGAACATGGGGTGGCATGATTTCCTTTCGGTGTCGGTGGACACTACGTCCAACCGACCCTCGAGGTCCTGAGTTCTATTCGTAGGACTCCCAGGGGTTGAACGTTTCGTCTGATGGATCGTGAGTGCGAGATCACTCTCGATATGCTCCGAGCCTATTTCCATTGGCCCCCTGTCCCGATCCCCGACTGCACTTTTGGTCCCACACACCGCACCCCTCTTTCCTTTGATCCTCATGCATTCTGGACACTGATCACGGGATCACCACTTGCTTTTGACCATACCTGGGCCAAGGCCTCCTCTATCGACCACCCTTGCCTCTGTATTGTTCAGCGCCTCATGGCGACCACCATTCTAGCAAGGTATGAGCCCTGGACGATGTCTATGCCTGAGCTCTATATGCTCTACGCGATGACAAGAGAGAGCCCTTGAGGCCGACGGGGACGTCGTAGTCCCCGCCACTCAGATTGATATTGCCAACTGGTATCTAGACCACGTCATTGTCTCTGTCACCACCAGGACGACGATCTATTGTGGTGGTCTAATTACCTTGCTGCCACCTATGTCCGAGGTTGAGTTCCCAGCTGGTTTGCTTTGACCTCCGGGCCCTACTTCTCTTTCCATAGATATTATGGCCCGTATGAGGATGCTGCGTCCTCATGGTCAGCACCACTAGGTTTGGCTTCACGGTCCTCATTCAGTTGACTATATGGCGCTTTCGAGCCCTGCTCGGACCCACATTGGATCGGCAGGTGGGGAGTGGAGATCAGAGATGGACATCCTCACCCCAGCCGCGTATGTGCTTGAGCCCGAGGGCACTCAGCAGGAGCCCCTCCTCCCCCCTCTAGCCCCAAAAATCCCTGTCCCCATAGCCTGCACCTGATTTGATCCCAGTCCCCTGCACTTCTGTCCACACCTCTGCCAGTGTCGGGAGCACCGTTGCTGTGTCCACCACCACCACCACCATCACCACCTCTGTGCCATTGATTTTTGCTCCTATTTCTTACGAGAGCTTTGAGAGCACCTCGCCTGCTGCACTTGAGAGAGGCGAGCCCTCCCTAGTTTCGACAGCCGAGACCCTGTCCTCACCTGATTTCTCGACCCACGGGGAGTCATTTTCCGTTGATTTCACGACCTCCCCAGTCGTCGACCCATCTGTCTCTGCTGCCGCTACATTTACCGAGAGTGTTGTGACGTCTGTCCCCACATCTGTGTCTACGACCTCTCTGCCTGTCCCGTCCTCTACCTCTGCTGCTATTTTTACTGAGAGTGTCATGACGTCTATCTCCACATCTGTGTCTAAGACCTCTCTACTTGCATCATCCTCCTCTGTCGCTGCACACACCTCTGAGAGCATTCCTGCGTCTCAGCCTCCTATAGAGGCTGAACGACTTTTAGTGAGCACCACCCCTCACATTCACCCACTAGTGGTCCCACTTGTCTACGGTGGCCGTGTGCGTTAGCCCCGACCTCCACCTGCACGACCCTCTGCCCCCTCTCCCGACACCCTCGTTCAGCACCTCCGTGATGTAGAGGGGGCCTTCAGTGGACTTAGAATGGATTTTCAGGCTTTTACCGCCACCGTTAACTCTATGCAGGCCCGCGTCGCTCTACTTCCTGGTATTCAGGTCACCCTGAACCAGATTCTTGCGCGCCTGCCACAGCCTCCTCCAGCCGCAGTCACGCCCATCTCTCATCACCCACCCCCACCCCCTCCCCCACCACAGGGAGGTGCTGACGCCCCACCACCAGCTTAGGCACACACTTGATGCCTCTTTTATTTTTGCCGATACTCTTATTGATATTTTTACTGCTGGTTTTGCACCCCTCTCGCCCACATATTTTGATCACTTTTTGTTGGGTTTCGTATATATCTGTCTGGAGTAGAGGTGATATTTCTGGGCCTTTCTATATTGCACCCCCTTGATCTGTGTGCTCATCACATGCATATCCATCCCATTTTCCTTCATTTTTCACTTTTTATCATGCATGCATCTGCAGCCATCCACCCCTCTCATATATGTCCATGTGCCACACTTAGCACATTGAGGACACTGTGCAGTTTAGCTTGGGGGAGTGAGTGTCTCACGCATTTTTATTTTCTTCATTTTAATTTTATTTTTTCTACCTTTCTTTACTTTCCACTTATTTTCGACCATTTTTTCATTTTTTTCTCATGCATCACGTTTTCTTACTTTTTGTGTGAACTGCATTTGTATAGTTAGTTCTTATTTTCTCTTTATCCTTATTTCTTTTATCCTTTTTGCTAGAAATGAATTCTCTGTGATGACGATGACTTGGAGTTAGCTTGCTCTTATATGTGTATTCTCTTACCATGCCATCGTTTTTATTTCAGATATCATATGCTATACATCGCCATGCATTCAAGAATAGTAACCTGCATCTTTATTATATGATTGTGAATCTAATTCTAGCATTAGCTGAGTCTAGAAATTTATATCGTATACTTTCATAGAAAACACACCAAGCTTCACGCATTGGTTGCCTAAACTTGGAGTACTGCTTTGTCATCTGCTATCACTTCTATTTGCATGAAATTGTACGCTCAACTTCCCGGTTGATTGAATGTATGCTTTTTTGATATGACTGGATTAGTTTACTTTCTGAAATCAAACTGAGTAGATTACATTACCCTGCTGAAAGTTTTCGTACACATACAAAAGAGTGAACCGAGCGTTACATATTTTTCTTTCTCCACATATCTTGAACATCATCTCTATACTTATAATCATTGGTGAATCTCCCCTTAGTGAATCTTATACTTGCATCTTCCCCATGCTGAAAAGTCCAAGCTCCATTATCCCAAAATCAAAAGAAAGAAAAATACATGCATAGCTTTCCATCTTTGATTTGAAATTGTTATTGTGTATGTTGGTTTAAAAAGGAAAAAAAGAAAAAAAAAGAGAAAAAGAGAAAATAAAAATAAAAAAGTTTAAAAAAAGTTCATTTGTATATACACAATCCTTTCCTTTTTATTTTCCTTTATTCTTATGGAGCTTCAAAAAAATGGGAAAAGTCGTATTGTTCTATTTGATGCCACCACGCTTATAGATAAGCTTGGGGGAGGGGATTCGATGATGTGTGAGAGAGTGACCACTTATATGTGCATGACGACCTAAGCTAGGTAATTTTTGATACTTAGGGAGATTGCTTAGAGTATAACGAAGTCTATGAACTGAATATTTGGCATGCATTTCATGAATACCATCTCTTTCTATTCTTTTCGCTTTATAATGTGTGATACCTCTTATACTCCAAGTAAAAAGCGATCAATTGAAAAGTGTGCAATTTATGATTATGTATATCATTTTAGATGCCTTAGACGATGCTAATTCTGGAATGATTTCATATTTCATATCGTTTTGACGTTCTTGGTTTCTATACCAAATGCACTTATATATGATATGATATCGAGGTAAAAATCTTTGGCATGTTTTTTATTCATCATGCGCTATTTGAGTAAGCAACTCCATGTCCTGAGAGAATAATCTAGCACCTCCCTTGTCATTTTCTACTCTATCTTCCTTTTCCATTTTTTCTTATTTTTATCCACCAGGTTCACCTTTTTTACTCATCTTCCTCGAGGACGAGTAAGAGGTAAGCTTAGGGGATTTTGATCGCTCCTTATTTTACACCTTTTTTTTCATGTTTGCATATCATTTTGATCGCCCATATCGCGTTTTTCACGATTATTCGACGATATCGCGTTGCTTTTCACCATTTCTTGTTTTTGTCAGATTTCAAGAGATATGGAGCGATCGGGAGCATAAATGAGATCAAGAGACTTGCATGCACACCGGAGCATCGCCTATGGCCCTATCGAGGAGCTAGCAGCGCTAGATGATAAGTGGAAGAAGAATAAGTTTGATAGAATCGATGAGGAAGCGAGGAGGAGAAGATGCGACTCCAGAAACGGGTTACTCGGCCGAGCAGTCAGCTCACTCGGCCGAGTGAAGGAACGTACTCGGCCGAGTACAACTGATACGAGAGCACCCGGAATCAAAGGCCACTCAACCGAGCAAATGATCCCACTCGGCCGAGTGGAGAACTTCACTTGCCCGAGTGAGTCAGAGCTTCCCAAAGGAATTCTTTAGCCGACTCTCTGGAATTTGGAAAAGCACAGCAGAAGACTCACTCGGCCGAGTGAGAAAGTCCACTCGACCGAGTGATAAAACTCTACTCGGCCGAGTAACACAGAGTGCCAGACCCCCAAAACCCCCGACTTCTCGGTTTCTTTGGGTCTTCACTCGGCCGAGTGATAGTTCTACTCGGCAGAGTGGTGCAGTCGGCCTGTATCGCGAACTAGGGTTCTGGGCTGTGCCAGGGGCAAATCTATCAGGGTTTTCTGGCCGTTTTGGCTTGTATTTAAGGCTAGTTTTCATCATAGTCTTGGGAGAGACCAGAAATTAGGTTTTAGCTTAATTCTAATTGTAATTCCCATCTGGAGATTGAGGGTTTGAGATCTGCTTGGTTCTTCTTATTAAAATTTCTCATTTTTGTGAATTGCTTTTCTCCAACTATGAATTGCTATATGTTTTCATTCATTTGTTCTGTTATTTTTATGATGAATTACGAGTAGTTCCGATGTTCTAGGGTATGGGGACGAACCCTATGGATTCGATTTTAAAATTGTGATGAATGGATTCATATGTTGTTAGAATTGATAGAATGTTAGGTTGTGATTAATTTATTACGGATAGCTAGGAATTTCCATCGATTTGGGGTTTGTAAGAGATTGGATTCTAATCGATGGGAAGGCTTAGATATTTGATTTAGGTTTATAATCGAAATCCGCTAGACTTGGTTTGCAAGAGATTGGACCAAAGCTAGGATTTTTATTATAAACCTATGCCCATATTCGTTTGCAAGAGATTGGACGAATACGAACTATCACAACCTAGATCGTAACTCGAGTTTGCACGAGAGTGGGCTCGAGGAGTGATTGGACGATGATGTCGATCCTAATGATGGTGGCTTAGGTTTGGGTTTGCAAGAGAGTGTGCCCTAATCTAGGGTGCTATAGATCGGAAATAGCACGAGAGCGTGAGCTTAGTTCTCATTCAGTTACGACTAGTTCATCTCAATTCAAGTCTTGTAACATTGAGATTCACGATTCACAAAGATAAATGACGATCCGTAGTGGGAATTTTCTAGCTTTAGACGCCTTTATTATATTAAATTCGAATTGTTAATTGAACGATTGTGACAACATTCTCAAAACCATTCTTCCACCAATAGCTTAGTGATCAAAATAGAGTACCGTCATTAGTCCTCCTCATGTTCGATACCCGCTCGCCACTACACCGTGCGCTTGCGGTAAGACTACAGTCGTGCCCCCCGGTGTGTGTATCCGGGGGCCGATCAATCACGATGAATTCCATTGACATCAGCTTTGGCTCTGTGCAGTCTGCCACAGATTGATTTCTGTTGACTTTCCAGATGCCTTTGGCAATCGATCAGATAATCAACACCAGTTCTGACGGCCATATACGGGTCTGTAATAGCTGGAGAGTCGGTATGCGTATGAGGCTCATCGCTGTCAGATGATGATGAGTCGCTATCCGGTTGAGGAGATGATGGTGGTCGATTCGATGATTTGGCCATCGTAGAATTTCTAGCTTGTTTTCAGGGAAGCATGGATAAACCCTAAACCAGGATAGACAAAGAAGCTTATAACCCCTAAGAATCTTATAAACCCTAGGATGGTACCTTTTCGAGCTTTTGTAGGGGTGACGATTCGCAATCCCGCACTGAGTAAAATAAAGACAGTGATAATATTTACTCAGTGCACTACATGTTATACTTTTGCCAGTTATGCGCATCGAGTAATTATTCGTAAATGTAGACAGTTTTGATCAACATGCACAACTGGTTATAATTTTGACCCGTTGTTCGCGCTGAGTAATTTTTCTCAAACGTATTCCTTTTTACTCACAGCGCACAACATGTCATATTTTAGTTTAAACATAACAAAATTGCTCAATGCGCACACATGTCATCTCTTTGGCCCGGTTTGCGCGTTGAGCAATTTGTACCATATAAGTGATACTTCAATGTAGCAGAATGAATTGCGATTGTTGCATTGAATCAGATATGACATGATATTATGCATCCTAATTCCATATAAAAAAGTGATTCAAAGAGAAACAACCAAACAAAACCATAGAACTAAACAAATCCATATAATTCCATATAAGCCAGTGATGTTACAAAATCGGACACTATCAAATACAACATTGTGACACTTGTGTATCAGACACATATAGCAAAATGTGACATACGTATACCCTAACAAAATGTGAACCCTAACATACACATATACTAACAAAATACAAAACAACATATACTGAATGCCATCAAGTTGTAGGTGGAGGAGACGGTGAAAGAGATGCACTGGGAGCTGGAGGGTCAATAGCATGGGTATCTCTGGGCATGGGCACAAGTGTTTCCAATTTCTCCTCGATGTTTTTAACCAGGCCCTTCACCCTATTGAGATCGTTACGTAGCCTCGTAGTTGCTCACCCAATGCCTGATTGACTGATGAAAAAATCTATCATACGTTCATTCCATTCCTCATGAACATCTAATAATGATGGCGTATCAAAATGAGGGGGCATGCTGGCTTGGATACGACGGAGAAAATCCATGATCTGTTCCTGATCACGACGAATTCCATCGACATGAGTGTCGACTATGTGCAATCCATCACATAATGATTGCTGTTGAACTTCCAGTCACCTTTGGCCAGCGATCAGATAATCGACCCTAGTTCTGACGTCCTCAATGGGGTCTTCAGGAGCTGGAGATTCGGTATGCGCATGAGGCTCATCGTTCTCAGAGGATGATGGGTCGCCATCTGGTTGAGGAGATGATGGTGGTTGACTCGATGACTCTGCTTGTACGACAGTCAGAGGAGTATCTTCTCTATCGCCAGCCAGATCTATAGAATCAGGGACGGGCATCGTAGACTTTCTAGCTCGTTTGTATGGAAACATGGATAAACACTAAACAAGGATCTGACAAAGAATCGTATAAACCCTAAGAACACTCGAAAACACTGCCAACACTACCCTGAACGAGACATGCCTTGGTCGATGCCGTGTTTGATGGGGCTAAGCATAGGGATGAGAACGGGCGCGGGCCAGCCTGCTGCCTAATTGGGCTGGCCTGAAAAGCCCGGTATTAACTCATACCCAAATGGGTATCGGGCCACCCAAAGTCCGAAACCAACTGTGTTAATATTATGGTTGCCCAAAGCCCGATCGGGCCACCGAAAGCCGGATGGGCGCCCGATCGGGCTGCCCAAATGTAAGGATCGGGCTTCCTGCTTCTGCCCGAAATCAACCCGACGAAAGGAACATTGGCAGCAGGCATTGGGCAAAACATTGGCAGCTTCCTCTTCTAATATCTTCGAAGAAAACCCAAGATCGAATAAACCCTTCAGCTCCATCGCTCGCCACCTCGCCCACCGAAATCAAAGAAAACCCTAGCTCGCCGTCTCCCATTGCTTCCCAAAACAAAATATCTTCTCTGCTTCTCAAGCTTTCAGCTGCTCTGACTTTTAGTCTTCCTCTTCTCCTTCTCATTCGACGGTGGCGGGGACGGCTTCATCACATCAACAGAGCTGGAGGTGTCCCTCGGAAGGCTCAGGTTCCCCGCCACGTCGGACAAAGTCAGAGGCATGATGGAGAGGGCCGATGCCAACGGGGACATGCTCATCGACGTCGGCGAGTTTCGAGAGATGTACGAGTCTCTGGAAACGGACTTGGAGCTGAGAGATGTATTCGAGGTGTTCTATGGGAACAAGGATGGGGTCATAACGGATGAGGAGTTGGGGGATGTGTTGGTGTCGATGGGGTTGAGGCGGAGGGGGGGAGGCGACAGAGGACTGTAAGGACATGATTAGGAGGGTGGATTTGGATGGAGATGTGATGGTTAATTTCGAGGAGTTTAAGATGATAATGATGGCTAAGGCTACTTCGATCTCTTCTCACTTTGATTAATTAGGTTTAGGTTTGGCGATGTAAATTAATTTGACTAATCTAATATAATGTTTGTTCAATATGATAAAACAAAAAAGCGGTCTTGTTTCCCCCTAAAGTTGCAAATTAATCAATTCCTGGTGATTCGTAAATGAAATCAAGCCTCTGCAAGCTAATTAGCTCTAAGTTAAATCATGGTGACACTTAAAAATGCATTATATTAGTAAAGATGGGAATTATGTAACACGGCGAGGGATGAATGGAGACAATGTTGTTTGTACAGAGTATATACAATGCTTCATTATATCTTTCTCATCAATTTATATCTTTTTCATTTAATCCAGTCATAGATATGACCAATTCGTCGTTTTGTGATCATGATGGTATAAATCCGAGTATTAATTTAATTATGACTATTGTGAACGGTTATTTAACCGTGTTGGTTGAGATTCTGGGCTATCCTAGTGATATGCCCATATCTTTGTAAACCCATCTTTGTATTCTTCCCATCGCCTATAAATAAAGAGCTGGGGGGCTCCTCCCCCAGTAGTTGATTCATAATACGTTATCAGCATGAGACTCTAAAATTTTTTTTCCACAAAAATTTCCTTCGTTCGTTGCGAAGGCGAAGGCGAGAGGAGACGGGAGATCCACGAGTGTTGTGCAAGGCTTCCTCAATCGAGCATCGTCATCCGCATATGGCTTCGTGCAACTGTCATTATATCCGGAGGACAGATATAGAGGTAAAAATCACTGAAACGATGTTTTTAATCATACGTATGATTGTCCTACCCTTAGATCTCGCAAGATTGATATGGGGTTTTTGTTAATCGCCCAAAACGACGAATTTTTCGTCCCAAAAACCAAACTTTTAGGGTTTTAATTTGCTTAAACCCTAGTTTGAACCCGCCGGCGGCTTGCCACAAAATTTTAATTTGCCCTAGTTTGAACCCTAGTTTGAACCCTAGTTTTAATTTGCCACAAAATTTTACACAAAAAAAGGCAGCGGGCCTGAAGCCCGCAGCCGGCCTGCGGGCTTCAGGCCAGCAAGCCACAATATTTTACAAAAAAAATGGCAGCGGGCCTGAAGCCCACAGCCGGCCTGCGGGCTTTCCGGCCCGCAGGCCATACATTTTCTTTACAAAAAAAGAGGAAAAACATGGGCAAAGGCTATTAATAAGCCTTAAAAAATCACTTTTTGAGCTAAAAATTAATTTTAAAAGGGCGTTTGAGGGCCTATAAATTCGTGAAAAATCACGGGTTCTAATAGGGCAATTATCAGACATTTAAGGGCTTATTGGGGACTTCTGGGGGATATTTGGGATGATTTAATGAGGAAAACCCCTTTTTCCTCATACAACGAAAATGTCAATTTGGGCTCTTATTCAATTTTATTGATTAAACCCTCTTAATACAACCCTTGCATCGTAAAAATCACCTTTACATGCTTTTTCCATATCTGGCAAATTCTGTGGATATTATATGCGTGGTTGTGCATTATATTTAAAAACTTAATAATTAGGAAGATCCTGCGACCGCTCTGCCGTTAGTCACCTAACCTAACGGTGTATGACGTTGCCCAGTGGTCCAATAATTATTAAGTGATTAACTATTTTATCCTCATGTGAATATAACTGCATGCGATGTCTGTGAATGAAAATGTTGATGAGCATAATATTTCTGCATGAATTGCTAAATGTGGTTTTTGGATCAGCTGTTTAAGTCCCACAGTTTATTTCCCGCACTTTTCTTTTATTTTTGAGAGAAATTGTAGTGAGGAATTTATGTAAATGTAAAAGAAAGAAGACCAACTTCCATGGAGACGGAGGCCACGCTTGAAGCTGGAGATATCATATGGGACCCACGGGGTTTCCAAAGTTGTATTTTCATTTTTAAGCTGCAAATTTGTATAATTTGGACTATGGATTTTGGACTCTTTCTTGTGGGACTGGCCGATCCACACATTTAGCTTTTCATTAAATATTCCATCCGCATGAAAATGCTTTCTTTGATCAAATTATTAATTCATGCATGTTTGTGCTCTGCTAGATAAATGGCTAAAATTACAAGCGTTGATTTCGAAGTGCTGGATGCATCAGGTAGAAACTATCTAAGCTGGCAGCTAGATGTAAAGTTTCACCTGCGGGCTAAGTTCCTCATCGCTGCTGTGACAGAAAAAGAAAATGTTAGTGATATAGAGAAGGCGCAAGCCATCATCTATATTCTCCGCCATGTGGACAAGACCTTAAAGGCTGAGTACCTTATGGTCGAAGATCCACTTGAGCTATGGACCGCCCTTGAGGATAGGTATAAACATCAGAGAGATGTTATACTTCCAAGGGCGAGATATGAGTTGGAGAACCTGAGACTGCAGGACTTCAAGTCCATTGCTGAGTACAACTCAGCACTCTTTAGCATCACCTCACGCCTGAAGTTGTGTGGTGACAAAGTCTCAGAAGATCGCATGCTGGAAAAGACGTATACGTCTTTTCATGAAAAAGATGCGATACTTATGCAGCAATACCGTGAACGCAAGTTCACCAAGTATTTAGAGCTGCTGTCATGTCTTCTCATGGCCGAGCAAAATAGAGAGCTTCTTCTCGCCACTCACAATATGCGCCCTCCCGGTACTGCCCCCCTACCTGAAGCTCATCACAACTCTTCCTTCAAAAAGAAGAGAAATAATAAAAGAAAATGAAGACCACAGAAATGGGGACAATAGAAAAAAGCCAAGGGCCAAGCACAGTAGCATCGAAAGAATGAAGGGAAGTGCAAGTTCACCTTGCGCAGGAATGACAACAAGAAAAATGATGCACCCCTACCCAAGAGGGAAGACCAGTGCTACAGCTGTGGCATGACAGGCCACTGGTCCAAAGTGTGCAGAATCCCAGTGCATCTCCAAGAGCTTTACAAACAAAGCAAGAAAAAGAATGCTGAATCAAACCTGGTGGCTGCGAACAACACAGTCAAGTTCACAGCAAACGACTTCGAGTCAGATGATATGCTTGATTAGCCTGCTACATTTATCTTAGCATTTTAGAATTTTATTTCAAGAACAATCTATTTTATGAGAGCTTTTATGTAATTTGACTTCTGTTGAATAAAATTTAGTTTTTCTGAATGCAAATGTTTACTCATCTTTTTAGATGGGATGCTCTCATGACTGCTTGGTAGACAGTACGTCGACACATACGATCCTTCAGCACAAATGCTATTTCCATAGCATTACTCTGTATAATAGCCATGTAAATACAATTTCAGGGCCATCGGACATAATTGAAGGTTCTGGGAATGCAACCTTGTTTCTCCCCACTGGAACAGAAATAAACATTAAAGATGCACTTTACTCTCCGAATTCCAAGAGAAACTTACTAAGTTTCAAAGATATCCGTCTTAACGTATTCCACTTGGAAACAACAAATGTAAAAGAAAATGAATTACTGTATGTAACGTCTCAAGAAAATGGAGTTAAAACCATACTTGAACGTTTTGAGAGCCTTTCATCGGGCCTCTATCATACAAAAATTCGGAGAGAGGAAGCAAACCTGACGGAGCACCTGAAGTGCCCGACATCAGCCAAATTCTTACTTTGGCATGATAGGCTTGGCCATCCCGGATCTGTGATGATGCATCACATCTTATCACAATCTCACGGGCATAACCTGAAGAACCAGAAGATTCTTCAGAAGGGAGAATTTCCTTGTGTACCATGCTTCAAGGAAAAATTAATAACAAGGCCATCACCGCTTAAAGTGGATATCGAGTCTCCTAGCTTCCTCGAAAGAATACACAGAGACATATGTGGACCTATCCACCCCCTAGTGGGCCCTTTCGGTACTTTATGGTACTGATTGATGCATCTTCGAAATACTCGTATGTGTGTCTACTTTCAACCAGTAACTTAGCTTTTCCAAAGCTTTTGGCACAAATAATAAAGTTGCGGGCGCATTTTCCAGACAACCAAATTAAGAAAATACGTCTGGATAATGCGGGAGAATTTACCTCTCAATCATTTCAAGAATATTACCAGGCAACGGGAATAGAAATTGAACATCCGGTGCTGCATGTTCACACCCAGAACAGGTTAGCTGAGTCGCTAATTAGAAGACTCCAATGGATTGCACGTCCATTGCTAATGAAATCCCAGTTGCCGGTGGATGCATGGGGACATGCAATTCTGCATGCTGCATCATTAATAAGAATAAGACCCTCTGGAGTTCAGAATCTATCTCCAATGCAACTTGCATATGGAACGCCGCCGAACATATCTCACTTGAGAATCTTCGGCTGCGCAGTTTATATCCCCATTGCACCACCCCAAAGGACCAAGATGGGCCCTCAACGTCGCCTAGGTATTTATGTAGTGTTTGACTCACCCTACATTATAAGATACCTAGAACCCCAAACGGGGGACGCTTTTAAGGCACGTCTTGAAGACTGTGACTTTGATGAGACTTATTTCCCCAAAATGGGCCTAGACATTGAAAAGTCTAGCACGCAGCAAATGTTAACGTGGGATACAAAAAGTCTGACCCACTACGACCTGGTAACAAAACAATGTGATGATGAGATCCTGAAGATCTTACACATCCAGAACACAGTTCATAGATTACCTGATTCGTTTACTGACAACCAGAAGATTTTCCGATCACACATCCCTGCTGCGAATACTCCAGCTAGGATTGACATCCCAAAGGATGGATGCAATCCACCAGCAGCAGAAGTGGCTGCATCTCAACAGAAAAGAGGCAGACCACCAGGCTCCAAGGATAAAAATCCAAGAAAAAGAAAAATATCCGGAGGCCTAGGGACGATACCCCCACAGAGAAACGAGCTCATGTCCATACCCTCTTCCCTCCCGGAATCCACTGCAGAGGAACTGCCGGGAGAAACTGAAATATCATTGAATTACGTATGTACATGGGAGGTATTGGACAGAAAGAGTACATTCGTCGATGATGACTTCGCGTTTCACATTGCCATTCACGTCGCCGGAAGCGATGATGATGATGATCACATTCCGTTGCTGAATGCAAACGTAGAAATGATTGGCCAAAGTGAAATCAGGCAATAGAAGCCGAGCTGGACTCACTTCAGAAACACAAAGTCTTTGGACATATAGTCCAGACACCTACCTGTGTCAAACCTGTGGGATACAAATGGATATTCGTCAGAAAAAGAAACGAAAATAATGAGATCGCACGCTACAAAGCTAGACTTGTAGCACAAGGATTTTCCCAAAGACCGGGTATTGACTATGACGAAACATACTCTCCGGTCATGGATGTTGGATATTGGACTCCCCGGATTTGGTTTTGGATGATGAACAAACATAAATATATCGTGAACTAACACTTTGTGAGCGCAGTTATGGAGATCGTCGCCAAATTCATATGAATATCAATTACGACGTCTCAAGACTTCTCAAAGCACGTGATCGTATGCCTAAAGCTTTGTTGAAGCTTATGGACCTTTTTTAGAAGTCATGAAGATTCGATTGAAGCTATTGAAGACGGTATCGTCAAGTTTTATTTATAGTCTTTAAGCTTCTTTCGTAGAATGTTAAGCCTTGAGTAGGTCTTACGGTTTAAATCTTCATAACGCTCATATCTTAGCTCTAGGATCTTAGTAGAAGTCCATACAATCCTTCCCGAAGCTTCGCGCTTCGATTCGCGACTTCTTGTGCATGTTAGTTGGTTCAAGAAGAAGAACTGACCGACTAGATGGTGATCTAGTCGGTCGGCAAAGCTTCTTGGACCGACTAGTTTTTGTCAGTCATTTCCAAGCTCTTTACTATTTACAGTTAGTCGGTCTAAGTTGACTCACCGACCGACTAGTTTGTGAACTAGTCGGTCAGTGATGCTTCTGTGACCGACTAGTTGAGCTTTCCCTGTACATGCACATTTGAGCCTGAGCTACTGTTTATCATTAGTCGGTCTGTGTTCATTGATCGACCGACTAGTTAATGAACTAGTCGGTCAACTTTCCTTCTTGGACCGACTAGTTTAGCTTTACTGTACATGCCAATTTTTCACCTAACTTACTGTTTATCGTTAGTCGGTCTATGCTCATTTGGCGACCGACTAGTTGGTGAATTAGTCGGTCAACATTTGTTCTTGGACCGACTAAGTCTATATGTGCTCAGACTTCAGTTTTATCTGTTAGTCGGCCTCAGTTGAGTAACCGACCGACTAGTTGTGAAACTAGTCAGTCAGCTACTCTTCTTGGACCGACTAGTTCCTTTTGTCTGTGCTTTGATCTTTTCTCTGTTCACTCATTAGTCGGTATACGTTGATTGACCGACTGACTAGTTGATGAACTAGTCGGTCGGTGGTTGTTCTTTGACCGACTAGTTAGGTTCAGAAAAGAGCCGTTGGAGCTTTACTTGAAACGTTTTTCTTTCTCTCTCTCTCCTCTATCCTATAAATACTTGATGGTCTGCATTCATTGCAGTCAAGGCTGATATTATTGCAAGTTTAGAGATCAAGAGAAATCATTCCAAGCTCATTCAAAGCTCTTTCATTCCATTCAATAATCTCTCCTCACTCTTACTTGCAAAGAGAGATTCATTGAGTGTGAAGCCTTCCAAGCCAAGTGCTTGATTCTAGGTCACCAACATCCCCATAGATCTCCATCGCTAATCTACATCTTGGAGCTAGGGTTTGGTGCCACTTCTTCTTCCTCAAAATCATCATTTCCCTAATTCGTAAGCATTACTCAAGGCATAGGTATTTTGTCGGTAAGAAGTTTCTTATTTCATTTCAATTTCATATTGTAAGTTTCACTCTAGTTGTGAGAGTGTGGTTGTGATCCCGGGTTGTGGGAGTCACAAATTACTTTGTGTATGATTTGACTTGTGAAGGTTTTTCACAAGTATTTCATAGTGGAAATCTTGAGTTAGGGTTTCTAACTCAAGTATCCGGAGGGGATCCGGGTGGTTGGGATGTAGGATCACCGGTAACAAGTCGGGGAGACTTGGGTGGATCCGAACCCAGTAATATCTATTGTTAGCATTGTTAATTTTGTTGTTGTCTTCAATTTAAGCTTCCGCAAATTGATTTGGTAGATGTTTGCATGATAATTAGGAATTATACTCCTCGTTATTTTTAAAGTACTATTCACCCCCACTCTAGTACTTGTGCAGTAGCTTGTAGGGCATTACATTTGGTATCAGAGCCAGATACTTAGCTATGTCTGCCAACGACAACAAGACCGTGCGTCCACCTTCCGACTATGGCACCTTCAGGAACCGTGAAGGAGCATCTTCGGTGATGGAAGGACATTCCTCAACGAGGCCTCCATTCTTCAACGGTACCAACTACGGGTACTGGAAATGCCGGATGGAAACTTTCCTCCGGAGTGCATCTCTATGGAGGACCACGCTGAAGGAATACGTCGAGCCCGCCGAAGAAGACTTTGAGAAATGGACAACCACGGAGGTCGCCGCGGAGGTAAGCAATGCCAAGGCAATGAACGCCTTGCAATGCGCATTGGAGCCCGAGAACTTCAATAAGATATGCACATGTAAGAGTGCATATCAAATTTGGAACTCCCTCCTCATACTACATGAAGGGACGATTAGGGTAAGAGACTCTAAACTCGTAGTTGTTAACAAAGATTACGAAATGTTTCATATGCAACAGGGCGAGAAGATGAAGGAGTATTACGCTCGCTTCGTCGACATCATAAACGAGTTGGAGGCTCTCGGCAAAACCTACACCCAAAAGGAGAAGTGTTCGAAGCTTATCGAAGGACTTCCTTCTTCTTGGGAAAAGCGTACCTTCGCCATCGAGGAAGGTAATGATATGAACAAGTACACCGTAGTTCAACTAATGGGTACTTTAATGTCATACGAGGTACGCAAGGATAGCAAGTTAAAATTGCAGAAAAAGATGAAGTCCTACCTAAAGAAAGACGATCCAAAGAAGAAGGCTATTGCTTTCAAGTCCGCTCCATCCACATCCACATCAACCGATGATGAAGACTCGGAAAACAAGTTGGACTTGGAGTCCATGGCACTCATGGCCAAGAAGTTCAACCGTTTCTTCCAAAAAGGTAACTATAAGAACAAAGCTAAATTTGGTTCTTCTAACGCCTCCTCCTCTCCTTTGTGTTTCAAGTGCAATAAGCCAGGACACATGAAAGCGGAGTGTCCTCTAAACAAGCAAAAGGAGAAGTGGAAGGCGCCAAAGTACGACAAGTCCAAGAAGTACAAGAAAGGGAACAAAAAGGGGCTTGTCGAGGCAACATTCACCGACTCCGAGGATTCCTCAAGCGGAGAGTCGGACGATGAGCAAGTGGAGCAAGCGCACATGTGCTTCATGGCAAGAGAGGAGCATGATCAAGGATCCTCCTCTTCCGATGATAGTGACGACGAAGGCGATGAGGTAACTATGGATGACCTTAGGAATGCTAATTCTCAATTATGGTCTAAGTATACTAAATTAGTAAATAGGTATACTAAAGTAAAAGATGACCTAGCTAGCATTCAAACCTCGCCTAAAACTATCATCACCAACAACGACACCGTTGTTGAAGGGTTGAGGAATGAGATTGTTAATCTCAAGACTCAACTGGAACATGTTAGCATTGAAGATCCAGAGGAGCACAAGATAGCGGATTTGACTTCTCAAAACTCGACTTTGAGTATTGAGAATGAGAGTCTTAAATCTCGTGTTTATGTGCTCACATCGCAAGTATCCAACTTGGATACTTCTATGCGTTCTCTCACCGAGAAATATGAGAACACATTAGGCCGAATTAATAAATTCAATAAGGGTAAGGACCATTTGGATAAAATCCTAAGTGACTTACTTCCGGCCAATCACCACATTGGCTTGGGGTATACGATGGGAAGTTCATCCAAATCGGCCACTACTTTTGTTAGGCCAACTTCCGGTGACTCAACGAGTGGTAGCAAACACTCTATTGGTAGTTCTTCAACCAATGGTGCTTCCACCTCATCCACACCCTCTTTCGGAAAGAAACACACTTTGGGTGGACCTCCAAAGAAGGGGCATGCTTATATGTACACCAATACTATGCCACGTAGGAACACACGTCCTACTCCACCGGCTCACACATATGATGATTTTTATGCAACACATTCACGGGCACGTGCACACCATGTGAGACACCCTCACGCACGTGTTCCCACACATGCATATGTTCACACACAACATCATATGAATAATTATCCGCATGCACCATTCCATCATGTTCCTTATGCCTATCCACGACATGCATCACGTAGAAACCAATAACCCATGCATGCACCCAATAGGATGAGGGCTCCCAAGATTTTCACTATTTGGAGCCCAACGGACACAAGCATGGATGAAAAACAAGTTTACATGAATGCTTATTTTTCGGATGTTGTGCATAGTAGAAATTATGTGGGGAAGTCTAAGTCCAATTGGACTTGGCTTCCAAAGGTCTAATCTTTTGGACCCAATGACCTTGAGTACCATGATATGAAATTTTCTATCTTTATGTACTCAAGGAAAAGAAAAAGAAAAGGAGCAACAAATTTAAATTTAGCTCCAAGGGGAATTGGATACTCAATAGCGGGTGTTCAAAACACATGACGGGTGACGCTCAATTGCTCTCCGGAGTGGTTCCCATTGCAAATGGAAACCGCGTCGTATTTGGAGGCAACGAGAGCGGAACCATCATAGGTGTTGGTAAAGTGGGTAATCCTTCTAAACCCATTATATGTGATGTTTACCTTGTTAAAGGATTAAACCACAATCTCATTTCAATAAGTCAACTTTGTGACAAAGGTTACAAAGTTAACTTTGCGAAAGGAATGTGCCATATTTTAAGAAAAGATAATAATGAATTATTGTTTTCCGGCACACGCCATAAGGATATATATATCCTAGATCTTCCAAGATCACATGAACAATGTCTTATTGCCAACACAAGTGAACAACACTTATGGCATCGACGTTTTGGTCATGTGAACTTTGGAACACTTTTCAAGCTTTCCAAGTTAAATTCTATTAGAGGCTTCCCTAAGCTTGTCTTTCAAAATAAAAACTTTTGTGACTCGTGTCAACGAGGCAAGCTTCCAAAATCTTCATTTAAACCTAAGAAAAGCATTTCTTCTAAGCGGCCTCTAGAGCTATTACATCTAGATTTATTTGGGCCAACTAGAGTTGCTTCATTAGGTAATGCTAGATATGGACTTGTCATCGTTGATGACTTTTCTAGGTTTACTTGGGTATTTTCATTGTGTAATAAAAATGAAGCTTTTGAAAACTTCACAATTTTTGTTAAGAAAGTACAAAATCTCATTGGAACCACCATTGTCACTATTCGTAGTGATCATGGAGGGGAATTTGAGAATGAGTCTTTTGAGACATTTTGTGATGAAGTTGGTATTACACACACCTTTTCATTCCCTCGCGCACCTCCTCAAAATGGTGTAGTTGAGAGAAAGAATAGGACGCTAGTGGAGTGTGCTCGCACTATGCTTGATGATAGCCAACTTGGCCATCAATTTTGGGCGGAAGCGGTACACACCACTTGCTATGTGTTTAATAGAATACTTTTAAGGCCCGGCACTAAACAAACTTGTTATGAATTGTTGTTTGGTAGGTTGCCTCAAGTTAAACATTTTCGTGTTTTTGGTTCGAAATGTTTTATTAAGAACACGTATGGTAGTTTGGACAAATTCGATCCAAGATCCGATGAGGGGATTTTTGTTGGATATTCTTCGCGTAGAAAAGCCTACCGGATATTCAACAAACGAACCTCAACGATCGAGGAGTCGCTTCATGTGTCATTTAATGAAGGATTTGTTCCAACTAGAATTACTAATGATGATGACTCTATGGATGTCTTATGTGATTCAATTGGTAATTCTAACTCTAATGATTCTATTGATTCTATTGAGACTAACCCAACTAATGAAGTTGTTGAGAATGTTCCTAGTGATCAAGGTATTCCCAAACGGCTTCATACCGTTCGTGACCATCCTCATGAGCAAGTCATTGGCAATATCCATGATAGTGTCAAGACGAGATCGCAAGTGAACTAATTCGCTCATTGTGCCTTTGCCTCCTCGATTGAGCCAAAGAATTTTAATGCAGCATGCGAAGATAGCGCTTGGATCTTAGCCATGGAGGAGGAACTCATTCAATTCGAGAGGAATGAAGTTTGGGAGCTTGTTCCATTGCCATCGAAGAACCACACCGTCATAGGGACAAAGTGGATCTTCAAGAACAAAACCGACGAAAACCAAGTCGTCGTCCGGAACAAAGCTCGGTTAGTTGCTCAAGGCTACCGTCAAGAGGAAGGTATTGACTTCGAAGAATCCTTCGCTCCGGTAGCTAGATTAGAATCAATTAGATTATTATTGTCTTTTGCATGCCATAAGGATTTTAAATTATTTCAAATGGATGTTAAAAGTGCATTTTTAAATGGAGATGTTGTTGAGGAAGTTTACGTTTCTCAACCTCCGGGTTTTATTAATGAAAAATTTCCAAATCATGTTTTTAAACTAAAGAAAGCGCTTTACGGCTTGAGACAAGCTCCTCGAGCTTGGTATGATCGCCTAAAGAACTTCCTTTTGGATTTGAATTTTAAAATGGGAGAAGCCGATTCTACACTTTTTGTTAAGCATTCGAATAATGATATAATTTTAGTTCAAATTTATGTTGATGATATCATTTTCGGTGCTACTAACTTTGCTCTTTACGAAGAGTTTTCTAATGTGATGAAGGAACAATTTGAGATGAGCCACATGGGTGAGCTCAAATATTTCTTAGGTCTCCAAATTCGCCAAATGGACGATGCAATCTTCATCCACCAAACAAAGTACACGGTGGAGTTGCTTAAGCGATTTGGAATGGAGAATACCTCCAGAAAGAAGACTCCAATGAGCACGACTACGCATCTTGATAAGGATACGGGCGGTAAGGATGTAGACATTCGTCTATATCGAGGTATGATAGGTAGTTTACTTTATCTTACCGCAAGTAGGCCCGATATTATGTTTGCCGTATGCGTATGTGCTCGTTATCAGTCTCAACCTAAGGAGTCTCACTTAGTAGCGGTAAAACGTATTTTTCGCTATCTAAGTTACACTTGTTGTGAGTTGAGAGAGACTTTTGGCCTCCCTCCCCTCATCATCTCACCATTTACTCCCCACTAACTTAGTGGGGAGTCACTTGGACTTCAAAGGTGAATGAATATATAGAGAGCCATGGCTTATGCCATGGCTACTCTTGATTTTTAAAGATTAGTTTACACACTTCTTTCAATCTATTTCTCAACACGTTATCAGCACTTCGCTCTAAAAAAAAGTTGAGCCATAAAATTTCTTCCCCACAAATTTCTCTTTCTTGCGAAGGAATCTTGTAGTTGCGGCAAAGCTATTGCAACTATTGGTGCGACGACGATCGGTTGATTACCTTCGCGGTATAGCGGGAGCGGGGATTATATTTTTCTATCTACGGATTTTATTTGTTCTTCCCTAGATCATTGATCTAGAGGTAAAATTCTAATCCCGTAGATATTGATTATTACATATATATGTTGATTGTATTACTCAAATCAACATATCAAATTAGAACAAATTAATATCTCCCATTTTTTCCCCCTGAAGGGGATCCACGCACAATTCCATTTTCCCCCTCCTCCTAATTGTCGCAACCCCACGGAAGGGGAGCCTTATCTTGATGGTTGTCTGGCCGCGGGAAATCGAAGCCCCCCCTGCGTAACGTGGTTGTAAACTGATGATTACTTATTTATATTGTTTACAACCACCAAGATCACATTTCTTATCAGCACTTTATGTTATACTGATCATTACTTATTATCAGTTTACTTATTTATACGTGGTTTCAAATTATGAGAAATAAGTAATAGTGATGAACAATTTATGTTGGCTGTAAATGTGGTTATCTGGACGCGGCGTTGAACATCAATTTATGTTGGACATGGGGGAGCCTTATATTAACGCACTTTTGCAACCATAACGTCGCCCCCTCTGTCGGGGGCTCCGGACCCCCCCCCCCCCCCCCGGGGGGGGGGGGGGGGGGGGGCTCATCTCCGCTAACCCCCTTGTCTGGGGGGCTCCTCCCAATGCCCCTTGCTCTGTCGGCGTTGGGGGCCTGAGCCGTCGCCCCCCCTTGGGGGCCTTCCGTTGCTCAAATCGTAGGGGGGTTTAGATTTTCGTAGATAAAAAGGAGATGAGGAGACACATTCTGTTATTCAGGGTCTGAGGGACCTTTCAAATTCCCTTAAAAATTTGTTTGAAGGCTTCTTTTCAATTAAATTTTTTTTTAAACATTTGGGCCTGCAGCCCAATTCTTACTAAACAAATTAATTGGGTTGTTTATTGGGCCAGAAGCCTAGTTTATAAAAATGATAATAAGTTTTATGGGCCCGCAGCCCCATTCAGATCAATAATTCATTTTATCTTCTAATTTAGGCCTGAAGCCTACTACATAAAATTAACTATTTTTGTCTGGTTATTTGGGCCAGAAGCCCAGATAATTTAAATTGCTAATTAAAATGATTTTCATTTTGCTTATGGGCCTACATCCCATATTAGAATAATAATTAATTTTGTGTTCTAATTTGGGCCTGAAGCCCAGTTTATAACAATGATAATTAGTTTCATGGGCCAGCAGCCCCATTCATATTAATAATTAATTTTGACTTCTAAATTGGGCCAGAAGCCCAGTTAACCCAATTGCAAAATTAATATGTTAATTAAATTTTTGCAAATGGGCCTGCAGCCCAAATATTAATAATATATTAATTTTGTTATTTTTTTCCTTTGGGGCCAGAAGCCTAGTTAATAAAATTGCTTATTAAAATGATTAATATTTTACTTATGGGCCTGCAGCCCCAATCAAAATATTAATTTATTTTAATTTCTAGTTTTGGGCATGACGGCCAGTTTGTCAAATTGCTAAAATTATGTTAAATATCACTCTTGCATTATTATTAATTTATGGAATATTAGAACTTTTCAAAATATAATCATCTTAAGGATCCTGAGACCGCTCTGCCGTTAGTAAACTAACCTAACGGTGTATGATGTCTCCCCGTGGTCCGAGAGATTATTATATTTTATAGTCTATTTTTCCATATTATATATGCCTGCGTTATATACATGCGTGGTTGTTTCTTTTGTGCCTGTAGCATATTATAAACTGCGTGGATGTTTATATAAGCTAAAATGTGATTTTTGGGATCGGCCAGTTTGATACCCTTTAAATTCCTTGCAATTTTATTTTCTTTTTGAGAGAATTTGTAAGTGAGGATTAAATGTATTAATGCCAAAGACCGGTGTACCGACAAATGAAGACGAAGACGAAAATTGGAAAATATAGGGACCCATTCTGGGTTTCCAAATTGTATTTTTCTTTTCTTTATGGATTGTATATTCGGACTTTGGACTTTGTATTTCCTTGGGTATCTGGCCGATCCCCACATTTTACTTATTTTATTTTTTATGCATGAATTTCAATTTTAATTAATTCATGCTTGTTTTAAATTGCATAAATAAATGGCAAAATTGGCCAGCGTCGATTTCGAGGTCCTTGATTCTGCAGGAAAAAATTACCTGAGTTGGCGAGTGGACCTGAAGTTCCACTTGCGTTCGATGGCCCTCCTTGGCTCCATTTTTGCTCCTTCATCGGCCTCAGCAGCGGCTGATGCTTCTACTGCATCTAGCAGCAGCACTCCTACCACTGTCTCCGATGTAGATAAGGCGAAAGCCATAATCTACATTAGGAAACATAAATCGGACCTTAAAGGCCGAATACTTAACGGTAGAGGACCCAAAGGAACTGTAGACAGCGCTGGAGGCACGGTATAAACATCAAATTGATGTTATATTACCGCGTGCCAGTTATGAGTGGGAAAACCTCAGGCTTCAGGACTATAAGTCCGTCGCTGAGTATAATTCTGCACTTCATAACATCACCTCACGCCTGAAGTTGTGCGGTGAAGAAGTGACAGAGCAACACATGTTGGAAAAGACATTTACCTCGTTTCACGAGAAAGATGCAATCCTCATGCAGTAGTATCGTGAACGCAACTTCACGAAATTCTCTGAGCTGATATCATGCCTACTTAGGGCAGAGCAGAATCGAGATTTACTGCTCGCCACTCATAATTTACGTCGAGCTGACACTTCACCTATCCCTGAAGCCCACCACGTTTCTCCCCAGAAGTGGAAAAACAAACGGACGGCTAAAAATAACAAAGGAAAAGCTGTGATGAAGAATGGACGAGGAACATCACCCCTTTCTAACAACAACAATAAGGGAAAGAGAAACTTCACATGGAAGCAAAAGAACACTGACCAAGTGTCACTTCCTAAGAAGAATTGGGAGGATAAATGCCATCGATGTGGCATGACTGGACATTTGTCCAGAAACTGCCGCACTCCTCGCCACCCCCAGGAACTGTATCAGGCGAGCCAGAAGTCTCTGCCCGAAACAAACTTGGTGGCTGTTCAGCCGCCGAAGATGTTTACTGCAAAAGACTTCGAGAACGACGACCTGCTCGATTAAGCTTCATCTTTTATCTATGCATTTAAAATTCAATATTGCTTCGTCTTTAATTTGCTTAAGTACGAACTTTTATTTTGAATGTCTTTTTTCATTGACTTAAATAAAATTTCGTTTTAATTATAGATGAAGTATGGAATATTGTGGACAGTGCCTCGTTGCACTGGTGTAGCATTGATATTGCTCCCACACACAACGAGACTATAAGATGCAAACTTCTCCCCTTAAACATATAGGAAATTTCCAATTTTCTAGTATATTTCGTTTAAACGAACATAACTTGAACACTGTGGATAATAAATATTGAATATCAATATATAAATCGTCAAGAGGATGGCCAGAAGCCCATCTACTTACGATTTCATTGACCCCCGTCGGGCCCCTATAATTACATATATTCATCCTATAGAAAGCCAACTTGACTGAGCACCAGAAGTGCCTTTCATTGCCATAGTTTTTAACTCTGGCAAAATGGACTTGGTCATCCTGGATCAGCGATGATGGACGCATCATCAAATGAATCCATTGGAGAACCTGAAGATTCTTCAAAAGGTTGAGTTTCCTTGTCACCATTTGTCATAAAGGAAAACTAATAGAGAGACCTTCCCTCCTGAAAGTGGGATTAGAGTCTCCTGGCTTCATTGAGAGAATACATGGTGACCTTTACGGGCCTATTCACCCCGCAAGTGGCCCATTTTCGGTACTTTATTACTGTACTGATATATGCATCTACTAGATGGTCTTTTGTGTGCCTTTATATTCACTCGCAACCTAGCTTTCTAAAAAGCTTATATTGTGGGTGAATTTCCTACACAAATCATTCAAGACTTCTGCCAGGCAACTGACATTGAAATTAAACATCCTGCAGCATGTTCAAACTCATAATGGGTTAGCAGAGTCTCTGGTAAAGATACTCCAATGGATTTCACGTCCATTGTAAAATCGTAGTTGCCTATTGATGTTTAGGGACCATCACACTGCATTCCGCATCGCTTATCACGATACGGCCAGCTTGTTGCCATATCTTATTGCTGATGCTGCTTGCTTATGGTTTACCACCAAGTCTTGATAAATGTGAATTTAATGAGCAAAATCTCATTGAAATAGGCACGCAGTCTAAAGAAGCCTGAAGCTTCTGAGACCATATCATGGGACATAAAAGTACTCATCTCGTTATGATCCGCATACTTTTTCTGTGTGAAGTTGAGATCCAGAAGATCCTTCACATTCAGACTAAAGTAAATCAATTGAAGGATAAATTTGCGGACAACCAAAAGATTGTTCGTTCACACGTCCCTGTTGCCAACACGCCAGCTAGGATTGACATTCCCAAAGATGGATGCAATCCACCGGCAGCAGAATTGGCTTTACCTCAATTGAAAAGAGGACGCCTGCCAGGTTCACAATATAAAATTCCTCAAAAGAGGAAGATTCCTGGATATATCAAAATGATCCAACCACAGGATGCTGAGCTCAGACCAGCAACCTCTCCCCTCCTAATTTCCCCTGCAGAGGAAACAACAGGAGAAACATCATTATTTTACGTACGTACTGGAGAGGTACTGGATAGATATAGCACAGTCGTCGACGACGGTTTTGCTTTCGCTATTGTCGTTCACGTCGCTGAATACGACGATGACGTCTACCCACTTTTCTATAGCGTAAACGCATAGAATGGCCAAAGTGGGACGAGGCAATAAGAGTAGAGCTGGACTCACTCTTGAAAAGCAAAGTCTTTGGACCAGTAGTCCATACACCTGAATGTGTAAATACCTGTGGAATATAATTCGGATTTCATAAAGACATTGAAATGAAGGAAATGTGATCATTTTCCTACTACGCCTACACTTCTCTGAAAAAACCAATACATGCAGCTCATGGATGTTGTGACTGCATATATATACGGCAATATAGATATAGAGATCTATATAAAACTTCCAGAAGGGTATACTCTACCCCCAGAGATGAAAGAGAGACGTAAAAACGTCTTCTCCATAAAGGCTACAAAGATCATTAGTTGATCTTAAGCAAAATTCTGCCTGGGTATCTTTTTCGAAAGATCGTTGACAGAATTTGTGATATTCCCCGTATATGTGGTCGACTTAAAGCTGATAGGATCTCCTGCAGAGACCATTTAGACATCAGATAACTTTAAGCATACCTTGGAAATGAAAAACCTATGTATAACAAGGTATTATCTCGGCTTATATATTTAACACCTTAGTGGTGGAACCCTTTAATATCCTTCATACACCTGGAGTTTATGAAGAATGATGTCCACTTGCATCCTATTAAAAATGGATGCTTATTTATGACACCTTCCAGTAACTGGAAGAGGGGGAGGACATCCTAGGTCCTGAAGAGCCTAGCTCTAGTGTACTTGTTACACTTCTTTATCTGGCCAACTGCACGTGTCTTTGATAGAACGTCTGTAGCAAAGTTGTTAACCAGATATAGTGTTGCCCTGGAGAGCACCACTAGACCAAGGATAAGCTGCTTCTGCGCAACTTCCAAGGGTCATGGAATATATATCGCATATGCAGGTTTAAATATCATCGCGATGACTAAAACACAAAAGGCCGTCCACCTCCCAAATATCTACACATCATCCTCCAATGTCTACATCTTCTGAGAAGCTCATCATCCAAGATGCAAGTATTTTAAACGCTCAGCCAGGTCCAGCAGTACCTTGCAGGCACACAGAAGACTGATTCAAAGAATACTTTAGTGGAGTCGTCTACCAACTTCGAAGAGTATTCCACTCCAGAGCGCCACTACTTTCCAATAGCCGCTAGATGAATAAACTTGTATAGATAAGTGATGACTGTATTTGCTTTCAGAACATGATGGATGTATAGACAAATAGGAGATGATTGTATAGATACATAGGAAATCTGCAAGCCTGAAGCTTGTACAGATCAGGGGGAGTCCCTCAATAGTTGTACTCTTTTCCATTAAGCTGCTGGTTTTTCCCACTGGGTTTTCCACAGCTAAGGTTTTAACGAGGCAACCACAGTGGCTCTGGATCCAGAAGTATCCACCCCATTAGCATACTGAATCCTGAAGTATTCATATGCTTAAACCAAGGTAATGGAGAGATGAGGGGGAGTGTTGTGAGTTGAGAGAGACTTTTGGCCTCCCTCCCCTCATCATCTCACCATTTACTCCCCACTAACTTAGTGGGGAGTCACTTGGACTTCAAAGGTGAATGAATATATAGAGAGCCATGGCTTATGCCATGGCTACTCTTGATTTTTAGAGATTAGTTTACACACTTCTTCCAATCTATTTCTCAACAACACTTTAGATTTTGGATTACTTTATCCGAAATCTAGCAGATATGAGTTAGCCTCATATAGTGACGCTGATTATGCGTGATGCAAATCCGACAGGAAGAGTACTAGTGGCACTTGCCATTTTATAGGAAATTCCCTTGTCTCTTGGTTTTCCAAGAAGCAAAATTCGGTATCACTTTCAACCACCGAGGCGGAATACATTGCCGCCGGTGCCGCGTGTGCTCAAGTTCTTTGGATGAGACACACACTTAAAGACTTTGGTATAAACTGTGATACTTGCCCTATCATGGTGGACAACCAAAGTGCAATATGTCTTTCCAAGAACCCGGTACACCATTACCGTTCGAAACACATAGATGTCCGACACCACTTTTTAGATGATCATGTTGCTAAAAAGGACATCATTTTAGTGTACGTTGAAACCCAAAAGCAAATCGCCGATATTTTCACGAAACCCCTAAAGGAAGACTCCTTTGTGCGGTTGTGTCGAGAATTGGGGATTATGGGCGAATCCGAGATATAGGATTCATGTTTCATTCAATAATCTTGCATGCTATTATATTTCGCAATATTTTGTTCATGCTAGACTTATTGGATTTTTCGGGATTTTATGTGATATTTTGAATTATTGCTCGAATTCATGTTTGACTGTCGTATTTGAGATTTCGATGTTTTATGGGGTAGTTTAGATGATTTTTGAGAGGATTACAATGTATCGTCCAAGTGTTTTGAGGAGAGAACTTAATTATCAATTTTTGGACTTATCTAGTCGGTCTCAGTTCATCAACCAACCGACTAGATTCACATCTAGTCGGTCAGCTAATGAACTCAGACCGACTAGCTCTATCCCTCAACTTTTGGACTCCTTTAGTCGGTATCAGTTCAATCACCAATCGACTAGATTCATATCTAGTCGGTTAGTAAGAGAACTCCGACCGACTAACTCAAGCTATTTTGAGTTTCCTCTCCAGCTTAACTCTTTAGTCGGTTCAAGCTTACTTATCGACCGACTAGACGACCGACTAGATTGAGTTCTAGTCGGTCAGTATTTGAGCGCAGACCGACTAATTCTCGTTCAGGAAATCTTCGTCTGGTCTCTGTTTCCACTTAGTCGGTTTAAGCTCGTTAACCGACCGACTAGATCGTCATCTAGTCGGTCAGCCATTGAACTGTGACCGACTAAGTGCTCAGGGGCAGTCATGTCTTTTCGCGATTTCGACCGACTTAAATCATTTCTAATCGATTCTTTTCCCAATTAGTCGGTCTCCATCTCCCCTCCCACTCGAAAACCCCCGATCCCTCCTCGAGTCTCTTCGTCTTCCCGTCGACTTCCGGCCATTTTCCGACCTAATCCGGCGTCGCCGACCGTCGCCCTCTCCTCCTAGGTGATCTCTCCTCCCTCTCCTACCTATCTAGGGTTAGTTTCATGTTCCTAGGGTTAGGGTTAGATATTTTTCAGTTAGGGTTTCTATTGGTTTCGGATTTCCTAGGGTTGTGCTAGGGTTTCTTCGATTCGATCTCGTGTGTCGTGTCGTGCCGCGATTATGGCTCGTACACGTATCCCGATCACTCCCTCTGGCCCTTCGCCCATGACCGTCGATTCGCCACCCTCGGACCCCCTCCTCCGAAACACCGTTCGAAGCCTACCGAACCCTCTTCGTCTTCGCCTACTCTTAAGCGTAAGAGGACGACGAAAGCGAAGCCCTATGCTCAACCCAAGCCTAAGCCCAAGACCAAGGAACTTGCTTCTCGCTCCTCTTTCCATACTCCTACCGATTCCGATACCGAGTATATCCCCGAGCCTGAGACTCATAGGGAACCCACTCCTCCAACCCATCCTGAGTCTAGCTCCCGACCTCGTACGTCTACCCGTAAGCCTAAGGGAAAGGCTTCGATGCCGGTAGGCGGTGTCGATATCTCGTTGTGTCGCGACGACCCTATGTGTCTCGCGGCTTACAACCGTATCGAACATTGCCTGCTGCTTCTGTAGCATTTCGTCCAGTTTAGTGACTTCATAGGGCTAGCTGATCTTCTTTCGTCCTCGGGTCTTCTCGATTACCTTCGATATGACCCGAAGGCGAATCCTCACCCCTACCCTCGATTAGTTAAACTATTCTATGCCAATAGGATCCGGGGTCAGTACGATGCGACCCACTCTGTTGAGACGACTGTTTTGAGGACTCCTATAGTCCTCACAGCAGAAATCTTAGGAGAGATTTTGGGTATCTCCTCGTCTGGCCTCCTCCCCTCAGACATTTCTGTTGATGATATTTCTTCCCTAGATCAGACCATCCTCTCTGAGATTTTCCATCAGATTCCTTCCGCCATGATTGGCGTGCCCTCCAAATCCTTCAAGCCAAATGCATGGGTCCTGAATTTGATTCTGAAGTCGTGCTTGCTTCCCAAGTACGGCTCCTCATCTCTACCGTCCCAGCCTTTTCTGAAGCTGATTTCTGCCATTTTCATGGGGAGCTCGATTAACTGGGCTCGCATTATACTCGATAAGATGGACTCTTTCGAGTGTATTCGCAAGTCCACGAAATCGGCTCATATCCCCTTTCCGTGCTTGTTGACCCTTGTTTTTCGCCACTTCCGTGTCACATTGCCTCCTGACGATGAGCGTCCACTTGGTCCTCCCCTGAACGCGACGGCCGTCAAGAAATCTCTTGCGGCGCTCCATCACGTTCAGAGGACGACACCTTCAGCATCTGCCTCTGCCTCTGCCTCTGCTGCTCCCTCTACCACTCTTGATGATGTCGTTCGGTTACTTCGTCGTCACGAGTCTCGTTTGGCTCGTACCGAGGAGGTTGTTTACCGTATGGCTAGTCTGATGGGTATTCAGCTTCCTCCTCCTGTTTCTGAGGATGAGGAGATGGATGATGAGGATATCGATGAGCTTGTCACCTCTTTAGCTCATGGCGCTGAGGCCACTGCTGCTGCTGCTACCACATCTGCTGCTGGTGCTACCACTTCTGGTGCTGCTGTTGCTGCTTCGTCTGTTGGTGCCCCCGAGAGCACACCTGTTGCCACCGCTCCTGCGGTGGATACTCCGACTGGTGCTCCCGAGGCCACTACTGTTGCTGCTCCAGAGATTGCCACTTCTGCCATCGCTCCCGTTGACCTTCCAGACGTTCCTGCTGATCCAATTTCCACCACTTCTCCTGCAGAGCCTGCTGCTGCTGCAGATCCTGCCGGTTCCTCTTGAGCTTCTTTGAGGACTCTCCGATGCTCCTTGGATGATACATCTAGTGTGAGAGAGTTTGGTTAGGATAGAGTGGGGGTTTGGATCTTTTTGATGATGTATTTTGATGTATTTTGATGATGTTGTACGTTTTGTGTCACTCCGATATCTGTGTGATATGATGATGTATTTTGTGCCCCGATCAGTGGATCAATGTTTTGTATGTCAGTGATGTTTATTTTTGATGTACTCTGGTTCATATCATTTATATATATACATCGCAGTTGACATTTCATTCTATTGTGCACAATTTATAATTTCTTTTATGTCTCTGATGTTTGATTTCGTCGCTCGACGATATTAACTTGGTTTAATAGAAATTTCTTCTATGGAAACATAGAATTATTTTCCATGCACTAAATTAACCAAGAATGTTGATATTGGAGAGTATATTCCATAACTCAATCCGTAAAACTGATTTGAGTTTTGATGAGTTCGTTTTATGATTTTCGACTATGGTTTCATTGACACACCTTGATTTCATTCGTATTTTTCTTTGGTGTCACTTGAACCGTCGTCGTATTCTACGACTCCCGTGCTTTTTATTCTGAAGCCATTATTGTTGTCGTTGTTCTCCTCCCGCTCTTTTTGCTTATGCCAAAGGGGGAGAGATACAATAATAACGATGTGCTAAATGATAATTTAAAGCATTATTCCAAGAATCTAACTTGATATGTTAGATTCAGGGGGAGTAAAGATATATAAATGGATTTTCAAATCCGATATTTCAATAACCTACATTTGGTATTCGATATTTCAATAATCGATTCTCATTTTATATACTTCACTCGTCTGCTTGATGCGTATTATTATTGTTTAAATTGGAATTAACGTGTCATCAATGCAGGGGGAGTAAGTAAATTTCATTTGAATTATTATTTTTGATTATTATTTATGTTGGTTTGTCATCACCAAAAAGGGGGAGAATGTTGGATATTGGACTCCCCTGATTTGGTTTTGGATGATGAACAAACATAAATATATCGTGAACTAACACTTTGTGAGCGCAGTTATGGAGATCGTCGCCAAATTCATATGAATATCAATTACGACGTCTCAAGACTTCTCAAAACACGTGATCGTATGCCTAAAGCTTCGTTGAAGCTTATGGACCTTTTTTAGAAGTCATGAAGATTCGATTGAAGCTATTGAAGACGGTATCGTCAAGTTTTATTTATAGTCTTTAAGCTTCTTTCGTAGAATGTTAAGCCTTGAGTAGGTCTTACGGTTTAAATCTTCATAACGCTCATATCTTAGCTCTAGGATCTTAGTAGAAGTCCATACAATCCTTCCCGAAGCTTCGCGCTTCGATTCGCGACTTCTTGTGCATGTTAGTTGGTTCAAGAAGAAGAACTGACCGACTAGATGGTGATCTATTCGGTCGGCAAAGCTTCTTGGACCGACTAGTTTTTGTCAGTCATTTCCAAGCTCTTTACTGTTTACAGTTAGTCGGTCTAAGTTGACTCACCGACCGACTAGTTTGTGAACTAGTCGGTCAGTGATGCTTCTGTGACCGACTAGTTGAGCTTTCCCTGTACATGCACATTTGAGCCTGAGCTACTGTTTATCATTAGTCGGTCTGTGTTCATTGATCGACCGACTAGTTGATGAACTAGTCGGTCAACTTTCCTTCTTGGACCGACTAGTTTAGCTTTACTGTACATGCCAATTTTTCACCTAACTTACTGTTCATCGTTAGTCGGTCTATGCTCATTTGGCGACCGACTAGTTGGTGAATTAGTCGGTCAACATTTGTTCTTGGACCGACTAAGTCTATTTGTGCTCAGACTTCAGTTTTATCTGTTAGTCGGTCTCAGTTGAGTAACCGACCGACTAGTTGTGAAACTAGTCGGTCAGCTACTCTTCTTGGACCGACTAGTTCCTTTTGTCTGTGCTTTGATCTTTTCTCTGTTCACTCATTAGTCGGTATACGTTGATTGACCGACCGACTAGTTGATGAACTAGTCGGTCGGTGGTTGTTCTTTGACCAACTAGTTGGGTTCAGAAAAGAGCCGTTGGAGCTTTAATTGAAACGTTTTTCTCTCTCTCTCTCTCCTCTATCCTATAAATACTTGATGGGCTGCATTCATTGCAGTCAAGGTTGATATTATTGCAAGTTTAGAGATCAAGAGAAATCATTCCAAGCTCATTCAAAGCTCTTTCATTCCATTCAATAATCTCTCCTCACTCTTACTTCCAAAGAGAGATTCATTGAGTGTGAAGCCTTCCAAGCCAAGTGCTTGATTCTAGGTCACCAACATCCCCATAGCTCTCCATCGCTGATCTACATCTTGGAGCTAGGGTTTGGTGCCACTTCTTCTTCCTCAAAATCATCCTTGCCCTAATTCGTAAGCATTACTCAAGGCATAGGTATTTTGTCGGTAAGAAGTTTCTTATTTCATTTCAATTTCATATTGTAAGTTTCACTCTCGGTTGTGAGAGTGTGGTTGTGATCCCGGGTTGTGGGAGTCACAAATTACTTTGTGTATGATTTGACTTGTGAAGGTTTTTCACAAGTATTTCATAGTGGAAATCTTGAGTTAGGGTTTCTAACTCAAGTATCCGGAGGGGATCCGGGTGGTTGGGACGTAGGATCACCGGGAACAAGTCGGGGAGACTTGGGTGGATCTGAACCCAGTAATATCTATTGTTAGCATTGTTAATTTTGTTGTTGTCTTCAATTTAAGCTTCCGCAAATTGATTTGGTAGATGTTTGCATGATAATTAGGAATTATACTCCTCGTTATTTTTAAAGTACTATTCACCCCCCCTCTAGTACTTGTGCAGTAGCTTGTAGGGCATTACAATGGATGCGATCACTTTCAGATTCCTGATAAACCTAACAGCAAAGGAAGGCCTAGATATGCAGCTAATGAATGTTGTGAGTGCATATCTATACGGCAATCTCGACAAGGAGATTTACATGAAACTTCCTGATGGCTTTTTTATGCCTGCTGAACTAAAAGATAGACCTCGGGACGTTTACTCTGTTAAGCTACAAAGATCATTGTACGGTCTCAAACAATCAGGAAGAATATGGTATAACAGACTCAGTGAGTTTCTTGTCCAACAAGGATTCTTAAACAATGAAGTCTGCCATTGTATCTTCATAAGAACAAGAGGAAAAGGATCCGTAATAAGTGCTATCTACGTAGACGATCTGAATCTCATAGAATCTCCTGAAGAGATCACTGAGATATTTGTAAGCCTAACAAAAGAATTTGAAATGAAAAACCTAGGTAAAACAAAATTCTGCCTTGGCTTATAGATTGAACATCTAAAAGATGGAATCCTATTACATCAAACCACATACACGAAGAAAATGTTGCAAAGATTCCATGTGGACCAATGTCATCCACTAAGTACACCTATGGTGGTACGATCTCTGGATGCGCATAAAGACCCCTTCCGACCGCTGGAAGAGGGGTATGATATACTTGGTCCAGAAGTTCCCTATCTGAGTGCCATCGGAGCACTACTATATCTGGCAAACTGCACGCGTCCCGACATAGCGTTCACAGTAAATTTGCTAGCCAGATACAGTGCAGCCCCCACACAGCGCCACTGGACCGGGGTTAAGCACCTTCTGCGCTACCTTCAAGGGTATACAGATTTGGGACTCTTTTACAAAAATAGAATATCCTCTACACTTGCTGGTTATGCTGATGCAGGTTACTTGTCTGATCCCCACAAAGCGAAGTCACAGACTGGGTACGTGTTTACCTACGGAGGGACAACCATTTCCTGGAGATCCATCAAGCAAACCTTGACAGCAACCTCATCCAATCACTCAGAGATCATTGCCATCCATGAAGCAGAGAATGTGTATGGCTATGCTCAGTTGTCCACCACATCATGTCTACGACTGGACTGAAGACTGGAGACCTCGAGCCTACTACAATGTTCGAGGACAATGCTACTTGCATAGCTCAGTTACGAGGTGGCTTCATCAAAGGCGACAGAACAAAGCACATTTCACCAAAGTTCTTCTGGACGCACGAGCTACAGAGAGATGTCAAGATCGACATCAGACAAGTGCAATCATGTGACAATTTGGCAGATTTGTTCACCAAAGCCCTTCCTACTACCACTTTTAGGAAGCTTGTACATAAGATTGGAATGAGACGCCTAAGAGATCTGAAAGCTTGAGGGCTTGTACAGATCAGGAGGAGTTTGGCAGAGGTTGTACTCTTTTTCCTTAATTATGGTTTTTCCCACTTGGTTATCCATAGCTAAAGGTTTTAACGAGGAAAATCTCACCAACTCAGGATCCTGAAGTATCCACCCCATGTGAGACTCTCCTACGCTCTGAATCCTGAAGTATTCACGAGCATAGTCCACACCTATGGCTGGATAAGGGGGAGTGTTGTGAACGGTTATTTAACCGTGTTGGTTGAGATTTTGGGCTATCCTAGTGATAGACCCGTATCTTTGTAAACCCATCTTTGTATTCTTCTCATTGCCTATAAATAAAGAGCTGGGTGTAATGCCCTGCTAAGCTACTGCACAAGTACTAGAGGAGGGTGAATAGTACTTTAAAATAATTAAGAGGCTAATTCCTAATTACCTTGCAAACTCTACCAAACAATGCGGAAATGCGGAATAGTAAATAATCGACAACCAATAAACAATCGCAAACAAACGATATTACTGGGTTCGGATCCACCCAAGTCTCCCCGACTTGTTCCCGGTGATCCTACATCCCAACCACCCGGATCCCCTCCGGATACTTGAGTTAGAAACCCCAACTCAAGATTTCCACTATGAAATACTTGTGAAGAACCTTCACCAAGTCAAATCATACACAAAGGAAATTGTGACTCCCACAACCCGGGATCACAAACACACTCTCACAACCGAGAGTGAACACTTACAATAATGAAGTAAATGAAATAGAAATTGCTTACCGACAAAATCCTATGCCTTGAGTAAAACTTACGATTTAGGGCAAAACGGATTTTGGGGAAGATGAAGAGGCACCAAACCCTAGCTCCAAGATGAAGATGAGCGATGGAGAGCTATGAGGTTGTTGGTGACCTAGGATCAAGCACTTGGCTTGGAAGGCTCACAATCAATGAATCTCTCTTTTGAAATAAGAGTGAGAAGAGATTCAAGATTGGAAATGAATGAGCTTTAAATGAGATGAATGATTTCTCTGTGATCTCTAAACTTGTCTTAATATCAACCTTGAGTACAATGAATGCAGCTCAACAAGTATATATAGGTTAGAGGAAAGAGAGAGAGAAAAACGTTTCAATTAAAGCTCCAACGGCTCTATTCTGAACCAAACTAGTCGGTCAAAGAACAACCACTGACCGACTAGTTCATCAACCAATCAACATGAACCGACTAAGTGGTGAACAGGGAATAGGTCGAAGTTCAGACAAGCAGAACTAGTCGGTCAAAGAACACTTTCTGACCGACTAGTTTCACAACTAGTCGGTCGGTGAGTGAACTTAGGCCGACTAAGAGATAAAACAAATAGTCTGAGTACAAATTGAATTAGTCGGTCCAAGAACAAAAGTTGACCGACTAGTTCATCAACTAGTCGGTCGCCAAATGTAGATAGACCGACTAACGACAAACAGTAACTTGGCATGTACAGTAGAAGCTCAACTAGTCGGTCTAAGAAGGATCACTGACCGACTAGTTCACCAACTAGTCGGTCGGTGAGATAATGTTGACCGACTAACTGTAAACAGTAAAGAGCTAAGATTTGAGAAGGCAAACTAGTCGGTCCAAGAAGCTTTGCCGACCGACTAGATCACCATCTAGTCGGTTGGTTCTTCTTCTTGAACCAACTAACATGCACAAGAAGTCGCGAATCGAAGCGCGATGCTTCGGGAAGTTAGTATGGACCTCTTACAAGTTCCTAACTCTAGATAGGAGCGTTATGAAGATTAAAACGTAAGACCTACTCAAGGCTTAACATTCTACGGAACGAAGCTAAGAGACTATAAATAAAACTTGACGAACCGTCTTCAAAAGCTTTGATCCGAATCTTCCTGACTTCTAAAATGGTCCAAAAGCTTCAAAGAAGCTTTAGGCATACGATCACGTGCTTTGAGAAGTCTCGAGACGTCGCTTTGGATGTTCATATGAATTTGGCGACGATCTCCATAACTGCGCTCACAAAGAGTTAGTTCACGATATATTTATGTTTGTTCATCATCCAAAACTAAATCCGAGGAGTCCAATATCCAACATTCTCCCCCTTTTTGGTGATCACAAACCAACATAAATAATAATCAAAAATAATGATTCAAATGTAATTTACTTACTCCCCCTGCATTGATGACACGTTAATTCCAAATTGAATAATAATAATATGCATCAAGCAGACGAGTAAAGTATAAAAATGAGAATCCATTATTGACATATCGGATTTGAAATCCAATTTTTAGATCTTAACTCCCCCTGAATCTAACATATCAAATTAGATTCTTGGAAAAATGCTTAAATTATCATTTAGCACATGTCAATATTATATCTCTCCCCCTTTGGCATTAGCAAAAAGAGTGGGAGGAGATCAACGACAACAACAATGGCTTCAAATAAAAGCATGGGAGTCGTAGAATACGGCTACGGTCCAAATGACACCAAAGGGAAATACGAATTAAATCAAGGCGTGTCAATGAGACCAAAGTCGAAAATCGATAAATAACATCATCAAAACTCAAATTAATTTTACGAATTGAGTTATGGAATATACTCTCCAATATCAACATTCTTGGTTAATTTAGTGCATGGAAAACAATTCTATGTTTTCATAAAATGAATTCTATTTAACCAAGTATTATCGTCGAGCGACGAAATCAAACATCAGAGACATATAAAATAATAAATGTGCACAACATAATGAAATGTCAACATCGATGTATATATATATGAATGAAGCATGAGTACATCAAAAAGATACATCGCCGACATACAAAAAATCGATCCAACGATCGGGGCACAAAGTACAACATTATATCACACATATATAAGAGTATCACAAAACATACTGACATCCATCCAAAATACATCAAAATACATGAAGATACAACAAAATGTCAAAAATATCCAGAACCCCACTCTATCCTACCCAAACTCTCTCACACTAGATCGATCATCCAAGGTGCATCGGGAGAGTCCTCAGAGAAGCTCAGGAGGAAGCGGCAGGATCTGCAGCAGCAGCAGGCTCTGCAGGAGTGGAGGTGGTCACCGGATCAGCTGTAGTGTCCACGGGAACGACGGTAGTGGCCTCAGGAGAACCAGTCGTAGTATCCACCGCAGGAACGGTGGCAAAAGGAGTACTCTCGGGGTCACCAGCAGAAGAGACAGCAGCTCCAGAAGTGCCCTCAGGGGCACGAGTAGAAACACGAACGAGCTCCTCAATCTCCTCCTCGTCCAACTCCTCCTCGTCAGAGACTGACGGAGGGATCTCAATACCCAAACGTGAGGCGATACGAGAAACTATCTCCTCAGTCCGAGCATAACGAGACTCCATGCGTCGCACTGAACGTGCGAGCTCGTCAAGAGTGGTAGAGGGAGCAGTTGAGGCAGAGGCAGAGGCAGAAGCAGACGCTGAAGGTGTCGTCCTCTGAATGTGACAAAGCGCCGCAAGAGACTTCTTGACGGTCGTCGCGTTCAGAGGGGGACCAAGGGGACGCTCATCATCAGGGGGCAAGGGGACTCTGAAGTGTCGAAAAATAAGAGTCAAGAGACACAGATAGGGGATATGCACAGATTTCGTGGACTTCCGAATACACTCGAAAGAATCCATCTTATCGAGTATAATCCGGGCCCAGTTAATCTCGCTACCCATGAGGATCGCATAGATCAACTTCAGAAATGGCTGGGATGGCAAAGAAGAGGAGCCGTACTTAGGAAGTAAGCACGACTTCAAGATCAAATTAAGAACCCAGACATTAGGCTTGAACGATTTTGATGGAACGCCAATCATGGCAGGAGGAATCTCATGGAAGATCTCAGAAAGCATAACCTGATCGAGCTCAGAAATATCATCAACAGAAATGTCAGAGGGAAGGAGGCCAGACGAGGAGACACCCAACAAATCTCATAAGATTTCTGCCGTGAGGACTATCGGAGTCCCCAAGTCAGAAGTCTCAATCGAGTGGGTCTCGTCGTACTGCATAGAAAAGCTTCACTAGGCGAGGGTAGGGATGAGGATTCGCCTTAGGGTCATACCGAAGATAATCGATAAGACCCGAAGACGACAGAAGATCTGCGAGGCCAGGGAAGTCACTAAACTGAATGAAATGCTCCAGAAGCAGCGGACAATGTTCGATACGGTTGTAAGCCGCGAGACACAACGGGTCGTCGCGACACAACAAGATATCGACACCGCCAACCGGCATCGGAGCCTTTCCCTTAGGCTGACGGGTACGGGGTCGAGAGCTAGACTCAGGTTGCCTAGGAGGAGGTGAGGGTTCCCTATGGGTCTCAGTCTCGGGTATATACTCGGTGTCGGAATCCATAGGTGTATGGAAAGAGGAAGGAGACACAGTTTGCTTCGTAGGCTTAGGTTTGGGCTGAGATTGGGCTTGGGGTTTGGCGGTCGTCGTCCTCTTCTTCTTGAGAGGAGGCGAAGACGACAAAGGTTGGGTAGGCTTCGATTGACGTTTCGGAGGGGTTCGCGTAGGGGATGGCTCTACGGTCATAGGCGAGGGGATTGTAGGACGGATCGGAATCCGTGTCTTCGCCATTAGCGTGACGAGACAAAGCACGAAACACTAGAGATCTAATCGATAGAACCCTAAACGTCAAAACCCTAGCAAACCCTAGGTCGAAATCGAAGGAACCCTAACCCTAGAGAGCAGGAGAGGGGGTATACCAAGGTCGGACGGAGGAGAGCGTTGGTCGGCGGCCGGAATTGATCGGAGAGATGTCCGGAAGTTGAGCGGACACGACGGAGGAGGGAGGGAGCCGAAGGGTCACGGGGGGTTTTGGCTGAGAGAGAGAGAGGAGAGAAACGACTGGAAATGAAAGAAGTCGGTTGGGGGGGAGCTATTAGTCGATCGGAATGCGAAAAGACAAGACAGTCCCCGTCACAATTAGTCGGTCACAGTTCAAGCACTGACCGACTAGATCACAATCTAGTCGGTCGGTAAATGAGCTTGAACCGACTAGTTATAAACAGTAACTGAAGCCAAATTTCCTGACAAGAATTAGTCGGTCTAAGCTCATTCACTGACCGACTAGAACTGAATCTAGTCGGTCGGCCAATGAACTTGGACCGACTAAGAGAGTCCAAAAAGTGAAAATATTGAAATTTTGATTTCTCTCCTAATCGCACTTGGACGAAACATCGAAATACTCTCATTAATCATTATACTACCCCATTAAACATCGAAAATCTGAAATTTTACGTTTACGAACAAATCGAGCGAAAATTCTGAAAATTCAACGAAAAATCTAGAAAATTTCAATTAATCTAGCATGAGCAAATATAATGAAATTGAATATCATGCAAGATTATTGAATAAAAATGAATCCTAAATCTCGGATTCACCCATAATCCCCAATTCTCGACGTAACCGCACAAATGAGTCTTCCTTTAGGGGTTTCGTGAAAATATCGGCGATTTGCTTCTGGGTTTCAACGTACACTAATATGATGTCCTTTTTAGCAACATGATCATCTAAGAAATGGTGTCGGACATCTATGTGTTTCGAACGGGAATGGTGTACCGGGTTCTTAGAGAGACATATTGCACTTTGGTTATCCACCATGATAGGGCAAGTATCACAGTTTATACCAAAGTCTTTAAGTGTGTGTCTCATCCAAAGAACTTGAGCACACGTGGCACCGGCGGCAATATATTCCGCCTCGGTGGTTGAAAGTGATACGGAATTCTGCTTCTTGGAAAACCAAGAGACAAAAGAATTTCCTATAAAATGGCAAGTGCCACTAGTACTTTTCCTGTCGGATTTGCATCCCGCATAATCTGTGTCACTATATGAGATTAACTCATACGTGCTAAATTTTGGATAAATTAATCCAAAATCAAGTGTGTAACTTAGATAACGGAAAATACGTTTTACCGCTACTAAGTGAGATTCCTTAGGTTGAGACTAATAACGAGCACATACACATACGTCAAACATAATATCGGGCCTACTTGCGATAAGATATAGTAAACTACCTATCATACCTCGATATAGACGAATGTCTACATCTTTTCCGCCCTCATCTTTATCAAGATGTGCAGTTGTGCTCATTGGAGTCTTCTTCCCGGAGGCATTCTCCATTCCAAATCGCTTTAGCAACTCCACCGTATACTTCGTTTGGTGGATGAAGATTGCATCGTTCATTTGGCGAATTTGGAGACCTAAGAAATATTTGAGCTCACTCATGTGGCTCATCTCAAATTGATCCTTCATCACATTAGAAAACTCTTCGCAAAGAGCAAAGTTAGTATCACCGAAAATGATATCATCAACATATATTTGAACTAAAATTATATCATTATTCGAATACTTAACAAATAATGTGGAATCAACTTCTCCCATTTTAAAACCTAAATCCAAAAGAAAATTCTTTAGACGGTCATACCAAGCTCGAGGAGCTTGTCTCAAACCGTAAAGAGCTTTCTTAAGTTTAAAAACATGATTAGGAAATTTTTCATTTATAAAACCCGGAGGTTGAGAAACATAAACTTCCTCAACAACATCTCCGTTTAAAAACGCACTTTTAACATCCATTTGAAAAAGTTTAAAATCTTTATGCCATACAAAAGATAACAATAATCTAATTGATTCTAATCTAGCTACCAGAGCAAAGGATTCTTCGAAATCGATACCTTCCTCTTGCCGATAGCCTTGAGCTACTAACCGAGCTTTGTTCCGGACGACGACTTGGTTTTTGTCGGTCTTGTTCTTGAAGATCCACTTTGTCCCTATGAAGGTGTGGTTCTTCGTGGCAATGTAATAAGCTCCCAAACTTCATTCCTCTCGAATTGAATGAGTTCCTCTTCCATGGCAAGGATCCAAGCACTATCTTCGCACGCTTCATTAACATTCTTTGGTTCTATCGAGGAGGCAAAGGCACAATGAGCGAAGTGGTTGACTTGCGATCTCATCTTGACACTATCATGGATATTGCCAATGACTTGCTCATGAGGATGGTCACGAACGGTATGAAGCCGTTTGGGAATTCCTTGATCACTAGGAACATTCTCAACAACTTCATTAGTCGGGTTAGTATCAATAGAATCAATAGAATTAGAATTACCAATTGAATCACATAAGACATCCATATAGTCATCATCATTAATAATTCTAGTTGGAACAAATCCTTCATTGAATGAAACATGAAGCGATTCCTCGATCTTTGAGGTTCGTTTGTTGTATATCCGGTAGGCTTTGCTACGTGAGGAATACCCAACAAAAATCCCCTCATCGGATCTTGGATCGAATTTGTCCAAACTACCATACGTGTTCTTAATAAAAAATTTTGAACCAAAAACAAAAAAATGTTTAACTTGAGGTAACCTACCAAACAACAATTCATAACAAGTTTGTTTGGTGCCGGGCCTCAAAAGTATTCTATTAAACACATAGCAAGCGGTGTGTACCGCTTCCGCCCAAAATTGATGGCCAAGTTGGCTATCATCAAGCATAGTGCGAGCACACTCCACTAGCGTCCTATTCTTTCTCTCAACAACACCATTTTGAGGAGGTGCGCGAGGGAATGAAAAGGTGTGTGTAATACCAACTTCATCACAAAATGTCTCAAAAGACTCATTCTCAAATTCTCCTCCATGATCACTACGAATAGTGACAATGGTGGTTCCAATGAGATGTTGTACTTTCTTAACAAAAATTGTGAAGTTTTCAAAATATACATTTTTATTACACAATGAAAATACCCAAGTAAACCTAGAAAAGTCATCAACGATGACACGTCCATATCGTGCATTTCCTAATGAAGCAACTCTAGTTGGCCCAAATAAATCTAGATGTAATAGCTCTAGAGGCCGCTTAGAAGAAATGCTTTTCTTAGGTTTAAAAGACGATTTTGGAAGCTTGCCTCGTTGACACGAGTCACAAAAGCTTTTCTTTTGAAAGACTAGCTTAGGGAAGCCTCTAATAGAATTTAACTTGGAAAGCTTAAATAGTGTTCCAAAGTTCACATGACCAAAACGTCGATGCCATAAGTGTTGTTCACTTGTGTTGGCAATTAGACATTGTTCATGTGATCTTGGAAGATCTAGGATGTATATATCCTTATGGCGTGTGCCGGAAAACAATAATTCATTATTATCTTTTCTTAAAATATGGCACATTCCTTTCGCAAAGCTAACTTTGTAACCTTTGTCACAAAGTTGACTTATTGAAATAAGATTGTGGTTTAATTCTTTAACAAGGTAAACATCACATATAAGGGGTTTAGAAGGATTACCCACTTTACCAACACCTATGATGGTTCCGCTCTCGTTGCCTCCAAAGACGACGCGGTTTCCATTAGCAATGGGCACCACTCCGGAGAGCAATTGAGCGTCACCCGTCATGTGTTTTGAACACCCGCTATCGAGTATCCAATTCCCCTTGGAGCTAAATTTAAATTTGTTGCTCCGTTTCTTTTTCTTGAGTACCTAAAGATAGAAAATATCGTATCATGGTACCCAAGGTCATTGGGTCCAAAAGATTAGACCTTTGGAAGCCAAGTCCAATTGGACTTAGACTTCCCCACATAATTACTACTATGCACAACATTCATGAAGTAAGAATTCATGTAAATTTGTTTTTCATCCATAGTTGTGTCCTTTGGGCTCCAAATTGTGAAGATATTAGGAGCCCTCATCCTATTGGGTGCATGCATGTGTTGTTGATTTCTACGTGATGCATGACGTGGATAGGCATAAGGAACATGATGAAATGGTGCATTATGAGAATTATTCATACGATGATGTGGGTGTACATATGCATGTGGGGGAACACGTGCATGAGGGTGTCTCACATGGTGTGCACGTGCCCGTGAACGTGTAGCATAAAAATCATCATATGTGTGAGCCGGTGGAGTAGGACGTGTGTTCCTACGTGGCATAGTATTTGTGTACATATAAGCATGACCCTTCTTTGGAGGTCCACCCAAAGTGGGTTTCTTTCTGAAAGAGAGTGTGAACGAGGTGGAAGCACCATTGGTAGATGAACTACCAATAGAGTGTTTGCTACCACTCGTTGAGTCACCGGAAGTTGGCCTAACAAAAGTAGTGGCCGATTTGGATGAACTTCCCATCGTGTACCCCAAGCCAATGTGGTGATTGGCCGGAAGTAAGTCACTTAGGATTTTATCCAAATGGTCCTTACCCTTATTGAATTTATTAATTCGGCCTAATGTGCTCTCATATTTCTCGGTGAGAGAACGCATAGAAGCATCCAAAGTGGATACTTTCGATGTGAGCACATAAACAAGAGATTTGAGATTCTCATTCTCAATACTCAAAGTTGAGTTTTGAGAAGTCAAATCCGCTATCTTATGTTCATCCGGATCCTCAATGCTAACATGTTCAAGTTGAGTCTTGAGATTAACAATCTCATTCTTCAACTCTTCAACAACGGCGTCGTTGTTGGTGATGATAGTTTTAGGCGAGGTTTGGATGCTAGCTAAATCATCTTTTACTTTAGTATACCTATTTACTAGCTTAGTGTATTTAGACCAAAGTTGCTCATTAGCATTCCTAAGGTCATCCATGGTTACCTCATCGCCTTCGTTGTCGCTATCATCGGAGGAGGCATCTTTATCTTGCTCCTCTCTAGCCATGAAGCACATGTGTGCTTGCTCCACTTGCTCATCATCCGACTCACCGCTAGAGGAATCATCGGAGTCGGTGAATGTCCCGACAAGCCCCTTTTTGTATCCTTTCTTGTACTTCTTGGACTTGTCGAACTTCGGCGCCTTCCACTTCTCCTTGTGCTTGTTTTGAGGACACTCCGCTTTCATGTGTCCGGGCTTGTTGCATTGAAAACACAAAGGAGAGGAGGCGTTAGAAGAATTGAACGTCGATTTGTTTTTGAAGTTACCTTTCCGGAAGAACCGGTTGAACTTCTTCGCCATGAGTGCCATGGACTCCAAGTCCAACTCGTCTTCCGAGTTTTCATCATCGGTCGATGTGGAAGTTGATGGAGCGGCCTTGAAAGCAATAGCCTTCTTCTTTGGCTCGTCTTGCTTTAGGTAGGACTTCATCTTTTCCTGCAACGTCAACTTGCTATCCTTGCATACCTCATAAGACATCAAGGTACCCATTAGTTGAACAACGGTATAAGTTTTCATATCATTACCTTCCTCGATGGCGAAGGTACGTTTCTCCCAACTAGAAGGAAGTCCATCGATAATCTTCGAGACTTTCTCCTTTTGGGTGTAGGTCTTACCGAGAGCCTCCAACTCGTTTGTGATGTCGATGAAGCGAGCATAATACTCCTTCATCTTCTCACCCTGTAGCATATGAAATAACTCGTAATCTTTATTAACTACTACGAGTTTAGAGTCTCTTACCCTACTTGTTCCTTCATGCAAGATGAGGAGGGAGTTCCATATTTGATATGCACTCTTACATGTGCATATCTTATTGAAATCCTTGGGCTCCAAAGCGCATTGCAAGGCGTTCATTGCCTTGGCATTGCTTACCTCCGCAGCGACCTCCGCGGTAGTCCACTTCTCGAAATCTTCTTCGGCGGGCTCGACATACTCCTTCATCGTGGCCCTCCATAGTGAAGCACTCCGGAGGAAAGTTTCCATCCGGCATTTCCAGTACCCGTAGTTGGTACCGTTGAAGAAGGGAGGCCTCGTTGAGGAATGTCCTTCCATTACCGAAGACGCTCCTTCATGATTCTTGAAGGTGCTATAGTCGGAAGGCGGACGAACGGTCTTGTTGTCGTTGGCAGACATAGCTATAGACTTGGCTCTGATACCAAATGTAATGCCCTGCTAAACTACTGCACAAGTACTAGAGGGGGGATGAATAGTACTTTAAAATAATTCTGAGGCTAATTCCTAATTACCTTGTAAACTCTACCAAACAATGCGGAAATGCGGAATAGTAAATAATCGACAACAAATAAACAATCGCAAACAAACGATATTACTGGGTTCGGATCCACCCAAGTCTCCCCGACTTGTTCCCGGTGATCCTACGTCCCAACCACCCGGATCCCCTCCGGATACTTGAGTTAGAAACCCTAACTCAAGATTTCCACTATGAAATACTTGTGAAGAACCTTCACCAAGTCAAATCATACACAAAGGAAATTGTGACTCCCACAACCCGGGATCACAAACACACTCTCACAACCGAGAGTGAACACTTACAATAATGAAGTAAATGAAATAGAAATTGCTTACCGACAAAATCCTATGCCTTGAGTAAAACTTACGATTTAGGGCAAAACGGATTTTGGGGAAGATGAAGAGGCACCAAACCCTAGCTCCAAGATGAAGATCATCGATGGAGAGCTATGAGGTTGTTGGTGACCTAGGATCAAGCACTTGGCTTGGAAGGCTCACAATCAATGAATCTCTCTATTGAAATAAGAGTGAGAAGAGATTCAAGATTGGAAATGAATGAGCTTTAAATGAGATGAATGATTTTTCTTTGATCTCTAAACTTGTCTTAATATCAGCCTTGAGTGCAATGAATGCAGCTCAACAAGTATATATAGGTTAGAGGAAAGAGAGAGAGAAAAACGTTTCAATTAAAGCTCCAACGGCTCTATTCTGAACCAAACTAGTCGGTCAAAGAACAACCACTGACCGACTTGTTCATCAACCAATAAACATGAACCGACTAAGTGGTGAACAGGGAATAGGTCGAAGTTCAGACAAGCAGAACTAGTCGGTCAAAGAACACTTGCTGACCGACTAGTTTCACAACTAGTCGATCGGTGAGTGAACTTAGTCCGACTAAGAGATAAAACAAATAGTCTGAGTACAAATTGAATTAGTCGGTCCAAGAACAAAAGTTGACCGACTAGTTCATCAACTAGTCGGTCGCAAAATGTAGATAGACCGACTAACGACAAACAGTAACTTGGCATGTACAGTAGAAGCTCAACTAGTCGGTCTAAAAAGGATCACTGACCGACTAGTTCACCAACTAGTCGGTCGGTGAGTCAACGTAGACCGACTAACTGTAAACAGTAAAGAGCTATGATTTGAGAAGGCAAACTAGTCGGTCCAAGAAGCTTTGCCGACCGACTAGATCACCATCTAGTCGGTTGGTTCTTCTTCTTGAACCAACTAACATGCACAAGAAGTCGCGAATCGAAGCGCGATACTTCGGGAAGTTAGTATGGACTTCTTACAAGTTCCTGGCTCTAAGATAGGAGCGTTATGAAGATTAAAACGTAAGACCTACTCAAGGTTTAACATTCTACAGAACGAAGCTAAGAGATTATAAATAAAACTTGACGAACCGTCTTCGAAAGCTTCGATCCGAATCTTCATGACTTATAAAATGGTCCAAAAGCTTCAACGAAGCTTTAGGCATACGATCACGTGCTTTGAGAAGTCTCGAGACGTCGCTTTGGATGTTCATATGAATTTGGCGACGATCTCCATAACTGCGCTCACAAAGAGTTAGTTCACGATATATTTATGTTTGTTCATCATCCAAAACCAAATCCGGGGAGTCCAATATCCAACACTGGGGGGCTCCTCCCCCAGTAGTTGATTCATAATAATGACATGTTTGTTGTATGATTCTTAATGTTTTATTGTAATTTTATTAGAGGCCCAATGGGCAGGCCCATTGCCCTCTTTAAACACATTTGTGCTTTTTAAAAAGGCCCATTTGGGCTTTGGGCCGGCCTGAAAGCCCACCCATTTCAATTGGGCATCTATTTGACCGGGCCCGGCCCGGCCCGGCTCATTCTCATCCTAGCTAAGCCCAGACACAACACGAAAATTGATTGGGCCTTAAGACAAAGGACGGCGGCTTATTTGGCAGTTCAACCTTGACGACGACACATCATGAATTTGTTGTTGCGGAGGAGACTGACTTCGTCGCCGACAATTTCGTTCGTCCGAGTCAAGTCAACACGCTCCGACTTTTCAAACAACCACCACCGTTAATTTATTTATACGTGCGCAGGTTGAGGCCTAGACTCCCACGGACTCGACGGCAAACCAAGGCGAGAGGAAATGGGGGTTGTTAACATGTTGCTCGTTTCGATCGTCGTCACTGCAACTATGGCATGCACTTCAGCTGCGGTTCAGTTCACCGCAATCAACAACGCCACGGGGACAGCCGGAGGCGCGAAATTCGACACCCAGGTCGGTCTCGATTACAGCAAGCAACTCCTGTCCGACGCTTCCACCTTCATCTGGACGGCCTTCAACCAACCGAGCGAGGCAGACCGCAAAACGGTCGGCCACGTAACGCTGACAATCGATAGCTTCAACGGGGTTGCGTACACATCCAACGACGAGATTCATGTCAGTTCGGACTACATCGCCGGCTACTCCGGCGACGTGAAGGCCGAGATCACCGGCGTCCTCTACCACGAAACAACGCATGTTTGGCAGTGGGATGGCCAGGGCCAGGCACCCGGTGGTCTGATCGAAGGGATGGCGGATTTCGTGAGGCTGAAGGCGAATTACGCGCCGTCTCACTGGGTGAAGCCCGGGGAGGGACAGCGATGGGATCAGGGGTATGACGTCACTGCTCGGTTCCTCGACTACTGCAACGGCGTCGTTAGGGATGGATTCGTGGCGGAGCTGAACAGAAAGATGAGAGATGGGTACAGTGACGGTTTCTTTCAGGAGCTGCTCGGCAAGAATGTTGATCAGCTGTGGAGCGAGTACAAGGCATACTATGGGTCACATTGAGCATTAGATAGCTAGATCATGAACATAAATATCTATACATATAGTCACATGGAATAATCTGTGTTTGTTTGATGAATTACGTTTCTATATGATGAATTAAGATGTTTACTATACTTCTTGAGATTTTGCAAGGTGATATGTCTTCTATTTTACAATCCAGGAGGACTCAAGAAAGCTCATGCGATGGGAAAAACTTGGTCTAATGTGTCCCGCATCAGATCATCTTAGCAACTAGTGTCGGTTCCTGTTACGGCCTTAAGGCTGGCCCAGAGAATAAAGGCCCAAATAGTTGAATCCCAAGCGAACAACTCTCCGACTAGCCGGTATGAGAACAAGCCCGAATGGGAAGCTCGCCCTCGTCACTGGTTGTGTGCGTGGGGTAAAAGAGTTAAAGTTCAAGTAATATTAATCAGCGTGCACAACGGGTAAAATTATACACCGTGGTGCGCGTCGAGTAAAAACGGTTACAGTGGGGTAAAATAAAGTATACCCCGTTGTGCACGTCGAGTAAAAACGGTTACAGTGGGGTAAAATTACTCCACGCGCACAATAGCATGTAAAATTACTACATATTGGAACCATGTTCGCGTCAAGTAAAAACAATATTAAGTGAAGAATTTACTCAGCGTGCACAACGGGCTAACTTATAACGCGTTGTGCGCAGTATTAAAAAAGGTTAGAGAGGAGAATTATACTCAGCACACACAACTGATTGTGCGCTTTGGGTAAAAGAGTTCAAGTTGAAGTAAAAACCATATGCAACCTTAAAAATTTACTCAGCGCGAACAACAGTGTAACGACCTGTTTTCATCATGACAAACTATTTACGTATTTGACCAATTTTTCAATTTTTAAACTATTTTCTAATGGTTCATCAGGATTTTTACGATTTCAAAATTTTCTTATAAAAATATTTTGAAGTATCAAACTAGTTATGAAGTATTTTGGTAAGTTTGGATTTTATCAAATACCTCTAAACAATAGTGATAAAAATTCATTTTCGGATATTACCGTTTTAGCTTAATGAATTTATTTTCTATACAAACATCATCAAAACGATTTCAAACTTTTACAGTAACATTCAATGATCTTATAGGGCTTCCCACAATAATTTCGTAATTTTCTGAAGTCAAATCGATGGAGAACCCGCAAACCCGCTTCCTAAACATTTTGGCCTAAAACTAGTATTTTCGTAGCCCAAACCCTGAAACGGACTTGTATTCGCGATCCTTGCGACGATACGATCCCGTGGGTATGTTTTCGTAATTTTTCGGACACATTTAATGTCAAGAGCAAAATTGTAATTTCATAAATAATAGTATTTTACTAATTACCATTTACCTAACACTAATTACTTTGGTTAACGATGTAATTCTACCTAACTAAAAGTAATTGGCAGCCCATGTGTTTCAGGCCAAGACTTTTCTAGGATTAGTCAGAGACAATTTCCTAACTACATTAAATACTTATTAATAACCCCAATTAATGACTAATATATTATTATTATATTGTCCTAACTCTATTATTTAAACCCTACGTTAATCCCTCTTCTTCCCACTCTTAATCACGCACAAACCCAACTCACGCTCTCTCTCTCTCTCTCTCTCTCTCTCTCCCGTTCACTGTCTCACTCTCTCACACTCTTTTTTCGAACCAAGGCCAAAACCCTCAGCTCTCTCCCCTCGGCGTTGACGTTGCCTCATCGCTGCACGAAACGCCCACCAGAGCAGCAGCTCCCGAGCCTGTCACGGTGCCCCGAAGCTTCCTCGCCGCCGTTCTCTCAACGAAGCTGCCGTCCGCTGCTTCGACAAGGCCCCCCACCATTCGAACGATCGCCTGGACGTCGCCCCGCTGCTCGTCTCACCATCGCCCACCACGGCGTCGCCGTGAACCCCAAAGACAACGACGTCAGCCTCCTACCTTCGCCCATGTCGATGACCTCCGCCTGCTTCACCTCAGCGCCGTTCGCTCCCGCCTGCGAAGCTCCGCTGCCCTCGCCGCAGTACACCGCTGCCACGCCGCCGTTCGCCTTCCCCGAGCGGCCAGCAGATCGCATCGGAGCTCCGCCCTCCGCTGCTGCATCGAGGGAGCAATGACGACACGCCCCTGACACGCCGTTGCTCCCACATCGGCCGCCGTCGCCTCCGCCTTTGACACTCCCCGAAGATGTTGCCTCACCGCCGTGCCCTCGCCGCTGACCGCCGACGTCCGAGCGAACGCTACCATGCAAACGTAACGACGAAGGGTAAGAGCGAAGTTCGAACAAATACGTAAATACGTATTCGTATTTTAAGAAAATATGGAATTTTATAAAATATTAAATATGGGTTTTATTGGTTTTAAATTGATAGAAAATTATATATGCTTCAGAAAATGCGAGACGAGCCCCAAAAATCAGAAATGACATTCTAGACCCAATGGCACTAGTTTCATCTCAATTAGACGCTTAGTTTTTCCAAAATTAATTTTTAAGCCTAAAATTTAAATAGGTTATTTTCATTCAAAAATCAGTAACTTGCTATTTTCACGTAAACTAATTCGTGATAAAAATATATGTCGTAATACTCTCCGAGACGGCTATTTTGACATTCATTTGCAACGTTCCGATACAGATTGCATCCAGAATAAATTGTTGAATAATTACGTTACTAATTAAAAATTAGTTTTTAAATCTATTTTGAACTTTTAAAAAGTATAAAAATTACTATAATCTTCCGAAAAATATTTCCTCCTACGATAAAATTATTTTCATCATATCTAGCCTATATAAAAATTTAAAACACTTTTTGACAACGTTTCAATCGATTATAAAATCGAAACAACCAAATCAAATAGATGGAAAATAGGGTAGCATGTAACTAATGGTTTCTGGTGTTTGCAGGTACCAAATCTTGTGCACCAGCATCTTTATAAGCTCTAGCCCCAATCTCGTCTTACCACGACGATCTCAAATAAGGCAAGTCACTCTAATTCTAGTTTTAGAAATTTAGCATGTGTATTTGTATGAACTTAGGACCTCATATATATCCTCAAAACAGCTATTGACTTGAACCAATGATTAGAGACCTAATTAACTAGGGAACTAATCAATAGTGGAATGATCAAAGGATTAAATTGAGATAGTGCACTTTTACGGAATTAAATATCTAAGTTGTTGGACTTCAAAGCATTGATCAGGACTGATATTCTCTGTTGAGGCTTCTGCCTTGACTTTTCAGCAAGTAAATACCATATATATGTATTTGTTGTACTCATTATTGGATGTATTGTTGTACACATTGTTGGATGTACGAAATGATGGGCCTATGAGGCCATACGAATACGGATACGGACATGGATACAGATACGGATACAGATACAGTTATAAATGTGTAATGTGATACAACACGGGTTATGTGGTAGTCTTGAGCTACGAAGTGTGTGGGAGTGACCGGGTCCACCATTATTAGTTAAGCTGTACCATCACCCTGCAAGGGATGGTAGGTAGATATTCCTCGAGTTGCTCCGTGGGATGGGTGCACTTCTGGTTGCATATCGTACACTCGAGCTAAGACTGTTGCACTAGCGTAATTGATACCATGGCCCATGAGGCCATATTGATACGAACACTGATATGAACATTGGACTATGATAATACACGGGATACGGGGTAGTCTTGAGCTACGAAGTGTGCGGGAGTGACCGGGTCCACCCTTATTAGTTAAGCTGTATCATCACCCTACAGGAATGGTAGGTAGAGATTCCACGAGTTGCTCCGTGGGATGGGTGCACTTCTGGTTGCATATCGTACACTCGAGCCAAGGCTGATGCACTAGTTTGATTGATGTTGCACTAATTGATAATTCATTGATACCATTGCTTTTGTCACGACTACTCTATTGACTAAGTCGAGACTACTCGAACGTGATAGAACGGTATAATAATGAGCGGTCTTAAATTACTACTAAATCAGTATCTAGAAAGGAATGGGAAGGGGGTTGGTCAACCAAGGGACTTGTTCCTGCGGTCTTTGAAGTGACCTGTGCCTTAAAACCCTGACTGCCTGGCTGATTTGGGAGTTAATCTAAACTTCTTATTATTAGGCCATCCCACACTATTAGATAGTCAAGCGATGCTCATCTTTTCTTAAGTATTACTAGGTCTATCTATTGTCATCCCATTACCGATTGGTCAAAACATTATTATCATGTTTGTCTTACTATTGCCATCCCATTGGTCAAAATATCGTTACTACCACATGCCACGCCACAGTCGTTACTTTTGCACTTGTACAGTCACCTTTACTTTATGTATTACTTACCACACCTGTGCAACCACCAGTACTTTACTTTTGCTCGTATATGCATATCCGTTCTTACTTCACTTTTTTCACCTGTAAGATCATCTTTTGTTTACCATAGTCTGTTTCATACTTTTGCACTACTTTATTTCTATTGCTAGAATTGTTGTGACTTATCTACGGTTCCATCTCTGTGACATCGCAGACGACATACATATGGAGGTAGATGCTCTTGAGTTAATAGCGCCAGAGTTCGACCCTGAGACCGCAGCTTTCAGAGTCATTTCCAGTTGTATTTCTTTCCTTCATGTACGTTGGTTGGAACATTTTGTATAGTATGAAATATAATAATTGGACATTATTTGGGTATTTATGTACATCTCTGCATCATGGCTATTTTGTTTTCACTGGTTAACTGCAGGACCTGCGTAAATATCAAAAAGTAACGGGCCCGGAAAACGGGTCGTTACAAACAGGCTAAATATTAACGTGTTGTGCGCAGTATTAAAAAGGTTAAAGTGGAGGGTTATTACTTAGCGCAACTAGTTATGCGCCTAGGGTAAAATAGTTCAAATTGAAGTAATATTAATCAGCGCGCACAACAAGTAAAATTATACCCCGTTGTACGCGTCGAGTAAACACGGTTACAGTGGGGTAAAATTACTACACGCACACAATGGCATGTAAAATTACTCCATATTTAAACCATGTGCATGTCGAGTAAAAACAATATTAAGTGAAAATTTTACTCAGTGCGCACAACGGGCTACCTTATAACGTGTTGTGTGTGGCATTAAAAAAGGTTAGATATGACTATTATTAATCAACACACACAACGGGTAAAGTTATACCTCGCTGTGTGCATCGAGCAAGAAAGCTTAGTGGAATAAAATTACTCCACGTGCACAGTGGCATGTAAATTTACTCCATACTTGAACCGTTTGCGCATCGAGTAAAAACCATGCTACGTGAAAATTTTACTCAGCGTGTACAACGGGCTAACTTATAACGCGTTGTGTGTGGTTTTAAAAAAGGTTAGAGATGAGAATTATTACTCAGCATGCACAAATGGTTGTGCGCTTGGGGTAAAAGAGTTCAAGTTGAAGTAAAAACCATGCAACCTTAAAAATTTACTCAGCGCGAACAACTGGCTAAATAATAACTTGTTGTACGTGGTATTAAAAAAGGTTAGAGGTGAGGGTTATTACTTAGCATGCACAATTGGTTGTGCGCGTGGGGTGAAAGAGTTCAAGTTGAAGTAATATTAATCAGCGCGCACAACGGGTTAAATTATACCCCGCTGTGCATGTCAAGTTATAACGGTTACAATGGAGTAAATTTCCTCTAGTCGCACAACGGCATGTAAAATTACTCCAGTTTTAAACCTTTGTGCGTTTCGAGTAAAAATCATGGTATGTGAATAATTTCTACTAAATATTGATTCGTACTAAATATTGGTGAACTGGTACAAACAGATTCATGCAACAGAAAAATTTCAAATGATTGACTTCACAGCATGAATTTAGTCTTCATCATTTCAAATGATTGACCCTTAGGGCATGAACTATGCCCGTCCTACATCAGACGGACATTAGAATCAAAAAGAAAGCAGTGGAAACTTTATTAAACTCATTAATAAATCTTAACCGTAAGAATCATGCACCCTAGTCAGAATAATCTACTAATTCGGGTTGGGTCTGACCAACCCGAAGAAAGATCTAATCTACTACAAAATATGAAAAGCACAAATAAAGCTGACTTACCCGGAACTTTGTTTGCACCGGTAAAGTGTTTCGAACCGTTTCCCGAGCCGCACCGCGCCCCGAGCTGAGCCACTTTCCGAACCGCAGCGTGCTGCGCCTCGCCCCGAGTTGAACCGCTTCCTGAGCTGCACCGGATCTCCGAGCCAATCACTCGCCGAAGAAGATTTCACTTGAGCAAACCCACGTCAGAGACTTCTGGATCAGATCCAAACCTCCTCGCTGTCTTCCTAGGACTCGATTGGAGGATAGGAAGAGATATAAGAGGATGAATAATTTAAGTCGTCGATCGAGCGTGATGAAAAAATTTGGAGCTTCTCAAACCGGTGACTTGGTGCACTCTTCAATGAAGGGGGATACCCCTATTTATATAGGGAGCCGGCCCCTCCTCATTTGTTACGAGCAATGTGGGACAATTAAATGGGTAATATGGATTGATTTCACTAGAAGTCCAAACTTCTAAAATCAGCCATAAATCCATTTCTAAGTTTTGCCTTTGAAACAACCTATCAAATCGAAGATCTCGAGACAATGATCGCATAGAAAAAAACTGCGTCCAATTCCGATATCATTTGACCCCTCAAATGTCGAAAATAGACTTTGAAATCCCGTTTTCGCAAAACAGCAAAATAACATGCCTCTCGAGGCGTCTTGTCAGATCACACCACGTGGCACGATCAGCGCACGCCACGTGGCCCGATCTGCAGGTGCCACATGGCGTGCGCAGGAGGACTGCTGCCCTCACTTAAAGAGTGCGGGCCCCGCTGTTGGCGTTACTGCAGCGGGCTCAGTCGCATGCAACGCACGCGGTTCCACCCCCGCGGGCGGACCTGCTTTAGCAAGTCCGACCCACTACCTCCTGGCAGGTCTGACCTGCCAGGTGCAGGTCAGACCCGCAAGCCCACATAGAGCTTTTCTTTTGCCGTTTTTCGCTTTTTGGGCTCGTTTGAGCTCCGATCGGAACGCAGTTTCTTACTGTGGATTTCTCAGGAAGTCCCCTTCAATCCCATGCATCCTTGTCAACTTAACACCAAGTATTAATTAGTCCCAAATGCTAAACTCTTTAGCTTTTAAGTTCACAACTTATTTGTGACCCAAATTACTACATTGCATCAAATGCATTCCTCTTAACATTCTTCCTATTACTAAGACGTGAATACTACTCGGTGTGAAACCCTACAGCCTGACCCTACTACAGGTTGGGACTCAAAATTCCGAGACGACAATAACCACGAGCAGTAGGTGTCGTCCCTGTTTCGGTATCATAATTACGTGATTGACTTGAAGACGAAAGTGTTGCCGGGATCACTCTGACTGTGTTCATAACGAAAACCGCAGTTTTAGTCTATTCATCTTAACTATGCCATTTGCATAGTCTAGGGTATGGAAAAACTGTCAACCTCACTAACTAGCACTGGCCAGTATTATTCGGTCTCTGGTACATACATGTTGTACTTCCTACAACATATCTTGGCCATGGTTTTACTAAGAGCAGTACTGAGCCTACGACACTAACTTCCCATTAACAGAAGAGACGAATCGTCTCTTGATCACTACTCACCTCGTACGCTTCAAGTGTCACACAACCTACGACCTTTCAGCAGGCCTTACTTCGAAGCTAGATCATAGATCTAACCGACACTGTTCACGCGCAGGTTCACACAATGATCTCAAATCCTAAGGACCAACTTGCCTATCATCACTAGAGAGTTATTAATGACAGTTAGTTAATGTTTAACCATTTCATAACTCTTTGTTGGGTCGTTCAATTGACTCATTCGCTAATGAGCACATGTGTTTTGTCTCCGACTTCACTAAGTCGCATAACTATGAGATCATCGAGACAAAGACACAATGGTCTGTCCGATGTGTCGATATCCCTATTTCGACGCATTTAAGACCATGAACGCTTTAAGACTCAAGCTCCTATCGGTCAGACATTTCTCATAATTGCGATCTCTATCTCGAAACATGTATGACCTAACTATGAGTCTAAGGAAATTATCTAAGCAACATATCAATAGAAAATAACTCAGACAATTGATACCCGAAAGCATACTTTCATTCATGAACAAGATGTTTACAAAGATAAATTGCCTCAAGACCATACATCTCTCAACAACATAGAGTATAACACATGGCCATTATCATGGAACTGACATGTCTATTGATATTAACATGAACTAATAAACATTAATATTAACATGGACTAACATGAAATATAGTAGTAATTTAACATAGAAACATATTAACGTTAGCAAATTAATATGTTAACATGTTAAGCTAACATGCTAAGGACATATTAACATTAGCACATGGACAAGGTAATGGTAGCACATTGAACATGTTGGCTTGCATATTAGTATATTGACATAATTATGGCTTAAATGTGATTGCTAACATGAACCAACATAGCCAAGGAATTTAACATAGAAACATAGGAATATATTAAGCTAACATGCTAACATCGAATAGAATATGCGAGTTTGCTATCATAAACATGGCATCATAAATCAAAAGGCTATAACATCTATTGAAGTGCTCGAAATAGCATTCAGTCTTCAAACAGGGCCATTTTCATGAAATTGCAGTTAGAATCTGAAGAAAGTGTCAACTACAATATGGTGCTCAATTTAGTAACAGATATCAATTCTGCAGAAAAACAGATCAGCTGCCTCAACTAAATAAATGTATTACTTATAGCTACAATCAAATCTGGGTAAGTTGTATAAAATTAGAGTTGTAGATTAGGATGTTCTGATTTACGTAATATCCTAAATCATCTAATTTCATTAAGTAGTGTGGTCGTTATAACTGTTTTAGTACAAGGTGTCAAAACAGGCTGAAATCTGCTATGCTACAAACGAAACCCTTTTCTCCTAATATTTGAACTGGACATATGTCAAATTATAGCTAATAACCCGTGCACATGTGCACGTGGACTGGGAAGAAATGGCTGGAAAAGGTGTGGAAGAAGAAAAAGTGTGGGTGGGTGTGTGGGGAGTGTCCAGGGGCAAAATTGAAAAAAACCGGGGTTGTATGTGCAAAATAACACACCTCCTCACATATCCCTCAAAATCTCAACTCTTATCCAATTTCTCTTGTCCAAATTCTCTTATTCAATTTCTCTTGATAACATCCATCATTTGTATAATAGATCTCTTAGCCAATTTCTCCTGTCCAAATTTTCTTATCCAATTTCACTTATGGAAGAAGAAAAAGTGTGGGTGTGTGTGGGGAGTGTCCAGGAGCAAAAATGAAAAAACCGGGGTTGTATGTGCAAAATAACACACCTCCTCTCTTATCCCTCAAAATCTCATCTCTTATCCAATTTCTCTTGTCCAAATTCTCTTATCCAATTTCTCTTGATAACATCCCTCATTTGTATAATAGATATATGAACATGGGGTAGAATTTGATAATCTTTACAAATATGTTTTTTTTTCAGATTTTAATACGGTCTACAATAAGAGTTATTCACATATGAACGCAGGGTCATTCTGCAGGAAATCTGAAACAAAATCATGTTGCATCAACCTTTACACCAACAACTTGATATTAACACCTTTAATAAAAGAACTAAATTGAGCTTGTGAGCTTGATAGCATGATAAGTAGCAACCTAATTCATCATTCACAAACATCACAACATAAGAGAGCATATTTAAAGCAATTAAACATGTAGAGAAAACAAATCAATAACTTGATATGAAAATAAATCAATAACTTGATATGAATTTGATATGCAAGTGACACGAGGAATAGAGAGGGATTCATACTAACACAAATCCTAAAACTAAATCTTAACTAGGATGTTAGGAAATCCTACCACAAACAAGTCCTTAAATTCCTTGGCACTTCTTCTCCTTGAAGAACTTCAAGCTTTTCTTCTCCAACTCCTTCTCCTTCAATGCTTCCTCATTCAAAGCTCCTCCTTCAAAATTTATGGATTGATGATGGAGATAGTTTGGCCTTGGTGGTGATGGAGTTGGTGGTGGAAGAGGAGGAGGGAGGTGGTGGAGTAGGTGGTGGCCAACCATGGTGAAGGGAGGTGGAGAGGGGATAGCCATGGTGGAAGAGAAAGGAAAGAGAGAAAGAAAGGAAGAGGGTTCTCATTCTGTTTTTCTTTCCTTTTTTTCCTTCCCTATTCCTTTCATTTTCCCTTTTGTATTTCTAATGAAATTAAGGAGATGATGACATGTAGCATGCTAGGTATCTTACGCTAAGCAACTAATCCTAATAAGGATGACAAGTGGTTTGGGGGTATGTAAGGATAATTAGGGAAGTGACACGTTATAGGGTTAGGTGTCCTCTTTAGAAAATTAGAAATTTTGATTTTTAGAAAAATAGAAATACTCCCTTAATACTTCATACCATATTTAAATACAATGTATTACAATTCAAATACTCATCCATTTAAATTCAAATGGTATTTAAAACTTATTTAAAAATAATTTTATCATTACAAAAATTAGGAAAAATTCATAGAAATACCCAAAAATTCATACGTACACATACGTCCAAAAATACATGCATATACAGGTATATATGGATACAGGTTATTACATATATATACACAAAACCATTTATTTCCTCTTTTAATGAGTTTAAATTCAAAATTTTAGGCGCAAAATTTTCATACAACGTATGTAAGTAGCCTTTTATATTTTGAAATAAAAATAATCTCCTCATTAGAGACCACTTTGGTGGGATTTTGATTTAATTACAATTATTACGAAATATATAATTCATTATGCCCAAAGTTGAATTTAAATCAAAACTTAATTTTAACACAAAAGGACCTAAGGGAAATATATATTTGTTGCACCATTTATTTCCTCTCTTATTTGTGCTAAAATACCTCAAAATAGGCCCAAAAAAGAGTCCAAATGGCCGAAATAACCAATAACCCCAAAAAAAAGCTCAGAATGAAAGCCAATTGAAAATACCCAACCCCCTTCCCCTTAAAAAAATTTGTTAAATAACCAATACGGGGCTGAAGAACGTGTTCACTTCGCAGGCAGAGGCCCACTTTTAAAAAAATAATGCTTGTGGGCCGGCCCATGAGGGGCCAGCCCATAAAGGACTGGCTCGCAGGCTGGGTTTTCAAATCGCGTAGATGGGATATCCAGTATTAGGGTTTCAGATCTGAGGGCAGCAGCGGCTGTGCCACCGCTCCCTTACCTTTTCCGTCGGCCTGGCGGCTGTGGAGGCCGGTGGCCATCGGCCCCCATGCCCTCCATGACAACCATATTTTTTAAAAAAACACTCTTAAAACCCCTAGGGGGCGGCGGCGGATGTGCCCCCCCGGCGGCAACACCGGGGGATGTGGGGGCCGGCGGTGAAGGCCGCCACCCCTCTCGGGGGACAGTCGGTGAAGGACGCCGACCCTCTTGGGGGGTCCGGCGACCATTAGCCGACGCCCCCCTCAACAACAAAAAAACAAATTTTTTTAAATATCGGAAAAATCACCCCAAAACCAATTAAAAATTGATTTTTATGCATGGAAATGCACCAAAGTTTTGGAAAAACTGACGATCTCATAGATCTAAGCATGAGGTGGCTTTGATACCACTTGTTGGGGCTATTTCTAAATTAACAATTAAGCAATACCATGCAAAAGAATAATCTAGATATACAACATGTCAGATCTACGAGAATTAATAAAATGAATCTGAAACGCAGCGGAAGCGTACCTAAATCCATAGCAACTGAAATCTGATGATCCGTGTGGATGGCCTTCCAGATCAGCATGTATCCCCGTGAGAAATCCTTCGGATTTCTCGGACTCTAGTCTGTCGACGGGATGCAGAAAAGACGGCACTTCGTACGTGCAGAAAAGACGGGATGCAGAAAAGAAAAGCTTGTACTTGGTTGCTTTATGTGAGAGGGCATATGAGAGCATATCTCATATGACGTATGATAGTCATTATTCTCATACTGTATATGATATATGTATATATCATAAATCAAATTAAATGGAGGGAGGGATGGAGGGTAATCGAACTTGTCCCTAACGCAAGCCCCTCAACCCCCACCCCCAATATAGATATATTGTACACGATATATACACGTATATGATATATGTATAGATCCTAGATCAAATTAAATGGAGGGAAGGTTGGAGGGTACTCGAACTTGTCCCTAACTCAAGCCCCTCTACCCCTACCCCCAATATAGATATGTCGTATACGATATACACATATGTCGTATACGGTATACACATTAAATGGAGGGAGGGATGGAGGGAACTCACAAGCCCCTCCAATCTTGACCCTAACGAAAGCCCCCTACCCCCCACTCCCCACCCCTCGGATCCCCCCAAAATAATAATACTACTACTACTACTATTACTGCTGCTGCTCACAGCAGCAGCAGATTTGGGGTGGGCGGAGGGCTAGGGATTGGTGGGAGGAGGGAGGGTACTATGCTTTTGTTTCTGTACTATGGTGAAATAGATTTTCGGTTCTGTGCTATGCTTTTTCATATGATCAATTAGTTTATTAATCAAATTGCTTGAAGCAATATGAGTGTGTAGGTTAGTTAATGACTTTCTACATCACACGATCCTGCAAATTTTACTTTGAGAGTTAGAGCCCACTTGTGAATTGTGATTTGATATGATACTGCAACTTGCCCACTTGATTTAAGCTTGTAGGTGCCCTTGTATCAGCTGGGTCTCTTTCTTTTGTAGCAGAGGATACCCGAGCTTTACATCTGAACCCAACTTGCTCAGCATCATATGCCAGGTTGTCTAATGATCTCGTAGGGTTTGAGGCTGAGATGATCATTGTGGAAAAAGCAAGACACAGTATTGCTTAATTACGTCATGATTAGCAGCAGAGTTGTGTGAAGATGGATGGTGAGTTGGTCTTCGGGTCAGTATCAAATCGTTTGTCCTTTGGGTTAAGCAAAGGTGTATGCTCTTAAATTGTTAATTTATTTTTTTCTGTCCACTTGTAATTCATGTTGCTGTATACTGGTGGTTTAGAATTGTATCGTTTGTGCTTATATTAGGACTGACCTTTCTTTTTTTCCTGCTCTCCGCAAAAAAAAAAAGTTTCCATTTAGTTGCAAACCACAAAGCAATTGCTCAGGTGGCACCCTACCACCCCCTCTTTTTTGGGAGGCAAGAAATCGAGACCCAGCGCGCGCTTTAAAAGGCTTTCCGATGTATCAAAAAAAGTTGCCATTTAGGACCTGTTCCACAACTTGAGAATGGGCTAGAAAGTAGGGAAAAAAACATGGTAGGGGGCCTTATTCATCAACAGTTGCTCATTTTCAATGACGCTTTTCGAGTCCTGTGTTCCTTTAGTCGACAATTTTCCGACGAAAAACTTCTGTGTTGGCTCCGACGTGCCTCCGTGTTGGCACCAACTTTTTCACGAGCGTAATTGCCGAAAAATCCATGGATTGCGCACAAGAATCTCATTTTTTACTGTACATTTCTCTCTCCTTCCTCCCTACCAATCGCATCGCACGTTTGCTTTTTTTAAAAAAAAAATTCGCTTAACTACAGTAATCCCGTCCAAATTTGTCATATTAGATAGGAATGCACAGTAATTGCGAAAAAAATTTGTCATATTAGGGAGGAATGCATAGTAATTCCGAGCGTAATTGGTTAATTAGTAATGCACAGTAATTCTGAATTAATTAGTTAGATTAGTTTAAAAATAATAATTTGTTGTGAAGGGTTGAGGGCTAGAAAACCCTTAGCCTTATATATATTATTCAATGTGGGTGGATACCCAATAGGCCCATTGGGCCATATTCATAACACTTCCCATTATCCAACCATTGTTGTATACTCAACTTATGAATACTGCAGGATTCATAGTACTTATGAGTATTATAAGGGGTGGACACTTCCAGATCCTAAGTTTGGGATAACTGCCTCGTTAAAACCTTTAGCTATAGAAAACCCAGTGGGAAAAACCAATAGCCAACGAAAAAGAGTACAGTTCTCCATAACTTCCCCTGATTTGCTGAAGTATTTAGGCGTGGATACTTCTGGATCCAGCGGTAATGAGGTTGCCTCATTAAAACTTTTAGCTATGGAAAACCCAATAGAAAAAACCAATAAGCAAGGAAAAAGAGTACAACACTCATTTGGCTTCCCCTGATCTGTACAAGCTGCAAGCTTGCAGATCTCCTAGGCAAACTATACATCAATCGCTTACAATATTTCGAGAATAAGTACAAAATACAAGACATCGATCATCTATACAAGTATCGCTCATCTATACAAGTATCATTCATACATGCAGCTACTGAATCTGAGGGAGCTCTTCTGAAGAGGAGAGGTCTGTAGACTCGGTAGGTAGCTCCACGTCTCTAACCCAGTCGTCACTATGTCTGCAAGGTACTGTAGGACCTGACTGTGCATACTCATGATTTGCTTTTTGGATGATGAGCCTCTCGAAATGGTAGGGTTGATGTTGCTTTAGAAGCACGCTTTGCAGGTCTCCAGGAGTTGGTGTTCCTTTGTGGTAGTCATCGCGATGATCTGTAACCTGCATCTGCAAATACATTTAACATGAAAGGTGATCCTTGACCCTTAAAGGTAGCGTAGAAGCTACATATATTCAATCGAGTGGTGCACTGCAGGCGCTACACTGATCTAGCTAACAGATTTGCTACCAACGGTATCTAGAGACGGGTGCAGTTGGCCAGATAAAGGAGAGTACTAAAAACACTCAAGTAAGGCACTTCAGTACCTAGGACTAGAGACGGGTGCAGTTGGCCAGATAAAGGAGAGTACTAAAAACACTCAAGTAAGGCACTTCAGTACCTAGGATATCCGTCCCCTCTTCCAGTGAACGGAAAGGGTCTTAATGTGCATCCATACAACCAGTAGGTGTATTTAGTGGATTGCAATTGTCCATATTTCTTCATCAACTTCGGGTGTATGAAGTTTAATGTCACATGTTTTTCATCTTCGAGATGATAATTTCATCTTCTGGATGATGTTTTCATCTTCTGAATGATTATTCATCTTCTGGATGATGGTTTGATTATTCATCTTCAGGATGATGGTTTCATCTTCTGGATGATAATTCTATAAGCCAAGGTTTTTGCCTAGGTCTTATATATCATATTTGATAGTTAGGCTTAAACAGATATTTCGGTTTTCTCTTCAGGAGATCCAATGAGATTTAAGTCATTTGCAAATATAATCTCAAATCATTTTCTTTGCTCTTTTTTAAAATGCAAAAGCAACCTTTAGTAGGAGTCCTTATTTAATTTAAGGAACTCACTTGGGTTTTATTTTATTATATCTTTCATAAGATAGATGACCCAAAAATCTATCCAGTGAATAAAGGAAATAAGGAGGAAATCCGTAAGGGTATGTTGTCACATCATCCATAACAACATAGCCCAAAATTTCCTTTGCCAATCGCATGGTTTTTGCAATTATGGCCAGGGAGCCTGATGCATCAATTTATATAATTTTGTAATTGAGACAAGCTCATCTTACTTGATTACTTTCTGGTTTCAGCGTAATAAAACTCTAAGTTGTAACGTATTGCTTATAGCATACGATTTTATTTATTTATATTTATGTTTATACAATACTCGGTTAGCCCACAGGATTGATATCTTTTTGATATCAGGACTTCAGGTCCAAACACTTCACATTTCATAAGTGAGTCCAGCTCAACTTATTTTTGCCTCGTTCCACATTATTTGGCCAAATTCTATGTTTGCTTCAGAAAACGTAGTGTGGAAATGTTATTTTTATAATTATCATTTAAATGGCAAAATAAAATGTGAGTAATTGTCGACAAATGTGTTATTTTATCCAAACACCTCACCCTGCACGGCCGCGTAACCATTTTCTACGCCGTTGCGTCTCTATTGATGCGACCACGTTGCTAAGCCCCCATTCCCCTATGCTTCAAGGGAACGATGCGATCGCGTCGTTCCTTGACGTGGTCACGTCAGATCTATTTTCTATGGCTGTTAAGGCGAATCTGGGGGCTATTTTGGTCTTTTGGGCGTGTGTATATAAGCGCCCCTTCATCCTCCTGCGAGAGGAATCCATATTTTAGCTGTTTTTCTGATATTTCTAGGGTTTTGGGCAAGTTTGTAAGAATTCTAAACCTCTTTATTTAGTTGTTTTCATTGTTCTAATCGATTATTAGGGTAATACTCTATTTTTGCTTAATAGAAATTTTCTCACATTGTTCTTATTTTCCTTTTTTATCATCTATTGACGTTATTATCTGAATCCATGGCTTTGAACGCTTACCCATCACTAAAAACTCCTTCTATTGCGATGGGTAGTGAGTAGTTTTTATATAGGACAATGGGATGAACCCCATTGGATTAAGGCGATGGGTTGAACCAAATAATTGATTTAATTACTGGCTTAATTGAGATTAGGGGTACATTGGAACGATTATTATCGTCGTAGATCTGACCCTCTCCCTTCGAGGCGATCGGATTGGCCGCCGATCAAAAGTCGGGACCGATCCGGGGATCCGATCCATACGATGATCTATAATAATCGGTGTGACTGAACACCAATGGGCACCGATTAAGAGCTCTCTCATTGTAGGTCTAATCCACGAACACCACTATGGGCGGGAGGAAGATTAGGGATATTCATCGAGCATAATGTGCCCAACGTATACCGATGCATCGGAGACCACTGACATTGGTGCAGATTGGGTTGGCCTATCATTGCATCGCGACAGCGGGGGGTAGGACATGACACAAGGGAATAACCTATCATGCATCACGACAGTGGGGGATATGCGAATGCCCTTAGGCCACACGACCTCTCCCGAGTCCCAACGAACTCGACAACCGAACGATTATTAGTTTAACCTTAACCCTAGTCAAATGGCGAGGATTCCCCACGCCCTAGAGTTTTTACCGATTGATCACACTTTCTACCATTCATCAACCAATCGCCGTAACTATCACGTAGCTTTCATTCGAAGACCCATAAAACCAATACTCATTGACCGTCACCTCGTGATCGACCCGTAAGTGACTACACACGACCCATGCGTTGCGGTTTTATTAGCATCGACCCCTTCGTGGGGAGCGATCAGCCACCGATGATCATCTTCATCTCCTCTGTTGATCTCTGGAACTGTCAAGCTCTGATACCAGTTTGTTGTGCATCAGCGGAATAGATCACCGAAGACCTGCGGAACTAAGACGAGCAACCAAACGAATAGAGCACTATGAGAATTGTGTTTAGGCCGTTGACCGGCTAAGGGGAAAACCGATAAGCTTTATTACGAAAGGAGAGAACAAAACAAATCTTCTCTTCACAAACGAAGAAGAAGCATACAAGATCTCTCCAAAAGCTCATAATACAATCTCTCTAAGTTGGCTCTCACAATGGCGGCTTAAAGTTATCTCAATGTGTTCCCCGTCGCTTAGAAACCCTAGTCTAAGACCCCTTATATATAGCCCTTGGTTACAATAGGTGTCATCATTGGCTAGTAATTCCAAACAAATAGGAACCCCGACTTTAACGAAATTCTATTCAATCACAGCTCTACGCAATTAATGTGCCGCACCCCAGCGGGCCTCCGCCGCATCCTAGTGGGCTACATCCGATGGGCTCCCTTCGACCAACCAAACTTCCTTTTGGACTGAATGAAAGAAGTGCTAAGCCGAGTGTTGAAGCTATCCGATAGCTCAAACCTTAGAGCTGCCGACCAATGATCCACTAAACAACCGATCGACCGAACACGGACTTCGACCGAGTTACGACCAAACGACCAATGCCGTTACAAATGGTCAAACGACCAAACGACCGAGTTAAAAAAATACAAGAAAGAAGTCAATATCACGGGAGGGTGTTTGTGTGGTTCACAGGGAGAGTGACCATTACAAATGGTCCAAGTAAATGGTGGAAGCCCGGATCCGCGGTCTAAAATGGTTTAAATCCCTTGTGTTTATAAATTTCCAAAGACAAATTAAGACTCTGTGGACGTCCTCTCTGTTGACATGCCCATCAAACGTAGTCCTGTTCAATCTGATATCTCCGTCCCTCTCGCCGAAGACTGGCTAATTCGAGTAAACGCTGCGTATTTTTCCCAGTGCTTCAAATGAGATTACTGACACTGTCCCTTCCCAATACCAATGGCAATCTATCAACCAATCTTAGTTTCTACATATATGAAGTGCTAGATTATGGAATGAGCCCTCGCAAGCTAGAGCCCTCAAGCTTCTTGAACTTATTAACAAACAATTAAGGCCAAATATTTGCCAAATGGTAAAGAACAGACCAAGTTCAAGATAGCAAACCTGAATAATATAAATTAAGATTGTGTAAATATTAACGAACGAAAAGTTAAAGAAATACAACAACAAAGAAGTCAATATCACGAGAGGGTGTGGGTGTGGTTCACTGGGAGAGAGAGGGACCGTTCGAATGGTCCAAGTAAACGGTGGAAGACCGACACAGCAGTCTAAAATGCTGTAGTCCCTTGTGTTTACACATCTCCAAAGACAAATTAAGGCTCGGTGTTAGGCAAGTTGCGTATCTTATTTGGAAAGGGAAACTTAATACTAGTCGAATCATAAGTAGTTAGAATATAATTGCAATATAGTTACAAAGTGGTTGGAAAAGGCGGTTGGGAGTTGGGATACACCCCACAACCATCAATCCATGGCTTGAATTGGCAACGAAACAAATAGACAGGTGCTTGTACGAAGGGAAAGTCATCCACGCAGTCCAGCAAGGCTCCCAGCTCTGTCAGAAGGGGGTTGAGACGACGTCGCAAGCTTGGGAGCCTCACAAATTGTTCTGTGGCTTACTCTTTCTTTGGCCCCTTTTAGCTTGGTGTATATGGTGGACATTTGTTGTCTCCCTCCCTCTCGCCGAAGACTGACTAGTCAGGCAAACGCTGCGTGTTTCTCCAAAGGCTTTAAATGAGATTAATGACACCGTCCGAAAACCCACGTGACGCGTCTCCCTGGTGACAGCCTGACAGGTTGCTGAAGTTTGTTGTATATATACATGTATGTGGACTTCACAAGCAACCATCACCTGCATCCCTCTCTTCCTTTTCCCTCGTCAGCTTCAAACTCAATGGAGTTTTATCCCTTCCTCTTTGCGGCCTTCCATTTCATGCTCCTGTTGTTCCCCTCCACCTCAGTGATACACAACAATCTCACCGACCTCTCAGCTCTGCTGGCATTCAGGGCTCGAGTCGGCGATCCACACAACATTCTGACCACCAACTGGACCACCGACGCCTCTTTCTGCACCTGGACCGGCGTCTCATGCAGCCAACGACGACAAAGGGTGGTTTCTCTTAACCTTACGAACGTTTCATTGTATGGCACGATTGCTCCAGAGGTTGCCAACTTGTCCTTTCTATCTTACCTCATTCTGTTTAACAACAGTCTTGTTGGCCCCATCCCTGCTTCCCTTTCTCAACTGCCTCGCCTCAAGGTACTCATTCTACGACAGAACCAGCTCTCTGGTTCTATACCGTCTGCCACTTTCAACATGTCTGTGCTAACTCACTTGCACCTTTCTCACAACAATCTGTCTGGAGCTCTCCCCTCAAATTTTAGCTTACATTCCACGCTTCCTCGACTTCAAGAACTGCGTCTATCTTCAAATCAGCTAAGTGGACATATTCCCTCCAGCATTTTTTATTGCCACCATCTTCAGAGTCTCTCAATGTCTTACAACCAGTTCACGGGAACCATACCGATGGAGATTGGAAATTTGAAGCAGCTTACAATTTTGTATCTTGGGGCAAACAATCTCACTGGTACCATCCCTACCTCTTTTGGCAACCTCACAAATCTGCTTATATTAGACTTGGCGCAAAACTTCTTGTCTGGAGTCATTCCCGATGGGTTGGGTGGTCTTTTTAAACTTCAACTCTTGAATCTCAGCATAAACAAAGATATAACTGGTCCTATACCGATTTCCCTTTCAAATATTTCATCACTCAAAGTTATAGACATGTCAGCCACCCAACTTAGTGGGCCAATTCTTGTTGACTTTGGGAATATGCGTCATCTTCGGATCTTGCTTTTAAACTGGGATAGGCTCAGTGGTGGGTTGGAATTTCTTGGATCACTTGCGAATTGCAAAGATTTAGAACAGTTAGAGCTAGAGAGCAATGAGTTGGAGGGTCTTCTACCAAATACCATTGGAAATCTCTCAGCAAATCTTATTAGATTTGTCCTTGATGACAATTATTTCATGGGCAAAATTCCCAACGAATTCGGTAATCTGTCTAGGTTGACAGTGCTAGCCCTGGGTGAGAACGAGCTAGCAGGAACAATACCATCTGAAATTGCAATGCTTGAAAGTCTTCAGTTGCTGGAATTGCGGAAAAACAAGATACATGGGCCCGTCCCACACGAGCTTGGCCGACTACAAAACTTGAACAAGTTATTACTTGATGGGAATGTTCTTTCTGGATCCATTCCTGAATCTCTGGGAAATATCAGTTCACTAGAACGCTTGGGAATGAGTTCTAATGAATTGTCTTCTATAATTCCTCAAAACATCGGGAGTCTAACACGGCTTCTTGAGTTAAACCTATCACGTAACTTTCTAAATGGATCATTGCCTTCAGGGATGGGAAACATCAAAGACTTATATATCCTTGACATATCAATGAATCAACTATCAGGTGAGATCCCGGTTTCCTTACAGGAGCTCCAAATGCTTACATTTTTTGATCTTTCAAATAACTCATTTAGTGGAACCATTCCTCAATCGTTTGGTGAGCTCATTAACCTTGAGGTTTTAAACCTTTCATGCAACAATCTCTCAGGAGCTATACCTGGCTCCTTTGCAAATCTCCGCCATCTCATGCGTATGAATCTATCTTTCAACAGATTGGAAGGAGAGATTCCAAACAAGAGTGTATTTTTGAACCTTTCCATTACAACCTTGGTTGGGAATGTAGCTAGCGTTATGCGGCGCACCCAGTCTAGGCTTTCAACCTTGCTTTAAAAACATGAGCACTAGAGTGCATTTACTTGAGTATATCCTTCCCGCTATTTCTTTCACAATAATCCTCATTGCTTGCTTTTGCTTCTTATTAAAACTACGTCGGAGCCAAACAAACAGTCCAGATGTAACCATGCCATTCCCAGATGACTTTAGATTGATCTCATACAATGAGCTTGTTCGTGCCACCGAAAACTTTAGCGAGGCAAACTTACTGGGAAGGGGGAACTTTGGGTCTGTCTACAAAGGAGTCTTAGATGATGGGCTTCTCACTGCGATAAAGGTTTTTAATTTTGAAGTCGATGGAGCTTCAAGGAGTTTTGATATCGAATGTTGTGCTTTGCGCATGGTTCGTCATAGAAATGTTGTTAAAATCCTCAGCACCTGTTCCAACCTGGATTTCAGGGCACTTATCCTCCAATTCATCCCCAATGGAAGCCTTGAAAGATGGCTTTACTCGCACAATTACTACTTGAACCTACTTCAAAGGATTAACATTGTAATCGATGTGGCTTCTGCTCTTGAGTATCTCCATCACCATCATTCTGAGGTTGTGCTACATTGTGATTTGAAGCCAAGCAACATTCTCCTTGATGAAGACATGACTGCACGCGTGAGCGACTTTGGCATTGCAAAGCTATTGGTTGGTGATAGCCGGAGTTTAACTTCAGCAAGCTCGCTAGGAACAATTGGTTATATGGCTCCAGGTAATTAGACTTACACTTTTTAACATGAAATTTTATAGAAACAACACAAATTGTTAAGTCATTGTTTTTGCATGTGGAATAGAGTATGCATCGACAGGAAGGATCTCAAGAAAGGGAGATGTCTATAGCTTTGGAATATTGTTGCTAGAGATCTTCACACGGAAAAAGCCGAGTGATCCAATGTTTGTTGGGGAATCAAGTCTGCGGCATTGGGTATTTGAGGCATATTCGACTGCTCCTCTTGATATTGTGGACCAAAATCTTTTGAAGGATGGCGATGGGAATGAAATGCCAAGCAAAGATCTAATTTTGATGCATACTTGTATATCTTCTATTATGGAGCTGGGCATAATCTGTTCAACGGACTCACCAAAAGACAGGCCTACCATGGTTAATGTTGTTTCAAAGTTGCGGAAGCACAAAGTAGACTGCTTAGCTATCTCTTCATTTGCTTAAAGCACACGGTCTAGTGTTTCTCTTCTTCTTTAGTACTACTTTTTCTTGGGAGTAAAATCAGCCATCGTGCCAATGTTTGTATTATCAATGCACTTGCAGGTAATGGCTTGCTATTGTTTATCTAAATAATGTGCATTTACCTATCACAAAAGTCTGTTTTCAAATTGGTTATCAAACATTTCTTTTAAAAACAGTTATTTGTTGTAAACTTGTAAAAGGACTTACTAGAGTATGGTCCAAGAACAGTTATGCATGATTGCTTTGCTAGGTTTTAGATTTTGGTGTTATTATAATGTAGTGCAATATATGTCATCTTCAACCCCATTTTGAGTCTGCAATGGTGCATCTACGTGCCCGATATATTGCATGATATGTGCTTATTCAAGTAATGCGTTGATGATTGCTTGCATCTTCACTGCAAGACATGGTCCTGTGAGCCTGTGACATGGCAACAAGGATAAATTTGTGTGGAGTTTGATATGGACCAATGATGATCATATGACAGATTTTCCAGGTTAGGATTAGATTTTCTGGAAGAGTTATGAGCCAATATACAATGTAATCTCACAACTAATTTGACAGTTTTTTTATAGAATCTCTCCCTAGTTTGTTGTGTTGATCTCTGATTGCAGTTGTGTATCAATGCGAGCGTTTGCATTTGGATTTCATTCATTCATTTACTTAAAGATTGGACACTGATGTTGACATGTTCATTCGAGATGCTCACTTCCAAGTATAAGGGCATTTATTTAACGCAGGCTGGTTTTCAGGTACGAATGGCTTGGTTAAGATTTCGTCGAGGTTAAAAACAAAATTTCTTCTTTAAAAAACAGGTGGGGGCTAATTTTGCTGGAATTGATGGCTTGGGCCTTTCATGCCTTTCGTCGAGGTTGGTTTTCAGGTATGAAGGGCTCGTATTCTCTGCGTATTGTGCTTTGCTTCGCAAATCCTAAAAAAATAATTTTTTTGACAGTATAAATAATTAATTTTGTATCATATACGTGTACCTTCATATATCCGTATCCTATTGTATCATATACGTGTATCCAACGTCTATGCGACCTAGGCCTAGTAGGTGGATAGATGGTGCTTTCTGTTCGAACGAGACATATATCTCGAGTCATCGACGTCGAGCATCTGGTCGTGGCGATATGGCCGTCGACGTCGAGCATCATTTTCCATTTAGCGTGTATAGCTCGGTTTTCAGCAAGTTGCGTTTCTTGATTTCGAAAGTGAGACTTAATACTGTCGAATCATAAGTAGTCAGAAAATAATTACTAAGTGGTTGGGAGTTGGGAGTTGGGAGTTGGGGATACACCCCCACAACCATCAACCCATGGCTTGAACTGGCAACGAAACAAATAAACGAAGGGGAACTGGGGAAGTCATCCACGCAGTCCAGCAGACCTGCAGGATGCGTCTACTTCACAAGCAAACCATCAACTTCAGAAGCAACCCATTGTTGAATTTTGTGCTGCAAATTCCAGGAGTTGGCCTACTGGATGTGTCTGCAGGATGACAGGTCTGGTAAGCGTTGTATATTTGCTGAAGTTTTGTTATAAATTTACTTATATATATGAACCAGCGACCATCACCTGCATCGCTCACTTCCTTTTCCCTCCGTCAGCCTCATATTCAATGGAGTTTTATCCCTTCCTCTTTGCGGCCTTCCATTTCATGCTCCTCTTGTTTCCCTCCACCTCTGTGAAACACAGCAACTTCACCGACCTTGCAGCTCTGCTGGCATTTCGGGCTCGGGTCAGCGATCCGCACAACATTCTGACCGCCAACTGGACAACCGACGCCTCTTTCTGCACCTGGACCGGCGTCTCATGCAGCCACCGCCGGCAAAGGGTGGTTTCCCTTCGCCTTGTGAATATCTCCCTACACGGCACCATTGCTCCAGAGGTTGCCAACATGTCCTTTCTATCCTACCTCTGTCTTCATAACAACGACCTTGTTGGCCCCATCCCTGCTTCCCTTTCGCGGCTGCCTCGACTCAAGGTACTCATTCTAGAAGAAAACCCACTCTCTGGTTCTATACCACATGCCATCTTTAACATGTCCACCCTAACTCATATATACCTTTTTAAAACCAATCTGTCTGGAGATCTCCCCTCAAATTCCAGCTTTCATTCCATGCTTCCTCGACTTCAAGTACTGAATCTGTCATATAATCGGCTCAGTGGAAATATTCCATCCAGCCTTTTCTATTGTCATCATCTTCAGACACTATCCTTGTCTTACAACCAGTTCACGGGTACCATACCGATGGAGATTGGGAATTTGAAGCATCTTACATTTCTGTATCTTGGGATTAACAATCTCATGGGTTCCATCCCTGCCTCTTTGGGCAACCTCACAAATCTGCTTATATTAAACTTTGTGCAGAACAACTTGTCTGGAGTCATTCCCGAGCAGCTGGGCGCTCTTTTGAATCTTCAAGTACTATATCTAGACAAGAATCAGCTAAGTGGAAATATTCCGTCCAGCCTTTTTTATTGCTATCATCTTCAAGGACTATCCTTGTCTTTCAACCAGTTCACGGGAACCATACCGATGGAGATTGGGAATTTGAAGCATCTTACAATTCTGTATCTTGGGCTAAACAATCTTACGGGTTCCATCCCAACCTGTTTGGGCAATCTCACAAATCTGCTTGAACTAGATCTCGGGGATAACTACTTGTCTGGAGTCATTCCCGGCGAGTTGGGCGGTCTTTTGAATCTTCAAAAATTGAGGCTCAATTTCAACTATGGTATAACAGGTCCTATACCGATTTCCCTTTCAAATATTTCGTCACTCGTTGTGGTAAGCCTGGGATTCAACATGCTTACTGGACCAATTCTTGTGGACTTCGGGAATATGCGTCAACTTCAGTATTTGTTTTTAACCTGGAATAGGCTTAGTGGGGGGCTGGAATTCCTTGGATCCCTTTCGAATTGCAAAGATTTAAGGTATTTACATCTGAATGGTAATGAGTTGGATGGTCCTCTTCCAAATACAATTGGCAATCTATCAACAAACCTTTTTAATTTGGATCTTGGAGAAAATTATTTCGTGGGCAACATCCCTGATGAACTGGGTAATTTGTCTAGCTTGACAATACTAGAACTGGGCAATAACGAGCTAGCAGGAACAATACCATCTAAAATCACAATGCTAGAAAGTCTTCGATTGCTAGGCTTGTCGAATAACAAGATTCATGGGTCCATCCCACATGAGCTCGGTCGACTACAAGTCCTGAACAAGTTATATCTTAATAGGAACAGTCTTTCTGGATCCATTCCTGAATCCCTCGGAAATATCAGTTCACTCGATACCTTGACAATTAGTACCAATGAATTGTCTTCTGGAATTCCTCAAAACATTTGGAGTCTAACTGGACTTCTTGAGTTGGACCTATCACGTAACTTTATAAATGGATCATTGCCCTCAGGGGTGGAAAACACCAAGTTCTTATATTTCCTTGACACATCATTGAATCAGCTATCAGGTGAGATCCCAAATTCCTTAAAAGAGCTCCAAATGCTTACATATTTGGATCTTTCAAATAACTCATTCAATGGTAACATTCCTCAATCGTTTGATAAGCTCATCATTCTCAAGGTTTTAAATCTTTCATGCAACAATCTCTCTGGAGCTATACCTGACTCCTTAGCCAATCTCCGGGATCTCATTAGCTTAAATCTATCATTCAACAAGTTGGAAGGAGAGATTCCAAACAAGAGTGTATTTTTGAATCTTTCCATTACGACCTTGGTTGGGAATGCAGCGTTATGCGGTGCACCCAGTCTAGGCTTTCTAGCTTGTTCTAAAAACCTGCAAAGTAGATTGCATTTACTTGAGTATATCCTTCCCGCTATTTCTTTCACTATAATCCTCATTGCTTGCTTTTACTTCTTACGTTTATACCAAAAGCAATCAAAAAGTCCAGGTGTAACCACACCATCTCCAAATGACTATAGATTGATCTCATACCATGAGCTTGTCCGTGCCACTGAAAACTTTTGTGAGGCAAACTTACTGGGAAGGGGGAGCTTTGGATCTGTCTACAAAGGAGTCTTAGATGATGGGCTTGTCACTGCGATAAAGGTTTTTAATTTTGAAGTCGATGGAGCTTTAAGGAGTTTTGATATCGAATGTTGTGCTTTGCGCATGGTTCGTCATAGAAATGTTGTTAAAATCCTCAGCACCTGTTCCAACCTGGATTTCAGGGCACTTATCCTCCAATTCATCCCTAATGGAAGCCTAGAAAGATGGCTTTACTCGCACAATTACTGCTTGAACCTACTTCAAAGGATAAACATAGTAATCGATGTGGCTTCTGCTCTTGAGTATCTCCATCACCATCATTCTGAGGTTGTGCTACATTGTGATTTGAAGCCAAGTAACATTCTTCTTGATGAAGACATGACTGCATGCGTGAGCGACTTTGGCATTGCAAAGCTATTGGTTGGTGATAGCCGGAGTTTAACTTCAGCAAGCTCGCTAGGAACACTTGGTTATATGGCTCCAGGTAATTAGACTTACACTTTTTAACATGAAATTTTATAGAAACAACACAAATTGTTAAGTCATTATTTTTGCATGTGGAATAGAGTATGCATCGACTGGAAGAGTCTCAAGAAAGGGAGATGTCTATAGCTTTGGAATATTGTTGCTAGAGATCTTCACACGAAAAAAACCGAGTGATCCAATGTTTGTTGGAGAATCAAGTCTGCGGCATTGGGTATTTGAGGCATATTTGACTTCTCCTCTTGATATTGTGGACCAAAATCTTTTGAAGGATGGAGACGGGAATGAAATGCCAAGCAAAGATCTAATTCTGATGCATACTTGTCTATCTTCTATTATGGAGCTGGGCATAATATGTTCAATGGACTCACCAAAAGAAAGGCCTACCATGGTTGATGTTGTTTCAAAGTTGCGGAAGCACAAAGTGGACTATTTAGCTATCTCTTCAGTTGCTTAAAGCATGGGCTTGTGTTTCTCTTCTTCTTTAGCACTAATTTCTTCTTGGGAGTAAAATCAGTCTTCATGCCAAAGTTTGTATTATCAATGCCCTTGCATGTACATGGTTTGCTATTATTTATCTAAATAATGTGTGTATAATTAATATATGAGGATCATGCAATCTACCTTGTGAGACAGTATTGTTATCTCAAGAATAATATAAATTTGTAAGATGATTATCAGAAGCTTTGTTTCTGTTATGTGTAGATCGCTTGGTGTGTAGTCTTGGTATGTAGCTGAGCAAATTTTAAAATAATACAGTATAATAGAAAACGTTATTTCTCTAAGAAAATACATAAAAATGTTTTAAAAATCAATACATCTTGTAAAAATACTTATTTTATGAATAATAAAAATAATAATAAAACAAAAGGCAAGAGGAGAATGTCATGTGGGAGAAAAGATAGACAAGACAATAGGAGAATTTTGGGTTTGGTTCCTGGATCGATACCATATGTTCTAAGTTTTTTGTAGTTCAACGGTTATTAATTTTGGGTTTTTAGATTTATAACATTCTATAGAATTAGCCCTAACTATTTTAAACGTTAAACCCAAAATCCAAGACAGATCTAGGAGCATATAATGACTAGTTGTTCTTGGAAACAAGGGCCTAACCTAGTCTGTTTTCAAGTTGGTTGTAAAACATTTCTTTTAAAAAACAGTCATTTGCTGTAAAATTGTAAAAGAGACTTACTAGAGTTTGGTCCTAGAACAGCTATGCATGTTTGCTTTGCTAGGTTTTAGATTTTGGTGTTATTATAATGTAGTGCAATATATGTCATCTTTAAACCCATTTTGAGTCTCCAATTGTATGCTTATTCAAATAATGTGGTGATGATCGCTTGCATCCTCACTGCAATACATGGTCATGTGAGTATGTGACATATCAACTAGGATAAATTTGTGTGCAGTTTGATATGAACCAATTATGATCATATAACAGATTTTCCAGGTTAGGATTAGATTTTCTGGAAGAGTTATGAGCCAATATACAATGTAATCTCACACCTATTGTGACAGTTTGTTTATAGAATCCCTCCCTAGTTTGTTGTGTTGATCTCAGATTGCAGTTGTGTATCAATGTGAGCTTTTGCATTTGGATTACATTCATTCATTTACTCAACGATTAGACACTGATGTTGACTTGTAGCAATCAGAACCAAAGTGTGGGCATTTTGTGTGGGAAGAAAAGAAAACATGCAGTGCATATATAGTTTTTGTAAGTTATTATACATGTCATTTTTGAGGATTTGTAAACTGATTCTTCCTTCAGGTGAAGGTTATAGCATAATTTGTTTCAGTAGAATGTAAAAGCTTGACAGTGAATTTAATTCCAAAAAGGTATTAATTTTATTTTAGCACCATTTTAAGTTCTCAATGTATCAATTTGCGACTCTACCAAAGTGATGAGCTTGGATTTTTTGATTTTTTGATAGAACGCCTGATAGCGCATGCCGGGATTTTTCAAGTCAAAAGGGTGAGTACCCACTCATGGCCATGGGCAGTGGGTGCAAAATGAGCCGAGCTTAAGTTGATATTTGTTCAAGTACGTGGACATGTACGAAACTAGTAAAACAAAAGTAAAATACAGAAAACAAAATCATAACAAAGAAGGGAGTTACTTTGCGCACAGACCGTTTTGGTCAGCGCACTTACTGCTTAGATTTTTTGAAAAATAACGAAATTGCCATTTTCAAAAACCCCGAAACACCCCCGCCGAAATTTACTTGTCGCACACACCAAATTACTCACTGGGCACAACGGCCCCAAAAAAATTACTCCACACACATACCACGTTACTCACCATGCACAACAGGCAAAATACAATTACTCTGCGCACTTACCAAATTACTCACTACGCACACCCCTACCCATTTTGCTCAACGCAAATAGACGTGAGTTCAGATAGAAATTTTCTTAAAGTACACAGACATAGTTGCAACGCACGAAAAGCAAACCGTTAGGTTTTGAGTTTTTCCAAAGATTTTCAAAGGTTTCTTGAGATCTAACAAAAATCCAAAGATTTCTTGAAAGATCAAAAGAATGGGTATTGTGAGATTAAAAGATTAGATATTTTTGTGCCCTAAAATTGTTCGAAGGAAACATAAAATGAGTCGGATCATCCTTCAGTTAGTAAGTATATGTAAGCAATTTTTTGGGAAATATTTTGGTAAATTATTACTCGAAAGTAATTATTGGTACATGAATGTAGGTAATTTACTCAAATGGAGATGGAATTATATAATATAAAGGGGAATATAGAAGAAGAACAATAATCCAAGCTAGGAAATAGTTATTATTTGTTCGTCAATAATATACCTTAATAAATTATGTCATGTTCAAATAATTGTATGTTTACATTAAAATTCAAGTAATGTATCAGGTAGTGTTTAGTCAGATAACTAGATATATTTTACAAATGAGTTTACAACCATGACCAAGTTTCAAATTAAAGATGCACTTGTTAATTGGATAAAAGACATCGGGAGTGAAAATGAGCTCGTGATTGTTACAAGGTCATTGAATATGAGCACTTAGGGGAAATTGACTACCAACTATTTACTTTGCTTGTGAAAGAAGCGGCAAAATATCGAGGCCATAGGAACAAGATTGAGAAAATGACCAAAAATCTAACTGAAAGCAGATGCGTTAATGTCTGTTCTTCTTGAGGGCTACCATGGTGGGCAATAAAGATGTGTGGAAGTTAACAGTCATATGTGGAAGCACAACCATTCACCCACGAAGTACCTCAAGAATATTCATATACCAGGAGGTTGTAAGGGTCAGAGATGGAAACATTGGGAGACGTCGTATAGCATGGTGAGGCCAAGAGAAATTTTTAAATTTTTGAAGCTAAAGGATATGTACAATGCAACAATAACTTAAACAATATATAATGCACGATAAAGGATGAAAGTTGCAAAGATGGTTAGGCGAACTCAAATGCAACAACAACAACTACTGAAGAGCTTGAGTAATAAGAAGTATATTGTTGATGAAGAGACATCGTGCGTGAGGATTTTGTTTTGGGCACATCATACATCGATGTATATATTATGTGTATTTCCAGAAATTTTGATCATGGACTGAATGTATAAGACAAACAGATACATGCTTCCATTGTTGGAGATTGTAGGTGTTACCTCCACTGAAACGACATTCTCAGTTGCATGTTGTTACATGGAGGCTGAAAGGGATCGGATTGCTACATATAGGCATTGGAGCAGTTGAGATATTTGTTAGAGGGATACATGATGTTGCGAATAATTTTGCATATAGAGAGCTTGCACTCATGAATGCCATTAGCAAGGTATTTTCCTCCATGCATAACCAATTATGTAGATGGCACATTTCTAGAAATGTGTTGGCAAATTGCAAGAAGTATTTTGAAGTTAAAGAGAGATAGGATGAAATCATTTCAAGTTAGAATTTGTTGGTGCTAGCATGGATTGAGAAGGATTATGTGCAACAACTTAATGCATTGGAAAAAAATTTGATAGCTTACCCAAAGGCCGTAAACTATATGAAGACATATTGGTTGGACATGTATTAGGAGAAGTTCATTTGGTATGGACTGATAGCAATTTGTCTTTTGGTATTGTCACAACCAACAGAGCTGAGAGTTTACATTCAAAGCTTAAACGACACTTTGGTTCATCAGCTTGCAATTTTGCCACAGCATGGTCTACAATGCATACTTTACTGGAGTTGTAACATACCGAGATCAAGGCCTTGTTGGAGAAATAAAAGAATACCATGTAGCATGGCATAACGTGCCATTTGTTTAGGGACTTGATTGGGTATATGGCCAAGAATGTAATAAAGTTAAGTCTACATCAAGCAGCACATCTAAGTCAATTGGAGCAGATGCAGAATTATGTGAATATCTAGCTCTACACATTTATGGATTACCCTGTGCACATGAGATTGGAGAATTCAAATGGGAAAATTGCCTCATTCCATTAGATTACATACATCCGCATTGGAAGAAGCTAGACATTGAGCCCAAGAAGAATGTGATCGCATAAGACATGCTGATAAAGGATGAGTTAGATCGCATATACAAGCAATATGCACAAATTGATGGGGCTAGCAAGATGTAGCTATTACTAAAGTTGAAGGAGATATTCACACCGGAGACCACTTTGCTTATTGAGCCCGAGGTTAAGGTAAATGTGAAGGAAAGGAAAAAAGGGAAAGAAGGTGAAAATCGATACATCCACTTGTTGCAACCCTTCTCACTTTGAGCATGCATTATCTGTTGAAGATAGTTGCACCACTCTCAGTGTGTAGGCTCTAATTCAAAAGTAAAATTGTTACCAGCACCGCACCGAGAGGAAAAAGGGAGTATATGTCCCGGTCGGCTTCATCTTCTTTGCCATTGATTGAGCACTCTATGCCATTTATTGAGCAGTTTCCAAAGGGTATAAGGTAATATATACTGCAAGTCAATGATGTCAAGGCCAATGGCAACTGTGGTTACAGGGTAATATCTGATCTACTTGGCAAAAGGGAGGGCAATTGGAGGAAGGTAAGAACTAATTTGCAAATAAAGTTAATTAATCACTATGATGAGCACAAAAGAGTTATTGGTGAAGAAGAGGTAGAACACCATAAAGTGGCATTGGCATATATGTAGGACAACCCCCCATCTAGATTTTGGATGACCATGTCAGATATTGGCCTTCTCATAGCATCTTTCTATAATTGTGTTTTACATTTTATATCCAAAGTATAATGTCTTACCTTTTTGACTCTAAGAATAATGACATTATCATTAGCTATACATCGACATTTCACGATTGGGTTTGTGAATGGTAGTCACTTTGTAGAGGTGTACCTTGTAGATAAATGTAATGTATCACCATTTGTAGTAATTGGTGTCGACACCATCGCCCTGTGGCAAATGGATGAGAGTAAGCGTATGTCGATAGGGTACAACAATTCAAGGATATACTCAAAGACACTATGGTCACACAAGATACAATTGAGCTTGAGTGAAAGGCATGGACTTTTTGATTTCAACAAAAAGCACCTTTTACTTTTGAGCTATCTTTGATTTTAAGCACAACCCATTCTTCATGTTACAAGAAAGTTATCAATATGGGTTATTTGCTAGGAAGTGAACATTTTTCAAAAAAGAAGGTGGAAGAAGCTAAAAATGCAATCTGCTTATTCATGTATATCCTGCATTTTTGTACGTTGTTATTCATGTATGTTTGGGATTTGGATATTTTTGCATACTAATTTTGTTATCCTAAATTTACCATCAGTGAAGTATGAAATTTGGTATCATGAATTTGGTGCTATGCATGGTTGGGTATCCTGAACTTGGTATCTTGCTTAATGTGTGATATCGTGAAGGTGTTTTGCATATTTAAAATTTTTTGTATCATTATGTTGGTATCCTAGATTTTTTACCTATCATAGAAATTTTAAATTTATTAGTCTGAAATTTTGTATCAGTTGTTATCCTGGATTTTTCGGTATCCTGGTTTTTTGGTATCAGTTTGGTATCGTTTTACATATTTGGTATCAGTTTGCCTATTCAAAATTTTGTTATCCTGAAATTTGGTATCATTTTGCATATTCAAAATTTGGTTATCCTAAAAAATTTTATCATTTGGTATCCTGGATTTTTTGGTATCATGTTGGTATCATTTTGCATATCTTGCTTGCTGTGATGTATCCTGAAAATTACTTCACCCACATACCAAATTACTCATCGCACACAACATGCAAAAAATTACTACGTCCACATACCAAATTACTCATAGCGCACAACAACCAAAAAATTACTCCGTGCACATACCAAATTACTCACTATGCACAGTGTGCCAAAAAATTACTCTGTGCACATACCAAATTACTCATCGTGCACCGCACACCAAACAAAATTACTCCGCGCACATACCAACTTACTCACCACACACATCCCATTCCTTTTTTGCTCAACATGAACACCTCTACCCTGTTGGGTCACAGACACACCTCTACCCTGTTGGGTCACGGACACACCTCTACCCTGTTGGGTCACGGGCGCACATGCCTCCATATTGGGTCACGTGTGTTGGGATCCTGAGATAGCAAGTAGAACACTAATATGGGGTGAATAGTGTCCAATGAAAATTATAAAGACATCTAAAAATTCTACCTAAGTTATCAATTAGAGTTCTCTAATTATAACTTAACCAACAATGCTACTTACAAGATAAAGAGTAATGTGCAAGCTTAAACACAATTGCAAGCACAAATAAACAATATGCACAATTACAGAGAGAGACAAGCAATATATTCTGGTTTAGGGACACTTTCCCCTACATCCAACCACACGTCCTCACAAGTACATAAATCCACTAAACACGTCTTAAACGAGACTAGGATTTGCAACATGTTTCCAAATGGAACAACACGTCCAACAATCGACAAAACACGTCTCCAAGAGACAACACCTCTCCAATGAGAGAAAAACCTCGCACAAAATGTGAGAAGAAAATACTTACAACTCTTTTATATATAGCTTTTGATATGAATCCCATGTGTTGTAGAAAAGTGGATATAGTGATGTTCTCCAAATGATAAGAAAATGAAGCTCTCTGAGATCTAGAAATTTGGCCAAAAGGAATTTGGAAAACTCTTTAAAGCATGGACCAAAGAAGAAAATTTTTGCTTAAAATCTTTCTCTTTGAAATTGATTTTTTATAAAAGAACATTGATCAATTAAGTTGGTAATAATTTCAGCAACAGCCTCCTATATATAATCCTCAATTCTGCCTCAGTAGATTGACCAAAAGGCCCCTTCAACGACTAGGAAAAACGGTCAAAAATGTGACAGTTGTAGGATGACTGGACCTAAGTAGTCGACTACCGTTCACAGAGTAGTCGACTAGTGGATGTGAACATGAGTTAACTCCCAAAAACATCAGAGTCTATATAAGAGCTAGTAATAAATGGTAGTCGACTCCTATAGTTTGGGTAGTCGACTCCTAATTGATACATATGATGTGGGCTCTAAAACTTAGGAAATAATTGTCAAAACATTTTTAAAAACAATTTATGTGTGTTCCTAAGTGTGTGTGTGTGTGTGTGCGCGCGCGCGCGCGCTTCAACAAAGACTTTAACATGCTACCGAGACTGAAAAGAAAAATTACATCAAAATAAAAAAATTACGTGAAGCTTTCTTGATGCAATTTGCTATCTTCATCCAATGTCTTGGTTTCTTTAGATCCTCGTTGTCTTTTGTTGGCTCCTATTCACCTTGATTTGCTTGTTTGGTCATGATAGCACATATCTACACATATACACTCAAGAAATCATTAGTAGCTAAAATGTTGATCATCATCAAAACAAACAAGGGGTGACTCAATATTTAACATTCTCTCCATTTTTGATGATGACAACATATTGCATATAAAATATAAAATCAATAAAGTGTGTGACTGTAAGTGTGGCAACATTCTCCCTAAATCATATTTTATATCACTCCATATTTCTCCCCATTGGCATTATCAAAAAGGACAGAGATAATATGTAAAATTCTATCCCCCTTTGGCAAATAAGGCATATGACTCAATATTCAAAAAGATAATCTATCACTCTCCCTAAATATGTGATCCCCTTGCATATACCACTTGAAGGTGACAAAAATGCATGATGCCTAGTGCTGTAAATCTAAAACCATACCACATGCTGAAAATTAAGCATAAAGGAAAAAATTTCTTACAAACTTTGCATAAGCTCCTCAAGAAAGTATGCATCATAGCAATTGAGCCTCTCCCGCAAACCATGTATGTCCGTGAAATGCATTGGGAGCTAGTTACTAATTTCATCATAACTAAGTACTTAAAAATCAAATAAATATATTGGCACCCTTTTTTTGTGTCCATGGGATTAGACATAATCTTGGATATCAACAAGATAATCGTTATGCACATGGATACCCGAAAATACATGTTCAAAGAATAATCATTCATTAGGAACCCAAATCCAATGATGATTTGCTTTCCTAGCATGCATATACAATTGATTAATTATAAGATATATGCATATCTTTCACAACTATATCTATATAAGCATGTCTACCAATATCGTCCAAATACTTTGGAATCCAAATCATATCTTGCAATTTATGCTTAGGCATTGAATACATCTTAATAATAGGATGCATAAATACACGATTATCAAAATTCGATTTATGATGAGCACTAATAGAAGCATTGGATTTGATAAACTTCTTGCATGCAAAATATCCATACATATAAGCATAATTTTTCTGAGCAATAATAACACTTCCTGGGATAGAATCTTGCTTACATGTAGAACTTGTGCTAACATTACTTTTAATCAAATTATCATTAAGAACAAGCTCTTCATGCTTAATCTTACTCAAAGATAAATCATTAGCAAGCACATCAATTCTAGCTTTAAAATATTTCATAAGTAAAGTATTATTAACTCTTACTTTCTCAATTATCAAATTGGCATCATCCAATTTAGAAATAGACATACTATACTTATGCATCAAACAATCATGATCATGTAACAAGATATTATACTTAACTTTTAAACAATCATGATCATACCGTAATGAACTAAATTTATCTTGTAATAACTTATAATTTGTAACTAAATCATTGAAAGCATCATTGGAGGTAGAGTTTACCTCATCACCATCTTCTTGTTGTTCTCCATCTTCCTCTTTTAAGAATGAATCATTTGAGGGGGATTCTTCATAACCCTTAAGCATGTGCCAAAGTTAGCTTGCACTTGTAGCACCTGACACATAACTTAAAATACCGTCATTTAAAGACGAAAATAGAATTTCCATTGCCATTTCATCGAGGGTGGCCATTTGTTTTTCTTCTTTTGTCTACTTTGAAGTGTGTGTGTGTCGTTGGTTTGCAATAAGATATCTCTACCGGAATCCATAAGTCATGTCGATGGATTGAATGTAGAGTGTCATCCATGTTTTCCAATCGGTGTAGTTGGAGCCATCAAACATAAGTTGCTGGGTAATAGATTGTCCCTCTAAACATAGGTTTGTTGACGTCATCATTCAACTTGGCTCTAATACTACGTGTTGGGATCCTGAGATAGCAAGTAAAACAGTAGAGGGAGGTGAATAGTGAAAATTATAAATACCTTTAGAAAATTCTACCTTATCAATTAGAGTTACCTAATTAGACTGTAATCAACAATGCTACCTACGTGATAAAGAGTAATGCAGAAGCTTAAACACAATTGCATTCACAAATAAACAACACAATCATACATGCGCGCGCACACACATATGCACATAGAGAGAGAGAGAGAAGCAATATATCCTTGTCCGGGGACATTGTCCAGTCAGATATCCAGCCTCCACATGTGAGGACCCTGGCTATGAGGAAAACACTAAAAGGGAGGTTGAATAGTGTTTATAAAAGTTAACTAAGAATTTACACCTACTTAAAATCATAATCCTACAAATATGCGGAAATAAGAATTAACAACAATGCACAATGTATACAATAAGATGTTTCAAGGGTTTGGATTAGCCAAGTCAAAACCCGACTTGTTCCCGGTAATCCAGCATCTCTTCCACCCGGATACCTCCAGATACTCAATTTAGAAATCTAACTTAATGTTTCTTTTAAACCCACTTGTAGCAACCCAACAAGTGTAATCGAACAACAATCGATGTCCTTGACTCCCACAATTTGGGATCAAGCAAACCCACTCAAACAAACCGAGAGTGAAATCGAAATACGAGATAATGAAATTCGAAATGTAAACACTTACAAACACATATGTCTTGAAGTAGAACTTGAAAGAGCAAAGTGAAGTGAGTGTTGATCTCTTCCAAGAAGAGAGTGAAGCCTTTTCTCTCGTCACCACCAAATGCCTACAGGATATCAACTTTGATTCTAGGTTGGAGAACAAGAGAGAATGAGACTCCAGGAGTTAGAGAGAATGAGAGCTTAGAGATGAGATCAATGAAGTCTTAAGGGTTCCAAGAGATCTTCAATGGAACAGTAGGAGACCCTTTTATAAGATCTCTAAAACCCTCAAACAAAATACCCAAAACCCCTTTGAAATTCGTGTGGAAAAAGCCAACGGGTAGATTTTACTGCCAGGACAGGCGACTGATGAAGAACAGACAGTTGCCTGCTGCATTGTGTTAGAGGGTAGGTAAGAATTCAAATGGTAACTTACCACGTAGAACAGTCGACTGATGAAGGTTGGACAGGCGCCTGGAAACCATCAGGCGACTGAGAAACCTTCTATATGCAATTATGTGGCAAAGTGCGAAAGCTAACAGAGAGTAAGAATCCTGGGTAAACTTGGACAGGCGACTGATGTGGTATCCACAGGCGCCTGTGCCATGGGCAGGCGACTGAAAAACCAACTTCAGTCGTCTGTGTGCACAAGTGCGTAACTTGCCAAAATGAAAGTTCTGGGCAAGTGATGGACATGCGACTAATGTGGTATCCACAGGCGCATGTGCCATGGGCAGGCGACTGGAAAACCAACTACAGTCGTATGTCTGCACAAGTACAAAATTGACAGATCATTGGATCTTTGGGCAAGAGGAGACATGCGACTGACTAACAAGTCATAGGCACCTGAAACTAGACAGGCGCATGTACTTTGTACAACAGTCACCTGTTGAAATTGAAAACAGAAAAGCCCAAAAACCTAAGACAAAACATGTGCATAACAGTCGACTGCAGAACAATTCTCAGTCGCCTGTATGGAGACAGGCGCCTGCATTTTGTTCTTCGGTCGCCTGTTAAAAATCCAAAATGCACAGTAAAGGGAATGAAGAGTTGGAATCCTAGGAAATGATTTCTAATGACATCCTAGGCTAGATAAAGTGAAGTGAGTGAGCTCCAAGATAGTTTTACTACAAGGCTACATTCTAATCAAGAGAAATGAAAGCCTAAAAAGATTTACATTGAATACATGCTTCTCTTCATTCTCTTGAATGGCCTTGAAACCTTTGAAGCTTCATTCTTCAACTTGATCACCCAATCTTCAATTCACTGATCTTTGATTGATCTTGGTAGTCATCCATTGCTATTTAATCTTCATGATTAGCTTAGGCAATGGATTAACTGTATGTTGGGGATTAGTCACAAGTACTTATGTTTTCTCATCATCAAAACCAAGTAGTGAGAAGTCCAATACTCAACATTCTTTACCTTTTTGGTGATGACAAACAAACAAAAACAAAAAGATAAATAATTGTTCTTAAAAATACTTACTCCCCCTACATAAATGCCAATCAAGATAGATAATAAAGATATGGGCATCATGAGATCAATTAAAGCATAAGTATGATATGAGTGAATGAAATGAATTCAAGTATTTGAATTTAGGATTTTTGAGTCCAAATTCAATATATCTTAATCCCCCTGAATCTAAGGCAATTTCAAAATTAGATTCAAGTTTAGCTTCTAATTGGCACAAAATTATTAGTTTGTTTGTTTATTTCTCTTCCCCTATGGCATTATCCAAAAAGTGGGAGTAGAAAAATAACAACTAGTGCAAAATAAAAGAAAACAATCGTAGGAGTATAAAGAATTGCATATGCATTTAATGTGATACCAAATGAAAATAAGAAAACCATGAAGGTGTATCACACAATTACATATCAAAATCATCAAAACTAGGTTGACTAGAGGAATAGAAGTCCAATAGCAACATTAAACATGCAATATGTCTCATCACACAACATATATATGAAATAGCAAAGAGAGACAAAATAACGCAACATATACACATAAGAGATCACATCAGAGAATAATGAGCCCAACAGATCATTATATATATATATATATATATGTAGAGAAAACATGGAGTACACAAAATGATATAACAACTACTCTACATACATCAAAATGACAAAACAAAGTATCACCATCAATACAAAAGAGTAACCAACCATACATGAAAATATCCATAGATACATCAAACATCCAGAATAACAAAACTCTCTAACCCTAACAAAAGAAACTAAATCCTAGGGTGAGCAGTCTCTGATCATCATCAATCGTCATCTTGGACAACATCCGCAGGAGCTCTCATCTCAAACTGAAAGCCCTGGGTCTCTGTCTGCGAGGAAGACACAACAGCAGCTTGGGAAACATCAACAGGAGCAGCCTCAGCAGGCTTAACAACAGCAGTAGAGGACTCTGGAGTCTGAGTAGCGTCAGCTGGAGGAGGCTGGAAGACCTCAGCAGGAGGAGCCTGAGCATCACCAGAAGCAGCAGTAGATGATGATGGAATATCCTGAACAAGATGAAGCAATGATCGGAGGGATGCTGGAAGAGGTATGCCATGGTGCTCAAAAGATGTATGGAATAGCTCAAGCAAGACAGTCAACTTCCTGTTCAACTAGACAAAGAAGGGATTAATGACTATCGAAGGAGGAGCTGAAGATGATGACGGAATCGAAGTACCAGCAGGAGGAGCAGAGGTGCTGGTTAGAGGTACAGACGAAGAGGGCTGAGATGATGATTGCCTCTTCCTGGCTCAGTCTGTGGTGCTGAAGTGGCCTTCAGCTTTGCAACTGCATCAAGAAGAGGGCCATGAGGAACAGTCTCATATGTAGACAGGTCAATCTCCAAATGACGGAAGACATGGGTAAGAATGCAACCATATGGAAAATGAGATGTGGATGGGTGATCTCTACGTGATCCATCCTATCAAGTATGACCATGGCCCAGTTCACTTCCGTCCCCGAAAAAATATCGTATATGCACTTGAGGATTTCATATGAGGGCTGGTCAGAGGATCCATACTTGGAAAGGATGTTGGACTTGACCACATGATGGACAGCCCAACCACGAGGAGTGAACATAGAGGCCTTCACCCCAGAGGTGAGGGTAGGAGGGACGACACGAAATATGTCCTGGAGGACGGCCTAATCAAGCTCAACAACAGAGGATATGGAAATGTCAGCATGTAGGGATCCAGATGATGGGATGCTAAGAATGGTCCCTAGAAACTTGGGGTCAAGCTTGATCGATGTCCCCTGAACGACAGTGTCAAGAATCCCGGTCTCGCTATACTTACCGTGAATGCAGTTTGCATAGAAAAGCTTTACGAGCATTGGATATGGCTTGGGAGACTCAACTTGAGAATAACTGAAAAGATCGACCAACTTGGTCGTAGTCAAAAGCTTGGATAGGTTCTCGACCTGAAATGCCGAATAAGAAATGAATCACTCCTTGAGGAGGTTGACATTAATCGTGGCATTGTACTTCTTGAGACAAATATCATCGCAACAAGTTGGAACGAATGAAGCAGGAGCAATAGGAGGAGGATTGGGTTGGGGTTCTACTTCAGGATTGGAAGGCTCGGCTTGGGGTTCAACATCGGGAATATCAGATTGAACTTGGGGCTCGACAGGGAGGATGGCTAGAGGTCGGGAAAGCACATCCGTAGGAACTTGCCTATGTCTATGCTTAAGGGGCTGAGGACGCTCCTCACTCGACCAAGAACTCTCAGAATCAGACCCGGATAGGGCTAAGAACTCAGATGCTGGGGTAGCATTCTTGGTGCGAGGTTTTCGACGGCCTTGGGTAGGGGCTGCCTTGGGGACCCTAAACCTAGGCTCTTTGGGAATCTTAAGGGACTTGCCCTTAGATGCAGATGTTTTGGGTGCCATCGAAATGCAATCGGAAGAGAAATCGACGCAATTGATAAATAGATGAAACTAGGGCACTAAGCCGAGAGAAAGGAGTCGAAATTATACCAACACGATGGAGGAGAGGAGACTGAGTCGACGGAGGACCTAGGCGGAGGAGAACGACTGTTGGAGGAGGTGATCGACGATGATCGACGGAGTTGAGAAGAGGGAGGAAGGAAGTCGAGGCTTTTTGAATCGCATGAGATAGAAAGAAGCATCCATCAACGGTTATAAGAGAAAGATGGAGTGATATGGGCCGTTGGATAAAAAATAACAGCTCAGATCGTAGGCTACGAACCGCCAAACTCGACGGACAGGCGACTAATGCACATCGTGTAGTCGCCTGTCAAGCCTTAATAAAAAATGACTCAGAAAGCAGACATGCACCTGTAGAAGAAAACACAGTCGCCTGGATTTGGACAGGCACCTGTGAAATGCCTTACAGGGGCCTGTTGCACAGTAAAATTTTGAAGAAATTTTGAGCCAACTCTCGGGAAAATTGGTGAGAATTGGGCAGACACCTGATGACCAAAATATGGTCGCCTATAAAATGACCATCAGTCGCATGTCTTAAATAAGAGTTATGAAGGCTAAAACTGGAGCTTGGGCAGTCGACTGTCCTGATTTTGAAATCCAGAATTGAGTTAAAATTAAGGATTTGAGACATCTCGTCCTTAGACCTATTCTCTAATCACTCTTAAAAACACAAACCATCATAAGCAAATAGACTAATACACATATCAAGCATATTAATCAAATCATCAAATCAACAAAAAATCTCCAATAAATCTCATTGAAAACAAATGTGAAAATATGACATATTCAACAAGAGATATGGAAATGATCATACGAATTCAAAACAAGTTATAACATATGAAAATGAGCTCCTAAATTTCAGATTCACCCATAATCCCTAATTCTCCACGTAACCTCACAAATGAGTCTTCTTTTAGAGGTTTAGTGAAGATGTCGGTGATTTGTTTTTTGGTTTCAATGTACTCTAAGATGATATCCTTTTTTGCTACATGATCATTAACAAAATGGTATCTTACATCTATGTGTTTGGTACGGGAGTGGTGTACCGGATTTTTGGAAAGACATATTGCACTTTGGTTATCAACCATGATATGGCAAGTATCATAATTGACACCATAATATTTGAGTGTATGTCTCATTCAAAGGACTTGTGCACATGCAAGACCCGCCGCAATATATTCCGCTTTGGTCGTGGACAAAGATATGGAGTTTTGCTTCTAGGAAAACCAAGAGACAAGGGAATTTCCTAGAAAATGGCAAGTGCCACTAGTACTTTTCCTGTTAGATTTGCATCCAGTAAAATCATCATCACTATACGAGACTAGCTCAATGTGCTAGATTTAGGGTAAAGTAATCCATAATCTACTGTTTAATTCAAGTAAAGAAAAATTCGTTTAACCGCAATCAAGTGTGATTCCTTAGGTCTAGCTTGATATCTAGCACAAATACATACTTAAAACATGATATCAGGCCTACTAGCAGTTAAATAAAGTAAGCTACACCTCGATATAGACGAATGTCTACATATTTCCCATTTTCATCCTTGTGTAGATATAGGTGGTCGTACTCATGGTAGTCCTTTTGCTTGACGATGATTCCATCCCAGATCGCTTGATAAGCTCCCATGTGTACTTGGTTTGGTATATGAAAATTACATCCTTCATTTGCCGAATTTGAAGACCAAGAAAGTAGTTGAGCTCACCCATGTGGCTTATCTCAAATTCTTCCTTCATAGATTTAGAAAATTCTTGGCAAAGGTTAAAGTTAGTAGAACCAGAGATAATATTTTGAATAAGGAGGATGTCATTTTCATAATCTTTAATGAAAAGAGTTGAATCAACTTCACCAGTTTTAAAACCTAAATCCAAAAGAAAGGTTTTGAGTCGATCATACCAAATGTTAGGAGCTTGTCTCAACCCATATAACTTTTTCTTAAGTTTGAAAACATGATTAGGAAATTTTTTAATGAATAAAATCGGGTGGTTGAGAAACATAAACTTCTTCATTAACTATGCCATTTAAGAATGCACTTTTAACATCCATTTGAAATAATTTAAAATTCTTATGAGATGCAAAAGATAAAAGCAACCTAATAGCTTCTAATCTAGCTACGGGGGCAAAGGATGCTTCGAAATCGATACCTTCCTCTTGCTGGTAGCCTTGAGCTACTAACCTTGCTTTGTAACTTGTGATGACCTCGTTCTCATCCGTCCTGTTCTTAAATATCCATTTGGTCCCAATGACTTGATGATCATTTAGAAGAGGGACAAGCTTCCAAACTTCATTTCTTTCAAATTGCTTGAGCTCCTCTTCTATTGCAACTATCCACGAGCTATCTTCACTAGCTTTTTGTATGTTCTTTGGCTCAATGGTAAAGACAAAGGTGCAATGAGAGAACTCATAAATCCTTAACCTTGTTCGAATACCCACACCAATATCTCCAATTATTTGCTCATGTGGGTGGTCTCGAACGATCGGATAAGCTTTGGGAATACCTGGATCACTTGGAACATTCTCAACATTTTCATTAGTATTGTTAGTCCCAATAATATAATCATTAATTTTAAAATTACTAATCATTAATTTTAACATTACTAATGGAATCACATAAAACATCTACACTATCATCGACAACATTAGGAACATAAAAATCTTCATGAAATGAAACGTGTAGTGATTCCTCTACCGTTGAAGAGGTTTTGTTGTATATTCGGTAGGCTTTGCTACATGTGAAATATCCAACAAAAATTCTTTCATCTGATCTTGGCTCAAATTTGTCTAAATTACTAAGATTTTTCTTAATAAAACATTTTGAACCAAAAACACGAAAATACTTAACTTGAGGCTTTTTATCATAAAATAATTCAAAACAAGTTTTGTTCATTCGGGGCCTCACTAGGATCCTATTAAGCACATAACATGCCATGTACACTGCCTCCGCCCAAAATTGAAGTTCGAGATGACTATCATGGATCATGGTGCGTGCACACTCAATAAGAGTCCTATTCTTTCTCTCAACAACACCATTTGGTAGTGGTGCGCGAGAAAAAAAAATTGTGAGTAATCTCGTTGTCATCACAAAACTTAGAGAAAAGTTCATTCTCAAATTCCCCTCCATGATCACTACGAATAGTGATTATGGTGGTTCCTAAGAGATTTTGAACTTTCTTTGCAAATTTGGTAAACTCATCAAAGGCTTCATTTTTATTGGTTAAAAATGACACCCATGTAAAACTAGAAAAGTCATCTACAATGAGTAATCCATAATGAGCATTTCCTAAAGATGCTACTCTAGTAGGCCCAAATAGATCTAAATGAAGTAATTCTATAGGCCTCTTAGACGTTATACCATCTTTAAGTTTAAATGAAAATTTATGAAGTTTACCTCGTTGACATGAATTACAAAAGCTTTTCTTATTAAAAGAAATCTTCGAAAAACCTTTAACTAGATCATGCTTAGCTAACTTATATAAGTGCTTAAAATGAACATGACCAAAATGGCGATGCCATAATAGTTGTTCATTTGTATTAGCAACTAAGCAATGTTATATGATTTTAGGCATGCTCAAATAATAAATATTTTTACACCTAATACCATAAAATAAAACATGCGAATCATTATCAACTATATTACTAATACCATCTCCAAAGTTAACATTGTAACATTTGACACAAAGTTGACTTATGGAGATAAGGTTATGACATAAACCACTAACTAAATAAACATTTGTAATAAGAGCTTTGGATGGGTTACCGACTTTGCATACTCCAATGATGGTTCCCTTTTGATTGCCTCCAAAGGTGACCGTTGCACCGTCCTTGATGCAGATCACTTTGAAGAGTGATGTGTCCATATTTTTTACTATTTTCATATCATCGTTCCATTGCATTTCATGCCATTTTCGCATCCAAATCACTCATGTTACTACTATATTTCATTTCTGACGATATACTCGAGTTTTGTAGTCTTTTATGAGTTTTCAGGGATTTTGGAGCGATTTGGGATCCCACTTGGGTATGGACACATCCGACGTGCTCGTGAGCTTATTGGCGAGGCTCTGAAGGAGTTCGCCACACTTCTGGAGCCATTAGAGGAGAAGAGAGAGAGCAGAGGAGAGAAAGACAGCCCCAGCAGCTCTCAGATAGTTTCCCAGAAAATGCTCGGTCCGAGCAGTTCAGCTGCTCGACCAAGCAGCTTCAGTTTGAGAAGTAGAGCTGATACGGGCTGACTCGGACCGAGCAGTTCAGCTGTTCGGTCGAGCAGCCTCAATTTCCACACCCAGCGACGCGGCCCGAGCATCTGAACGAGTCGACCCCTACTCAGACCGAGCAGAGCTTACTCGGTCCGGGTAGGCAGAGCGGTAATTTTGAATCCTCCGTATTTTTTGTAGTGCTCGGTCGAGCAGCCCATCTGCTCGGTCTGAGCCACTGAACGAGCAGCCTATAGCTCGACCGAGTCACCTACTCGGTCGGTAATTCCATGGTCATTTTTGGAAAGTTTTCAGAGGCCACGATGCACGCGATCTGGGAGCGACTGAAGCTGGGAGCTGTGCATGCGACGGAGAGGCGACTTTCATTAGGCATTTTTGAATGGTTTTAGAGGAGAGCTCCGGTGATTTTTGTATTAGTTCTATTAGATCAAATACAGCTGATACTTTTAGATTAAAATTGAGAGATTGTCGATTGCGTTCTGGATTGTTCTTGTGCTTGGAATCTGAAATTATTTCTGGATCTTTAGGTTGCAATTTCTATTGATTTTTCGCTGTAAGTCTTTCGCTCCCTATTCTTTCGATTTCTACAGTGATTTTGTATCTGAGAATGATGTTTTTGTCTGTCACTATTGCGATGTGTGAGTAGATTTATTCTAGGGTTGATGGGTTAGCCCTAGGATTCTAGGGAGAAAATGTAGATCTGGATCCCTACATTGAATTAGTAATTTAGAGAAGTATTTCGGTAGATCCTACCGAATCCATAGATAACCCGTACTGAGATCATGCCCACGGTCTGTGGAATTGATGTGCTTAAGGGGTATCTAGGGATTCGAATAGAGAAATCGGTGGATCCAATCAAGGCTCGTGACCATGCCCGGCTCGTGCCTTGAGGGGATCCATCGACGAACTATATTTCTACATTGACGGCTACCGCCATTGCGTCAACGAGAGCCACCGAAATACCCCGCAATTCTAACCCACGAGAGTGGTACGAATTGGGGGATTAATTCCCTAGCCCTAATGCAATGCAAGGATCATATCCCAACGTTGACTCCCAACGATCCTAGTGGTGATCCATAAAGCCCTAGTCCCTTTTATTAGTATTACAACAACAACACCCATATCAAATCTTTCACCCCCGATAGCTATCTTACTTCAAGACTTAGAAATAAACTGAGAACACATTGACACTATCGCCGTCCCTGTGGGATTTGATACTTTTTATACTATAACTCGACACCGTCCGCTTGTGGATTGAGCCCAGAATTGTAGCCTAGGGGCCATACCACGCCTGGCGATCGTGACACCGCCAGGTGGAACCTAGGTGTAGGTTTCGGGTGCGTCAAGTTTTTTGGCGCCGTTGCCGGGGAAGGCAACAGTGTTCTATCTCAGTTTATTTTTATTTTGTGAAGTTTGCTAGCATTCCAATCATTTCTCACCCTTCCATCATTTTTATTCTTTTTATTTATTTCGGTGCTACTGACAGTATTCTTTTGAGTTTTGGTGGTGCATGAACACTCGCTACAAGGGATCTACCAAAGAGTTATTGTTCGATCTTGAGATCGAGAAGACAGCCAGGGCTTTGAGAGCCTCTAGCAGAAGTTCATCTCCATCCGCTCAGATGGGAGAACATCCTCCTCCTCCTCCTCGCACCGGGTCCATCAGGGACCACATGAAACCGACGTTTGGGAACAACTCCTCCATCCTCAGAGCGCAGCTGACGGCGGCGAGCTTCGAGCTCAAGAGGGGTTGATTAATCTGATGTAGCAGGATCCCTTCCACGGGCATCCTCATGAAAATCCCAACCATCACATTGACTCCTTCCTGGCGAAGTGTGATACGTTCAAGGCGAAGGACGTTAGTGACGATGCTGTGAAGCTGCGGCTTTTCCCGTTCACCTTAAGGGATAAAGCCTCATATTGGCTCCGGGCCCACCCTCCCAACGATTTCACCACCTGGGAGAAGCTTGCTCTTGCATTTGTGGATAAGTTTTATCCACCATCGAAGACGGTCTGGATCCATGGGGCCATTTCTAACTTCAAGCAACTCCCACATGAGTCACTTTACGAGGCTTGGGAGAGGTTCAAGGATCTCCAACATCAGTGCCCTCACCATGGGATCGAGCCCTGGGATTTGGTGCAGAGCTTCTACAACCGGCTCTAGCCTAGCACCAAGATGATCATCGATGCTGTGGCGCAAGGCGCCCTACTTGATAAGTCTTCTGAGGAGGCTATAGATTTGTTGGAGCACATGGCAACCAACACCCAACAGTGGAATAATGAACGGACTATTGTGACCCGGACTCCTGAGGTCAAGGTCGCTAGCACTTGGATTCTCACATCGAGACCTTGTGCAAGCAAGTAGCCCGCATTGAGCAGCGTCTGGACTCCATCACTTCTTCACCTAGCACATCGTACCATCCTGCGAAAGAATATGTGGATCAGGGGTATATCCCTAGTGAGGCCCACTACGATGGTGTTGAGACTACAGAGACCGTACAATACATCCAAGGAGAGGGACAGAATCAGTGGCAGCATCCAGCTGCCAAGAATCACCCGGGGTTTTCCTATGGAAACCCAAGTGGAGGGATGCAACCTCCGCAATATCAGAGACCACCCCCCTCCTCAGCAGCAACAGAGCCAGCAGCAGGGCGGATTCAGGCCAGCTGGACCCTACCGACCGCCGGGTTATCAGTTCAACCGGCCGCCTCAGCAGAATTATGCGCCAAATCCACCCAAGTCCAATCTCGAAGCCACATTGGAGACCTTCATGAGCGGTCAGATCCGCTTCAACCATGATACATCGAATCAGTTTAAGAATATAAACTCTTCACTCGATAAACTGAGGGGGCAAATGTCGCAACTTTTGAAGAATCAGGGGAGATTGCCCGCACAGCCGGAGGCAAACTGATAGCCCCAGCCAATGCCGTGGTTTCAGTAACCACACGAGGAGGACGGGTGACTGACCCCGTCATGGTTCCGGTGCTTAATAAGGAGAAGATCACCATTGAAGAAGCTGTTGATGACAGCAATAGAGAAGAGGCCACTGAAAGGCCTATCATTATTGAGGAGAAAGCGGATGTTCCTCTCGTCATACCTACTACGACGCCGCCTCCCGTAGATGCATCCAAAAATAAAGTTTCCAGACCTCCCCCTCCATACCCACAGAGGCTAGTCCTAGCCAAGATGGAGAAGAAGTACTCCAAGTTCATGGAGTTATTAAAGGGGATTCAGCTGAACATCCCGTTTATAGACGCCATCACCGAGATCCCGGCCTACGCCAAATTTCTGAAGGATCTCATCACAGAAAAAGGAAGCCGGAGGAAATCAAGCTATTGGAGGACTCCACCTCTGCCATCAAAAATCATCTCCCTTGGAAGCTGCCGGATCCGGGGAGCTTTACCGTGCCATGTTCCATCAGCGGGATGCCAATCAGCAGAGCATTAATTGACTTGGGGGCTAGAATCAGTCTAATGCCCCTCTCCATCTTCAAGAGACTTCAGACGGGAAGTGAGCTGGAACCGACGAGCATGTCCATCCAGCTCGTCGATCATTCCATCACCTACCCGGTGGGAATAGCGAGGGACGTCATCCTCCAAATACCCCCAGGACTATGTGTTCCAGTCGACTTCATCATCATGGATATGCCTGAGGGAGGGAGCTCCCAACTGATATTCGGTCACCCCTTCATGGCGACGGCCGGTGTGCTGATAGATGTCCGAGAAGGGACACTCTCTCTCAACGTGGGGGATATTGAAGCTAAGTTCTGGCTACAAAAGCCGATGAGAGAGCGAGCCCATGTAGAAGGGGCCAGCTATCTAGAGCTTCTTGAAGACGAAGCTGTTGAGGATTTTACTTCCGATGGGGTCATGAAGGACCCGATGAAGAAAAGCATCGACGACGACGGCGACCCAGCCTACAACAAAGCGGTCACAGCATACATCCAAGTATTGGATGATGAGTTTCTACGTCGTTCATCAAATCATCCAGGACCAGAGACTATATGCTACATGGAGGAGAATCTTGAAGTAGGCGGAAATCAAATGTCGCCGGATTGCACCATCACGAAGATTGATGCGCGACCACCGCGACCACCAAATGAGCATTGATATATTTGAGGGAGTCGAGCTCATGACTGAAAATGAGCGCTTATTGGAAGGCAACCCAATTTCTTAGACTTTGCATATTTTTTGTTTTTATTTCGTGTTTTTAGACAAAACTACAAAAATCACAAAATTTTGATAAGTTCGTATTTTGTGTAGGACGGACAATTGGGGGTATGCGTATCGACATTATAAATGGAAGGAAGCCGGAGAAGAGCAACAGATTCGAAGATTTGGTGAGAAAAACAAAAGAAAATAAGAGGGTGCAGGAGACACAGGAGACTCGACCGAGCAGCTCGAGCAGTGCAGACACGAAAAAGGGAAGGATATATGGTCATTTCTACTCGGCTCGAGAGCCTTCTACTCGGTCCGAGTAGAAATCAACTCGGTCCGAGCATCGAATTGCTCGGTCGAGTACTATAGGCTTTTGAAGTAGGGGAGAAAACGTCACTCTGCCAACCCGGACAGAATATTATTGGCTCGGCCCGAGTAGGAATAGACTCGGACCGAGCATCATGCTACTTGGTCGAGCCGACAAGGAGTATTTCGCATCAAAATTTTTACATTGACCCGGTCGAGCAGCCTAGCTGCTCGGACCGAGTCGGGTCAGGTTTCTATCTCCAACCCGTTTCAATCTTTTTATCTCCACCGTTACAATTTTTTTACCCGAATCTAAAATTTTGCCCTCTCAAATTTCCCCCGAGCTCTCTCACTCCCCCTACTCATTCAACCCCCGCGCAGTCTTCCTCCTCCCTCACCGTCGCCGGCGCCATCGCTTACGCCGCGGTACTCCGGTCAGCCCCTACCCCCTATCTCTCTTTGTCTCCCTCTCTGTCTCTCTGCCCCCTCCCCTCTCTTCGCCCCACTTCGCCCTACCCAGTCGACGGCAACGTCAACGGCGCCACTGCCGCCGACGGCGCCGCCGACCTACCCCCCGACCCACCTTTAAACCCCCCGCCACCGCCTCTCCCTCTCCCATCGAACCCCCCTATTAAGCCGGCGCCACCGTCGACGGTGCCACCGACACCGACGGCGCCACCGCCGCCGACCCCCTCTCCCCAACACCCCGCCTCCCCCCTTTAAAACCCTCCCACCACCTCCCACCCCCCTCTCTCCCCACCGGCGACCGCCCAAAGCCAAAACCCAAAGCCCCCCTAATTTCCTCTCTACTGTGCCCTAGGGCACAGACCGAGCAGCTCGAGCTGCTCGGTCACAACCTCTCACCGAGTAGCACAACTCAGACCGAGCAGTATCACTGCTCGGTCCGAGTCACCTCATATCTGTGTATCACCCATTTTTACTCGATTATCTGACGTTTTGATCGTTTCGAATTACAGGTACTCTCTGCTTACGTCAGTAGCAGCTGTGAGGACTAGCTTGGGGGATCTTTGTTGGATCTGGATCTAAGCCTAGAGGGGGGTGAATAGGCTTATAAAAATTCTCGTGCAACCCACGAGAAATCACACGCAGTTATAGCACAATCAACCAGATCAGAGTATAGAAAAACAGTCACAGCATGCACAGGCGATATACCCTGGTTCGGTCGACCCACGACCTACATCCAGCCCCAACAGCAATACTAGATTATTAGAGTTAACTGGTACAACCTGTAGCTAGGGCACCAACCCTACACTCACCTGGCTCTCAGCACCTGCACTCACCAAAGTGCCCAAACAATAACAATACTAGTAAAGCTCTCTCTCTTGGCTAGCCCCAACTAGCCAAGTCCCCAAACAAATAATAAAATAGTTTCACAGATATCACAACACCAAATCACAAATAAAATAAGGTTCAGAGTTTAGAATCGCTCAGTTCTGAAGGCGTTGTTGTCTCTGTCGTTTAGCGCATGGTCAGACGCAGTCTGACATGTAGTAGTCTCCTCAACAGCTTGGTCTCAAAATTTCGGCTGACCCCCTTTGATTGGAAGAAGATGATTCGGCCTGTTGAAGTTTTTCTTTTGGAATTTGTCAAAACATTGCCGCTTCCCCCTTGCTTTATGTTGTGCAGCTGCCTAATGAATGGCAAAAAGAATGCTCACGGCTCTATGCTTCCTGATTTTATGATTGGCTCCTTTGAAGTGGAGATGGGATTTTGTTGCGGCTGCAAACAAAAAAAATGGCTTTGAAATTTTGCTTTAACAAAAAAATGATGTCACCTTGTGCTTTTTGAGATTTCCCAAAAAAAACAATTCGGCCTCAAAGAGGAAACATGCTGTTGTGCTCTTGGAGATTTTCGAATGGAGCATGCCCTGGACTTTGAGATTTTCCCATGAGACAAGAAGTTGCGGCTCTCCACAAATTTTTGTTCTAGGTTTACAAAAGAGATAAGCCCAAATAAAAATCACACAAGCTCTTGGGATTTGTAAGGGACCAAAAAGAATAGAGCTGCTGTGCTCTCAAAAAAAAATTCCGGCTCCCCTCTCCTAGGTTTTGTGTGGCACACCTCTGAGGTTGTGTTTTGTTCTTGGTCAAAGGGGGAAACAAAAAAATGAGCTCTCTCTTTTTTTTTAAGATGCGGCTGCTCCTTGATTAAATTTGTGCGGCTTCTGCTCTTTTTCAAAAAGAATGTCGGCTACCCTAGATTTTTGTGGCAAGGAAAAGAGATCAAGGGCTAGGATTAACCAGGCTATAGAGAATCCTAGTGATAGGGTGATTCGCAATGGGAATGGAGTTTGGACTTGATACGGAATACGATTAGGGTTTGATTCCAATAGATATGAGTCCACTCAAGCTAGGTTCTCCCCTTTTCTCCTTTGCACATTGACCAAGTCTCTCCGTGAATTAATCACACGTTCGTCGTTCCTGAAACACTTAACACACACGTTAAAATGTTCACACACGTTTGTTATCATCAAACACGAAGTTCATAGATCGTTGCTACCAACAATCTCCCCCTTTTGATGATAACAAACCAAGTATAGGATTTGAGCAATGAAATTCCAAATAGTGTGTGTGATAGTGTGGCAGTAGTGGGCGACATGCAATGAGATGAAATGATGTGCAAACAATGATGTATAACGTATATCAATAAGCATGATCCCCCTACTTTTGTGCTTCCCCAATATTCATTAATGCTCCCCCTTAATCAAACAATCATATATTTGCGAGCATTACAAAGATAATACCAAATGCCAAATACCAAGCACACCAAACAAGTACCAAATCTTTCCAAATTTTTCTCCCCCTTTGTTATCATCAAAAGTTATACCACGAAGCAAAAATCATACATTAAGCAAAAAAGAGTGTATTATTAGCCATTGCTAACAATTGCATGCATACACTCATAGAATAATCAAGTCAAAATCCAATGAAATGAAACAACTACGACTTCAACACCAACGTGTACGTGCGATGATTAAAATTGAAGCACATAAGGAGAATCTTTAAGAAAATCCACCAAAAACAAATCCACATTTTCCAAATAACAATCTATCACCTAGGATTGATTTTTCCCGCCTCATTAAAAATGAGTTCAAGGTACCACACCCAAAACATAGCCAATATGGACTCTTAGATGTGGGGGTGGCATTGCTTGACGAGTAGATACACCAACGCTAAAGTTTACCCATAAAGCTTATGTTGGATACTCGTGGGTAATACCGTTGCCAAGGATTGTATCCATTTTTCATACAGAGCAATTAACCTTCTTTTTCATTTTTATACTTGTAGTGTCATCATTTTTTTTAATGCTCAATTTTTATCCATGGCAAGGTATATCATATCCCTTAGATTTTCAGTTAAGTTTTCCTCCTACATTCACATTTCCAATTTCAAAAACGATATCTCCAAATGTGCAACAATAATAATATATGTGGAAGTGAAGTAGGTGGTGTAGAAATCAAGTTATTTTCAGTCATTGAACATGCCATAAGTATTTAGAAAGATGGACATGCGCATGTAGCAAAAGAAATAATACAACAATTTCTACGTAGATATGAAAATCATTCATGAACACTTCTTTTAATGAATCAAAGAGAAAGATACACATTGAAGCACCATTTTTTTTTCGTTTTTGTTTTTTTTTTGTTTTTCAATGCATGAGATACTAAAGCAAACATGAGATGCAATCACACAAATAAAAACAAGTCATGCACACATAACAATGCAACTACGAGCACACAAACAAGAAAAAAGTTCAAGCACACAAGAAAGCATGGAGTCTCGTACTAAGTTTTATCAATAATACCAAGCTCAAGACGAAGACGACAAAAGCGAGCCTCAACCAAAGGTTTGGTGAATATGTCTGCAAGTTGAGATTCTGTAGGAACAAACTCCACAGACACATCCTCTTTAGTGAGGTGATCTCTAAGAAAATGGTGTCTTACGTCAATATGTTTAGTACGAGAGTGGTGAACGGGATTATTAGAAAGATCTATGGCACTCTTGCTATCACATCGAAGAGGAACTCTTTTAAGAGCTAGTCCGTAATCAGATAATGTTTGCATCATCCACAATACTTGAGCACAGCAACTGCCGAGGGCAATATACTCTGCTTCAGTAGTGGATAATGCAACACTATTTTGCTTACGGCTAGACCATGAAACTAAAGAGTGTCCTAGCAAAAAACAAGTACCACTAGTGCTCTTTCTATCAGTTAAACTTCCCACATAATCAGCATCAGAATAACCCACCAAATCAAAGTTACCACTAGAAGGATACCAAAGGCCTAAAGTAGGTGTACTGATTAGGTACCTAAAGATCCTTTTAATGGCTTTCAAATGAGATTCTTTTGGGTTTGATTGAAACCGTGCACACAAGCATACAGCAAACATTATATCAGGCCTAGAAGCAGTCAAGTACAACAAAGAACCAATCATACCTCGATATAGCTTTTGGTCCACTGCAACTCCTTGTTTATCTCTGTCCATTTTTGTGTTGGGACACATCGGCGTTCCAATTCCCTTAGACTTCTCCATCCCAAACTTTTTCAAAAGTTCCTTGATGTATTTAGTTTGAGATAGAAAGATGCCTTCCTTTCCTTGCTTTACTTGGAACCCCAGAAAATATTTCAGCTCTCCCACAAGACTCATCTCAAACTGATCCTGCATGACTTTCTCAAACCTTTGACATAGAAGATCGTTAGTATCACCATAAATAATGTCATCAACATAAATTTGCACAATGAGAAAGTCTTCAGATTCATGCAACAAGAATAGTGTATTGTCAGCACTCCCCTTTTTAAAATTATTTTCCAACAAATATGTGCTTAGACGGTCATACCAAGCTCGTGGAGCTTGCTTAAGACCATACAAAGCTTTTTCCAATTTATAAACATGATTTGGAAAATTATGGCTTTCAAAACCTGGGGGTTGCTCAACAAATACCTCTTCTTTTAGGTAGCCATTAAGAAAAGCGCTTTTTACATCCATTTGTTTCAGTTTGAGCCCTTTATAACTTGCAAAAGCTAGCAAGATTCTAATGGACTCAAGCCTAGCAACTGGTGCAAAAGTCTCATCCACATCAATCCCTTCAATTTGATTATACCCTTTAGCTACCAACCTAGCCTTGTTTCTAATAACATTACCAGATTCATCATGCTTATTCTTAAACACCAATTTAGTACCAACTACAGGATAATCAGTGGGTCTAGGTACTAGTTTCCAGACATTATTCCTGACAAATTGATTTAATTCCTCTTGCATGGCTAATACCCAACTTTCCTCTTCTAAAGCAATATCTATAGTCTTAGGCTCTATTACAGAAATAAAGTCACTATAAATACATAGAGCGCAAAGATCTCTAAAAGAGGAACGTGTGCGAATACATGCCGTAGGCTCACCTAGAATTAAGTCTGGTGGGTGGTTTGGAGTGAATCTCAGCTCTCCTCTGGTAACTGCTTCATCTTGTATTTCTGTCGTGTCAGTTTCAGCTTCTTTCTGTATTTCAGGTTGCTCCTCATTAACTTTTGGAATGCCTTGTTGTTCTACATTTTCCTCTTCAATGTTCTGCCTGCAATCCAAAGAATTTATATCAGATTCATCAAACTTTACATTTATAGATTCAACAATTGCAAGTGTGCGTTTATTATAAATCCTGTATGCTCTGCTCCTTGCTGAATATCCTACGAACACTCCCTCATCTGATTTTGATTCAAAGGTGCCAAGCTGATCTGCAGTATTTAATATAAAGCACCTGCATCCAAAAACTCTAAAGTAAGAAACTTTCGGGGTGTTGCCATGCCATAGTTCATAAGATGTTTTATTTAGTATAGGTCTAAGCATAACTATGTTGCACACATGGCATGCCGTATTAATGGCCTCAGCCCAAAAAGACATAGGCAAGCTATATTCATTTAACATACTCCTAGCCATCTCCCCATTTTGTTGAGGTGTTCTAGGAGAAGATAATTCATGTAAAATTCCTTTTTCAAAACAAAATTTTTCAAAAATAGCATTTTCAAACTCACCTCCATGATCGCTTCTAATTTTTACAATGGAAGAATTTTTCTCATTAGAAACTTGTATGCAAAAGTTTTGAAAATGGTCAAATGAGTCTGATTTTTTGGCTAGGAAGTATACCCATGTATATCTAGAGAAATCATCCACCAATACTAAGCAATACTTTTTACCTCCTAGGCTAGCAATGTCTGTTGGACTAAATAAATCCATGTGCACTAATTCCAATATACGTGTGGTGGAAATTTCATTGATGCTCGAGAAAGTAGATCTAGTTTGCTTACCTTTGGTGCATGCCACGCACAACTTACCATTCTCATATGTCTGATGCGGTAGTCCTCTTACCAAATTTTTGCTTTCGAGCTTCTTTATCAATCCCATGCTTGCATGTGCTAATCGTCTATGCCATAGTGTGGCCTCTTCTTCACCTTGCATTTTCCATTGTCCCCTAAAGTAACACTTCCTCCTGCATGCTTTGTAAGGCTAAGGAACCTTTCTCTTTCACCTGTCATGTGTCTTGAGCAGCCAGAGTCTACGTACCACTTACACTTTTGTCCCTTAGCCGTGCCATGTACCTACACATAAGAAGAGCATGATATGTGTGACCTAGGAATCCAAATAGGTCCACTAGTGTTAGTCACTTTATTTTTTGGAACCCAAATTTGCTTAAATTTAATGTTGGTATTCCTATACTTGCAATTATAATAGGCATGACCAACACCACCACATGTATAACATTTAGCAAACATGCTTCTTCCTACACCAGTTTCTTTTTGATTCTTTCTATTAATTCTAGGTCTCTCATCAATTTTATTTCCATAGCCCAAACCACGCCGGTTATTTCCTTGTATCTGATTACCTAGAATAATGTCTAAAGAGTGCTTTCCAACACCAAATTTTTTAATAGACAGTTCAAGATCAGATATTTTAGACTTTAAAAACATATTCTCATTAACAAGCATGGTGCATTTACTAATGAAGGCTTTCTTGTTCTCTTCCTCACTCTTTTTCAGATTATCCATCTTCTTTTCTAGCTCTTTATTTTCATTTATTAGCATGCAAATTTTCTCATTTAGCGATTCATTTTCCACTTCTAGCTTAATCGTATCTAGTTTAAACATGCTAATATCTTTAAGTAAGGTAGAGCAATTCATACACTCAGTTTCAGTAGGCATGCAAGATTTTTCCTTTTTCAAAGAGATAATAGTAGAATCACATACAACAAGCTTTTCTTTAATTTCATCAACTTCTAATGACATATTATAATTATCTTGTTGCAATTCAAAATTAGCATTTTTAAACTTCTCTACATGGGATTCAAGTAACTCAACAGTTAATTCCAACCTTTCAATTTCATCTTGCATTTCTTTAAAGGTAGTCACAAGTTGAGCTTTAGTTAAAGATTTTACCTGATCTAGTTCTCCCATCAGACAAAGAGAGGAATGTGCAATTTCCTCTAGAGATTCATACTCGCTGTCCATATCCCATGTGAGCACCAAAGATTTTCCCTTTTGCTCCGCAGCGCTATTCTTTCCTTGAGGGCATTGTTTCATAAAATGTCCTTGCTTTTTTACATTTAAAACATGTAACCGGATCAATAGTATTCTGCTCAAAAGATTTATTATTAGAATTAAATTTAGAGCGATTAAACCTTTTCAGCATCTCTGATCTCCCGTTGCCAGTTCTGATATATTTCTTGAAGCTTCTCACCAAAAAGGCCTCCTCTTCATCTCCATCTTCATCCTCCTTAGCCTGAAGGGCTATTGCCTTTGAAGTCTTCAATTCATCTTTCTCTCTCAGTTCAATGCTCTGCAGCTCTAGCTCGTGGGACATCAGGTTCTCTATCAGATCCTCCACTTTCATCTGCGATAAATCCCTTGCTTCCTGAATAGCTGTGATTTTAGGACGGAAGGTACTAGGCAATGCTCTTAAGATTTTTCTGATCTGCTCCAGACTCGAGTACGGCTTTCCAAGAGAGGTAGATTTGTAAACGATGTCTGTGAACCTCGCAAACATCTCTTTAATTGACTCTGATGGAAGCATGCGGAAGCTTTCATATTCAGTGCTGAGTAGCGCAAGTCTGGACTCCTTAACCTGCGATGTACCTTCATGAGTCACCTCCAGAGTATGCCAAATTTCCTGCGCAGTTTGACATTGAGATATACGGTTAAACTCAGCTTTTTCAAAAGCACAGATCAATGCATTCATAGCTTTGTTATTCAATGAAAAACGCTTCTTATCAAAGTCATCCCACTTATCTTCTGGTTTTATCATTTCATTATTAGCAACATTAATGGTGGGAGGTTTATAGCCTTTTTCTACAATGCTCCATACATCATAATCAACAGCAGCTAAATAAATCCTCATCCTAGTTTTCCAATAAGCAAAATCAACACCATTAAACTTGGGGGGACGGGAAATAGACTGTCCCTCAGCAAAAGCACTATCAGACATATTCATAGACATGATCAACTAGGCTAGATCCTCTAAACTGGCTCTGATACCACTTATTGGATCTGGATCTAAGCCTAGAGGGGGGTGAATAGGCTTATAAAAATTCTCGTGCAACCCACGAGAAATCACACGCAGTTATAGCTAGGGCTGTTGACGAACAGAACGTTCGACGAACTACTCGTGAACAAGCTTGGTACATGTTCGTTTACGTTCGTTTAGGAAGCTTAATGAACAAGCTTGAACAGATTTTTAAAGCTCGGTTAATAAATGAACAGAGCTTGAACATAACCGTGTTCATTCATTTATGTTCATGAACAAGCTCGTTAAGTGTTCGTGAACAAGCTCGTTAAGTAATGTTCATGAACAAGCTTGTTAAGTATTCGTGAACGAACATGTACCGAAAATAGTAAATTTAGACAAATATTATATTTTTTATTATGCTTGGAATGGATGCTTGTAATGGTATATATGGAGCTATTATGCTGGATTTGTTTATTTTGTCCTGTAAATATTTAATCCTTTTATTTAATTGATTTAGTTATTGGCAATAATGTTTAAATATTATTATCCTGATTAAAAAATTGACGTTCGTTCGTTAGTTTGAAAATCTATCCATGAACAAGATTGATTTGTGTTCACGAACTTGTTCATGAACACGTTCAGGAACAAGCTCGATAAGTCTTGTTAACGAACAGAATGTTCGATTAACTACTCGTGAACAAGCTCGGTAAATGTTCGTTTACGTTCGTTTATGTTCGTTCGGTAAGCTTAACAAACAAGCTTGAACAGGTATTTAGAGCTCGGTTAGTAAACGAACAGAGCTTGAACATGGATTTTGTTCATGAACAAAACCAAGCTCACTGTTCAAGCTCGTTCAAGCTCGTTCGTCAACAGCCCTAGTTATAGCACAATCAACCAGATGCAGAGTATAGAAAAACAGTCACAGCATGCACAGGCGATATACCCTGGTTCGGTCGCACCCACGACCTACATCCAGCCCCAACAGCAATACTAGATTATTAGAGTTAACTGGTACAACCTGTAGCTAAGGCACTAACCCTACACTCACCTGGCTCTCAGCACCTGCACTCACCAAAGTGCCCAAACAATAACAATACTAGTAAAGCTCTCTCTCTCTTGGCTAGCCCCAACTAGCCAAGTCCCCAAACAAATAATAAAATAGTTTCACAGATATCACAACACCAAATCACAAATAAAATAAGGTTCAGAGTTTAGAATCGCTCAGTTCTGAAGGCGTTGTTGTCTCTGTCGTTTAGCGCATGGTTAGACGCAGTCTGACATGTAGTAGTCTCCTCAACAGCTTGGTCTCAAAATTTCGGCTGACCCCCTTTGATTGGAAGAAGATGATTCGGCCTGTTGAAGTTTTTCTTTTGGAATTTGTCAAAACATTGCCGCTTTCCCCTTGCTTTATGTTGTGCAGCTGCCTGATGAATGGCAAAAAGAATGCTCACGGCTCTATGCTTCCTGATTTTATGATTGTCTCCTTTGAAGTGGAGATGGGATTTTGTTGCGGCTGCAAACAAAAAAATGGCTTTGAAATTTTGCTTTAACAAAAAAACGATGTCACCTTGTGCTTTTTGAGATTTCCCAAAAAAACAATTCGGCCTCAAAGAGGGAACATGCTGTTGTGCTCTTGGAGATTTTCGAATGGAGCATGCCCTGGACTTTGAGATTTTCCCATGAGACAAGAAGTTGCGGCTCTCCACAAATTTTTGTTCTAGGTTTACAAAAGAGATAAGCCCAAATAAAAATCACACAAGCTCTTGGGATTTGTAAGGGACCAAAAAGAATAGAGCTGATGTGCTCTCAAAAAAAAATTCCGGCTCCCCTCTCCTAGGTTTTGTGCGGCACACCTCTGGGGTTGTGTTTTGTTCTTGGTCAAAGGGGGAAACAAAAAAACGAGCTCTCTCTCTTTTTTAAGATGCGGCTGCTCCTTGATTAAATTTGTGCGGCTTCTGCTCTTTTTCAAAAAGAATGTCGGCTACCCTAGATTTTTGTGGCAAGGAAAAGAGATCAAGGGCTAGGATTAACCAGGCTATAGAGAATCCTAGTGATAGGGTGATTCGCAATGGGAATGGAGTTTGGACTTGATACGGAATACGATTAGGGTTTGATTCCAATAGATATGAGTCCACTCAAGCAAGGTTCTCCCCTTTTCTCCTTTGCACATTGACCAAGTCTCTCCGTGAATTAATCACACGTTCGTCATTCCTGAAACACTTAACACACACGTTAAAACGTTCACACACGTTTGTTATCATCAAACACGAAGTTCATAGATCGTTGCTACCAACAATCTTTTGGGCACTCGCATCGTTCACATCCCTCGCAAATATGGTACATTCGTTCCCCTATCTATTTTCATACTGTATCTCATGTACAGTAGACATGATGGTTCGCACACACGGATCCACCACACTCACCGTTCACGGGAAGAGGCCGTCGTCTGGCGCCTCCTCTTCCCGACCTCAACGTCGTGCCCGACACACCATCACATCCACCACTACCACACCCTCTACCACAGCTCCCACTATCACCACTACCATCCCCACCACCACCACACCTATCACGTCAGCTGTGATCCCCTCCACCACAGACCCTATCCCTTCCACAGCTGCCTCCACCGTCTCTACCTCATCACCCCCACACCTCGCACCCACCAGAGATGACATGCCTGCACGTCTCCCGACATATGGCATCACTTTCCGAGACCCCGTACACCGGGAGCGCTTTTTCAGGCTCTCTCAGCGCCGCCTCGTTCCTACAGTCTTCATAGACGTGCCCGCCCTCAGATCCCTGGGACTCCTACAGGGAGTTCACCACCTGTACCGAGCGATCGGTTTCGACCGTTTCCTCGGTGTACATGCTCCCACTTACATGCACATAGCACTCGAGGTCTCAGCTCCCTTGCTCTGACCCCAGCAGGTGACGGCATCACCTTTCGCCTCCTGGATCACGACTGCACTGTCACTTTCGCCATGATCCGGGAGTATTTTCACTTCCCTGCCGTCCCAGAGCCCAGACTTGCCTTCTCCCCGCTCTTTGACATTGACACTTGTGATGCTCGCGCCTTTTGGGAGCATATTTGTGGACTTCCACAGTATCGCCCTAGCCAGGCGAAGGCATCGTGCATTGTATTTCTGGACTTTCATTAGGCGTTTTTGAATAGTTTTAGGGAGAGCTCCGGTGATTTTTGTATTAGTTCTTTTAGATCAAATACAACTGATACTTTTAGATTAAAATTGAGAGATTGTCGATTGCGTTCTGGATTGTTCTTGTGCTTGGAATCTGAAATTATTTCTGGATCATTAGATTGCAATTTCTATTGATTTCTCGCTGTAAGTCTTTCGCTTCCTATTCTTTCGATTGCTACAATGATTTCGTATCTGAGAATGATGTTTTTATCTGTCACTATTGCGATGTGTGAGTAGATTTATTCTAGGGTTGATGGGTTAGCCCTAGGATTCTAGGGAGAAAATGTAGATCTGGATCCCTATATTGAATTGGGAATTTAGGGAAGTATTTCGGTAGATCCTACCGAATCCATAGATAACCCATACTGAGATCATGTCCACGGTCTGTGGAATTGATGTGCTTAGGGGGTATCTAGGGATTCGAATAGGGAAATCAGTGGATCCAATCAAGGCTCGTGACCATGCCCGGCTCGTGCCTTGAGGGGATCCATCGACGAACTATATTGCTATGTTGACGGCTACCGTCATTGCGTCAACGAGAGTCACCGAAATACCCCGCAATTCTAACCCACGAGAGTGGTACGAATTGGGGGATTAATTTCCTAGCACTAATGCAATGCAAGGATCTTATACCAACGTTGACCCCCAACGATCCTAGTGGTGATCCCTAAAGCCCTAGTCCCTTTTATTAGTATTACAACAACACCCCAATCAAATCTTTCACCCCCGATAGCTATCTTACTTCAAGACTTAGAAATAAACTGAGAACCCATTGACGCTTTCACCGTCCCTGTGGGATTCGATACTTTTTATACTATAACTCGACACCGTCCGCTTGCGGATTGAGCCCGGAATTGTAGCCTAAGGGCCATACCACGCCTGGCGATCGTGATACCGCCAGGTGGAACCTAGGTGTAGGTTTCGGGTGTGTTAGAGAGCAAGGAGGGATCTCCCGTCATCATGTGTTTGGAGCAACCGCTATCGAGTATCCATCCTTTCCTTTTAGATCCAAACTTTCTATTATTGCTCTCTTTTTTGTTCTAAAGCACCTACATAGTATACCATAAGCTTATGATACCCAAGCTTGTTGGGTCCAAGGGGATTAGCCCTTTGAAAACCAAGTCCAAGTGGACTTTGGCTTCCCAACATAGTTACCACTATTTATCAAGTCACGGAAATAAGAATTTACATATGCATTCCTAACATTTGTGCTAGTGTTCTTGGGACCCCAAATTGTGTATGTTTTGGGTGTCCTCTTCCTAATTGCATGCACATTAGGTTGAGGTCTATGTGGTGCATGTTTTCTAGGAGCATGAGATCTAGCATATGAAGGCGGAGGAGGCTATGCATGAGACATATACGGGTTATATGCAAAATGAGGTGCATGCATATTATATGGTGCATATAGAGCATACATGTGATGTGAAGGATGTGGATGAGCATGCATATGATGTGTATGTGCATAAGAGTGTGTAGGAGCACGGGCATTAGTATTTCTCATGTGTGGGTTTACACTAGCCCATTGGTGTGGAGCATAAAACTCATCATGCGTGTTCACATGAGAAGTAGGAGTGTTCATACGTGTGTGAGTGTTAGTGTTTGACCGGCGCCCCATTTACGGTATGGGCGCGGTGTCGTTTTACCGCAAGTGCACGGTTAGTGTAGGGTGCGGGTTTATCGAACTCAGGGAGGTGGATGGCTTGAATGGCTACTAGCCTCACCTAGGTTGTGTGCTAGCTACGCGGATGATATGGGTGAAGTGTAGAAATATAGAGAAGAAATAAAAAGACACGAAATGAATCCCCGCTAACACGGGCTAGAGCACTCATGACACTTGGCATTTGACTTGACCCAGGATGAGACATTGCCCCAAAAGGTGGTACCTAGCGTCCATGGCCCGATATTACGGTCGGTGCCAAGCACGCTAGGCCTACCCGGTTCCGGACGGTGGGCATTCCCATGTCCATTAACACCTTCCGCAACCGGGAGTATTAAGGCCACAATGATATCTCCCAACACTTCGTCCAAGCCGCTCCCGCGCGCGAGGACTCGATGTCAACGCTCGGGGCGTGAGCTATAGCTAGGGAGTCAACCGCCAAGTTTATTTCCCCTTGGCCCGATGGTCAGAGGCGGTCTTTCTCCCGCCAATGACAATGAAACACCCCCGCGTAACCCTAATGGCCAAATAGGTCAAATGTGATTTCTAGCAATACATCGAAGCGGATCTTGACAGTACAAGCACCGGACCCCAATCCCCAACACATCTAGTGTGTTGACATACGAATTGGACCCAGATTGCTAGAAATCCCCATTGACACATTTCATCGAACACATACCATGCAATCAAGTCAAATGTAAATTTCCAAGCATCAATCCTACCCTAACCCGTATTAGGGTTCATCAAACTACTCAACGATGAAAAACATATAAACAACCAACACAAAAGACATACAAACATTCATCATTGAACAAAACAAATACAACACAAAATAATGGAAAACAAGAGAAAGAAATACTTATCTTGATTCGAATCCAACAATCCGGTACAAGATTTATTGAGCAAAGACCTAATCTAAACTACCCTAAGCTTCACAAGATAAGGGGCAAAAAGCCCTAAAAACTGAAGAAGAATCTCCCCAAGTCGTGCCCCAAATCTCTATTTATAAACCCCTCAAAAACCCTCTTGGGTCGGGTTCAGAACTGTCAAAAAAGGCCCACCCGATCGGGTGAAAACTCACCCGATCGGGTGGAATAAACAGAGAGCACGAAACTGCTGAAATTGACTTCAACCGATCGGTTGGACTCCCAACCGATCGGTTGAAGTGAAATTTCAGACAGCAGCCAATTTCAGCACACAGTTGCGCTCAGAAAATTCCAGAAAAATCTAGAAAAATCGGATTCGGGCATGCGACCTATCGTTGGAAATCTAACGACGATGCCGACGCTAGAAAAATAAGAGATCACCAAAAATCCTTCTGGAATGATAGCAGATCTTCAATGAATGAGCAGAGGTGCGCGAAAGGGGACGAAAAGGCCACCCGATCGGTTGAAATGTCAACCGATCGGGTGAGCAGCTTGTTGCTTTGGCCGTCACCTTCGGGAGCTTCAACCGGTCACTGAGGAGAGCGGGTGGAGCCGTCGGTTCGATATTTGAGGTGATGCGGCTACAGATGAACCGATCGGGTGATAAGTCACCCGATCGGTTGGAATTACGCCCAAATTCCCGAGAACTCAGCTGTGTTCAACCGGTCGACGAACCGGTCGGTTGATCTTCACTTGGCTTCAGCTTCCGCCCGGGTCGGACACGCGTGATGGAAATTGAATTCCACCCCTAAGTAATTTTGATGATGAGCACACCAAATGAATGCTTAATGTACTAACTACACTACACTTTAAGTATACAGATTTTGTGAAGCTCTACTAATACTCCAAGAAGCACGCATCAATACTCCACGACAAAGATGAACATGGCTAAAACTCAAGTGATGAAGCTCAAGCTCAAACAAAACAAGAAGCTCAAAGAGAAGCTCATCAAAGCATCATCAAGTTGACTAAACTGCCGAAGACATGTTCAGAGTCTAGTGTGAGTGTGTCGTGTCTTTTAGGATATTTGTCAAAGCCATATCAAATAGACAACACACACACACACACAAATGATTTCGAAACAATTTTTAACTATCTTCAAAAATAGTTTTTAAAGAGCTTTTCTAGTCACTTCATAATTCTCGTAGTGAAACTCCACGCACCCTGGAGTTAACTACACTTTTGACTAGAACAACAGGAAAAACTCCTCTGGGAGTCGACTACCAAAAGTAGGGAGTCGACTACCTGTCAGGGACGAAAATTTCCTAGACTCCTCTGGGAGTCGACTACCTATTGAGGGAGTCGACTACCTGCTGGAAATTTTCAGACGTTTTGAATTTGAATTTTAAAATCTTTTGAGCAATTTACTCCGAAATTTTTGGGACAAAAGTCAAACCAAATTTGAAATTCAAATCTCAGTTTTTCCCTATAAATAGAGCTTAATTCTTTTGTGAAAAATAATAACAACAATTGAAAATCAAAAATTCGCAAAAGCTCTCTCATTTTTCTCTAGCCAATTTTAATTTCAGTTTTTTGATCTTGCAATATTTTTTTTCCAATTCTTTTGAAGATCATATTATTATTTTGTTGGCTAAATTGTTTTTCAAAATCCTCTCTATTATTTCTCTTTAATTTTATTTGAAGGATTTTTGAAAAAGCTCTAGATCACAAAGAACTTATCTCGTATCTTTGTGTGATCTAGACTATCATTCTATTAAGCCACTACACAATTGTCTATCTTTTGATTGGCTATAGAATCGGGTGTATTTTTCAATCTCTTTCATTTATTGAAGAGTATTGAACAAATCTCTTATTGTGTTAATTGTTGGAACACTAGACAAGTCTAGTTGTTGCCAGTTGGAAAGTCCTCGGTTTGTGAGGCAAGGGTAAAACCCTAGACAAGTCTAGGTGTTGCGTTCGGAAATCCTGGTCAAGGCTAGGTCGTTGGAAATCCTAACAAGTGAAGTTAGGTGCTTGTATTTGCCAAGGCAGATAGTGGAAATCTCGTACCGGATTGGTCGGGGACTGGACGTACCCGGGTTGCGGGGAACCAGGATAAAATCCTTTTGTTTGCGCTTATTGATCTGTGTTTGATTATCTTTTCATTCATATCTTTTATTTACAGCAAAGATCAATTTTATCTATATACGCTGAAATTCATATTTATCTTATTTGCCCTAACATATTCTCTGGAAGTCGACTACTGCTCATAAGGAGTCGACTACCTGCTGTGAAATTTCGCTGTGCATTTTTTAATTAAGTTGATTAAGAACCAAGCGTAGATCACTCTACTTGGTTTCTTAGGCAACATTAGAAGGTTTTGTTTTTGTGTTGATTGATTAAGGGACGAAAAAGTTTTATCTTTATACAACACTATTCAACCCCCCCTTCTAGTGTTGTTTGCCATCCACAGGATCCAACAACGCGTGCATCACCCGATCGGTTGGCTGTGTCCAACCGATCGGGTGGGGGCTGAAAGATGGCAATCTTGGTCGTTTGACCCACTGGATCACGCGTGACCCCTCCCGTTGCTCCGGGGACTCATGATATCGTTGTTTTATGTCCCAAATGCTGTAAATTCCTGCAAATTACCAAAAACACGGAAAAGTGAAAGAAAACGAGAAAACACAAGAAAACGAATACAAGACGGCGGTAAATAATGGAAAAACACTGGAGAAAACGTGCGCAAATATATGAAATATAAACGCACGTCAAAATCCCCCAAGCTGAACTCTTCCTCGTCCTCGAGGAAGACGAGTGAGAGTAGGAGCTCGGAGAGAGAAAATAGAGAGAAAGAGAGAAAAAGAAAACTCTATATCCTAGATCACCCGTTAGTGCCAACAAAATCAAAAATGACACACCAAGCAAGCAAACGCCAAATCACATCACTAAACCAAGGAATACGAGTCCAGACGAGTGCCGTGGGCCCACGCGGTGAAGCGCGAGTGAGTGTGGTCGTGTGCTAGCAAATGGTGTCACTATCTACATTGTGCAATAAAGCTCGATATACACAAATCCAAGATATGACCCAAATATCGATTCGAATTGAATTAAGCGGTGAATATATGGTTCAAGCATGCATGAGAATAGAGAGAGAATCGAAACATATCATGCGTTAGGGACTCCACAACTAGGGTTAAGGAAATCACCACACTATAGCCTAGATAATAGCTAAAAAGTTCATAAGCCAAGTGTTTTCGAAAACGATGGGGGTTGAGATGATGTGGAGTAGATCACTCGGTGCAAATTCTCGCCTTTCCTTTATTCACGGCAAGTATGAAAAAATATTCACACGAGAATTTTTTTTTGGGTTTTGGGTATTTGTATTTTTTTTTTTTTGGATTTTTGGCTATACTAATTTTTTTATTCATTTCTTTCTTTTTGGGTTTTTCTTTTCTTTTCTCCTTTTTTTGGATTTTTGGATATTGGGGTATATACATGTGTACTCTCCCAAGTGGGAGAACGGTACACGACGAGGGGGTTTGCACCAAGTAAAACAAAAAAAGAAATCGGAATCTAAACACTTGGGCAACTGAAACTATTCTCGCTAATTAGAGCATGGTCTAAGTGGGTTATCCTAGTCCTTAATTGTGGAATCCCGACACATGCGAAATGAAGCATACGATATATATAAATAGCATGCAGAAGCAGACAGGGGAAATAAATACCGCATATTCAAATCGAAGCATGATAATCTAGGGGTCATTCCTGGACAGGTATATAAAGTAAAATCACAAAGTAGAAGCACACCACACAGCTAGGCACGACACACGACTCACAAAAAGCTAAGTGGACCCACGATGCATGAAATGCAAGAGGACTCGATATCCTAGGGTTAGTGAGTGTGATTATCGAAGCCGTGCAAGGTGTGCGTGTGATTTTCGTGGCAATTCATCATAGGGTTCATCTCTAGGAGAAAGAGATAAAAAGAAGAAAAGAAAAAGAAAAAGAAAAACACGGAGAAAAACGACTCTAATAACGAAGAAAAAGAGACAAATGATGCACGAAATGCGACTCCCCCAAGCTGAAACTTGCATTGTCCTCAATGCAATAGTAGTGAATACGGGAGGGCAATGAAAATAGGGGGTGCGCACGGACACAAAAAGTGAAAAACACGAAAAACACACGAACGAAACTGGAAAATAAAGAGAAAGAAACATACAAAATAAAAGATATAAAACACGACGAAGGACTCAAAGACACAAACACACGAAAACATGCACACAAAAGTCGATTTCCCCCAAGCTGAACATGACAATGCTAGCAAAATGATATGATCAATGGGGATGTAGAGATATGCTAGGGGGGAAAATCGGAAAAGAAAGAAATCAGAATGCAGGAGAGACAGTGTGCTCGTTCTCCTCGGAAGAGGATGTGGGGTGAAATGATAGAAGGGCACGACATGAAGGGTTATTAAGATGCAAAAGCAAACCCTAGATACGCTCCCCTCGCTAATGAGAGGAGACGAGATTATTCAAACCTAAACTAAAAAGCGGTAAATTTTTACACTACTGGATTAGGATACACCTGAGCATAGGTGGATCCAAGATCTGAAGTGGGGCATGTAGCTGCTCTAACTGCTCCTTCTGTGGCTCCGCCAGAAGCGCTATGACACGTGTGCCAATGGACCCAAGCAATGCACCTCCAAGGATCCTTAGTAGGTATCCACCTGTGACCTGCAAAGGACGAGGTGCATTAGCCCATGGCAAGAAATTATTTCCCAAAATAAATGTATCCCAGAGATAATCGTCAACATAAGATGGGAGAATAGTAAACGGGTGACGAATACTCCCTGAGAATGGGTCGCTATCCTCTGTACTAGTGACGACCAAATCCTCGCTCTCCATGAGAAGTGGCTCTCCAGGTGGTGACACACCGTAGCATACCTCAAGGGAAGTAGATCCTGTGTCCTGCGAGAGATATGGTGTGTCAAATATATATGAGTCTAAAGAAATAGGACGTGAAAAAGCGAGACTCAAATGTGGAGTGAGATTGAGTATGAAAATCTCCCTGAATAGGGGCAATATGCTCAAGTAGATGCTCAGCTGCAGAAGAAGTGGAGCGTGACGGTAGAGGTAGATGTGGCTCGGGCTCCATGAAGTGGACGATCGTATCCAAGCCCTCATGCACATCCTCCTCGATGATATGCTCATGCTCCTCCATCTGCCCGATGTCCTGAATGACATCCTCATGGTTGACCACCGACCAAGGAGGAAGCTGTGACAGAGATGGCCGTGGAGGTGGATGTGGAGCGGACCCCTCGTATGTGGTCATGGTGTCCTCGTCCTCACGCACATCCTCCTCGCCGGTATGCATAATATATGTAAACTCCTCAGTGCTCTCATAGGACTCATGTGGGGTATCCAAATCAAGACAAGAAATCTCTCCCACAGATCCTAGATAAATCTCCACATCCTCACTATCATCATCAAAAAATGCTTCGTCATCCAAGTGGTAGTGATGGAAAAATGGGGTATCGGCTTGAGATGTGTCTATGGTGGCCGATGGCATGGTGGTCTCAACCATGAAAGTGGGTATATCCTCTCCTTCATCCCCTCTCCTCGGTGTCGGCTCGGTGATTGGTACCATCAAGTTTTGTAATATTTGTCCTTGGTTAAACATGGCACTTTCAAGGAGAGACACGAGGCTTGATTCTTCTTGTGTTTGTGGAGGGGTATAAGGTTGAGGAAATGGATAGGAGGTGTTTGGGGTAAGGTTGTGGGAAAATGTTTGGCCTTGGAGTGGGGGGAGGCTCTCAAGCATAAATGGGCAATCATAATACACATGCCCCGCCATCCCACAAGTCTCACAAACCACAACCGAATAAGGATCGTATCCTCCCATCTGAGCATCGAAATTTGATCTCCACATAGTTACACCAAAGATACTTGGACAACAAAAATAAGAAAACTAGAGAGGAGCGTCAATAGTACAAGAAAATAACAAAAAGATAATATAATGTTGGGGGAAAAATTTCTTGGTTATTGAATATATTTTTTAAAAAAAAGAATTTTTTTTTTGTTTTTATGCGTAGTCTAACGAACCCAAGCTAAGCTAATATCAAACCGAACGCCTCCCCGGCAACGGCGCCAAAAACTTGACCGGCGCCCCGTTTACGGTATGGGCGTGGTGTCGTTTTACCGCAAGTGCACGGTTAGTGTAGGGTGCGGGTTTATCGAACTCAGGAAGGTGGATGGCTTGAATGGCTACTAGCCTCGTCTAGGTTGTGTGCTAGCTACGCGGATGATATGGGTGAAGTGTAGAAATATAGAGAAGAAATAAAAAGACACGAAATGAATCCCCGCTAACACGGGCTAGAGCACTCATGACACTTAGCATTTGACTTGACCCAGGGTGAGACATTGCCCCAAAAGGTGGTACCTAGCGTCCATGGCCCGATATTCCGGTCGGTGCCAAGCACACTAGGCCTACCCGGTTCCGGACGGTGGGCATTCCCATGTCCATTAACACCTTCCGCAACCGGGAGCATTAAGGCCACAATGATATCTCCCAACACTTCGTCCAAGCCGCTCCCGCGCGCGAGGACTCGATGTCAACGCTCGGGGCGTGAGCTATGGCTAGGGAGTCAACCGCCAAGTTTATTCCCCCTTGGCCCGACGGTCAGAGGCGGTCTTTCTCCCGCCAATGACAATGAAACACCCCCGCGTAACCCTAATGGCCAAATAGGTCAAATGTGATTTCTAGCAATACATCGAAGCGGATCTTGACAGGACAAGCACCGGACCCCAATCCCCAACACATCTAGTGTGTTGCCATACGAATTGGACCCAGATTACTAGAAATCCCCATTGACACATTTCATCGAACACATACCATGCAATCAAGTCAAATGTAAATTTCCAAGCATCAATCCTACCCTAACCCGTATTAGGGTTCATCAAACTACTCAACGATGAAAAACATATAAACAACCAACACAAAAGACATACAAACATTCATCATTGAACAAAACAAATACAACACAAAATAATGGAAAACAAGAGAAAGAAATACTTATCTTGATTCGAATCCAACAATCCGGTACAAGATTTATCACAATAGAAAACCTAATCTAACCTAATTTAAACTCACAAGAGAAATGGGCAAAAAGCCCTAGAAAAACTGAGGAAGAATCTCCCCAAGTCGTGCCCCAAATCTCTATTTATAAACCCCTCAAAAACCCTCTTGGGTCGGGTTCAGAACTGTCAAAAAAGGCCCACCCGATCGGGTGAAAACTCACCCGATCGGGTGGAATAAACAGAGAGCACGAAACTGCTGAAATTGACTTCAACCGATCGGTTGGACTCCCAACCGATCGGTTGAAGTGAAATTTCAGACAGCAGCCAATTTCAGCACACAGCTGCGCTCAGAAAATTCCAGAAAAATCTAGAAAAATCGGATTCGGGCATGCGACCTATCGTTGGAAAGCTAACGACGATGCCGACGCTAGAAAAATAAGAGATCACCAAAAATCCTTCTGGAATGATAGCAGATCTTAAATGAATGAGCAGCGGTGCGCGAAAGGGGACGAAAAGGCCACCCGATCGGTTGAAATGTCAACCGATCGGGTGAGCAGCTTGTTGCTTCAGCCGTCGCCTTTGGGAGCTTCAACCGGTCACTGAGGAGAGCGGGTGGAGCCGTCGGTTCGATATTTGAGGTGATGCGGCTACAGATGAACCGATCGGGTGATAAGTCACCCGATCGGTTGGAATTATGCCCAAATTCCCGAGAACTCAGCTGTGTTCAACCGGTCGATGAACCGGTCGGTTGATCTTCACTTGGCTTCAGCTTCCGCCCGGGTCGGACACGCGTGCATCACCCGATCGGTTGGCTGTGTCCAACCGATCGGGTGGGGGCTGAAAGATGGCAATCTTGGTCGTTTGACCCACTGGATCACGCGTGACCCCTCCCGTTGCTCCGGGGACTCATGATATCGTTGTTTTATGTCCCAAATGCTGTAAATTCCTACAAATTACCAAAAACACGGAAAAGTGAAAGAAAACGAGAAAACACAAGAAAACGAATACAAGACGGCGGTAAATAATGTAAAAACACGGGAGAAAACGTGCGTAAATATATGAAATATAAACGCACGTCACTGTTACATAAAGGCATGTCATTTCTTTTGATTTCCACCCTTAATGGATTTCTTGTCAAAAGAAGGAACACATGTAGTGGTGACTTTCTTGGTGGGATTGCTACTAATAGTATTTTTCTCACTACTAGAGGATGCACCAGAAGATAGCCTCACAAAATCTAAAGTTACACCACTATATAATGTGCGAGATTTGGATGCATTTGCTTCCACATAACCAAGTCCAACACGATGTGTGGCCGGAAATTAGTTTGAAAGCAATTCATCTAATTGCACTTTTCCTTTGTTAAATCTCTTAACTTGGGAGGACATGAGCTCGTATTTCTCCTTAAGGGAAGAAATATTTGTGTCCAAAGTGGACACACGTGTGGTGAGCTCGTGCACTTAGGGTTTGAGAGAATCATTCTCAAAACCCAATTGTGTGTTTTGTGAAGCTAGATCAACATTATCTTTAGAAGAAATGTGATTTAATTGAGATTTGAGGGAATTCACCTCATTTCTCAAAGTGCCATTTTGAAAAATCAAATTGGCTTTCTCAAGTGTAAGTGTATCAACAATGGTGTCATTGTTGGTGATGCATGACATGGATGATTTACTAATATTTGATTTCTTTAAAGTAGTATATCTAAGCATAAGAGATTGATACTTAAAAAATAATTCTTCGTTAGCAATATGAAGTTCATCCATAGTTACCTCGGGTTCATCATTCTCAATATCGCTTCCATCAGAGAATGTATCTTCTCGGGCCATAAATCACATATGTGCACTCTTACCCTTCTCATCCTCGGATTCGATTGAGGAATCTCCACTTGATTCATCGAAAGTCCCAACGAGTCCTTTCTTCTTGTCCTTCTTGAATTTGTCGGACTTGTAGTACTTCGGTGCCTTCCACTTTTCTTTGTTCCTTAGCATTGGGCAATCCTTCTTGATGTGCCCTGCCTGCCTTATTACACTTAAAATAAAGAGAAGAGGTATTGTTAATGGAATCGAATTTAGATGTGGAAGGGAATTAACCTTTGCGAAAGAAGTGTTGGAACTACTTTGCCATTAGCGCCATTTCTTCCAAATCTATTTTGTTCTCGGATTCATCACTATCGGAGGATGAAGAGGTAGCCTTGAATGATAACGCCTTCTTCTTTGCCTCCGTTGGATTTATCATAGCTCTAATCTTCAATCGGCTCTCCATTCTTACTTCGTAAGACATGAGAGTACCGATGTGATTTACCACAGTATAGTTCTTCATGTCATTGACCTCCTCAATGGCAATAGCCATTCTTTCTCACTTTGAGGTCATTCCCATGATTATCTTTCTGACATTCTCTTGTTGCATGTATACTTGACTGCGAGCTTCAAGCTCGTTGGTGATGTCGGTGAAACGACGGTACATTGTTGCAATGTTCTCACTTTTCTGCATATGAAACATGTTGAAGTTTTGTATAGCAACATATAACTTTGACAATTTTACTTTGTTCGTCCCCTCGTGGGTGACGACGAGATGGTTCCATATTTGATATGCACTCTTACATGTGCATATCTTATTGAACTCATCCGGATCTAATGCGCAATGAAGAGCGTTCATTGCTTTGGCATCGTTCACTTTGGCAGACTCCTCGACGGGAGTCCATTTGTCGACATCTTCTTCGGTAGGTTCAACGTAAGCCTTATGGAGGGTTCTCCAAAGAGAAGCACTCCTTAGGAATGTCTCCATTCGGCAATTCCAATAGCCGAAATTCGTGCCATAGAAACGTGGAGGACGAACCGTTGATTGTCCTTCAAATACGGTAGAAGCACCATTATGATCGTGATTGTTGTACGAAGGAGGTTGTGAAACGTTGTTGGTGGTGGATGCCATAGCTATAAACTTGCGCTCTGATACCAATTATAAGGACCCTGTCAATGAGGAAAATACTAGAACATGTGGTTAAAGTGTTTATAAAATTTAACTAAGAAATTACGCCTACTTAAAATCCTAATCCAACTAAGATGCGGAAACAAGAATTAACAACAATGAACAATGCAAACAATAAGATGTTTCAAGGGTTTGGATTACCCAAGTCAAACCCCGATTTGTTCCCGGTAATCATACGTCCCTTCTGTTGGATATTGGACTCCCCGGATTTGGTTTTGGATGATGAACAAACATAAATATATCGTGAACTAACACTTTGTGAGCGCAGTTATGGAGATCGTCACCAAATTCATATGAATATCAATTACGACATCTCAAGACTTCTCAAAGCACGTGATCGTATGCCTAAAGCTTCGTTGAAGCTTATGGACCATTTTAGAAGTCATGAAGATTCGATTGAAGCTATTGAAGACGGTATCGTCAAGTTTATTTATAGTATTTAAGCTTCTTTCGTAGAATGTTAAGCCTTGAGTAGGTCTTACGGTTTAAATCTTCATAACGCTCCTATCTTAGCTCTAGGATCTTAGTAGAAGTCCATACAATCTTTCCCGAAGCTTCGCGCTTCGATTCGTGACTTGTTGTGCATGTTAGTTGGTTCAAGAAGAAGAACTGACCGACTAGATGGTGATCTAGTCGGTCGGCAAAGCTTCTTGGACCGACTAGTTTTTGTCAGTCATTTCCAAGCTCTTTACTGTTTACAGTTAGTCGGTCTAAGTTGACTCATCGACCGACTAGTTTGTGAACTAGTCGGTCAGTGATGCTTCTGTGACCGACTAGTTGAGCTTTCCCTGTACATACACATTTGAGCCTGAGCTACTGTTTATCATTAGTCGGTCTTTGTTCATTGATCGACCGACTAGTTGATGAACTAGTCGGTCAACTTTCCTTCTTGGACCGACTAGTTTAGCTTTACTGTACATGCCATTTTTCACCTAACTTACTGTTTATCGTTAGTCAGTCTATGCGCATTTGGCGACCGACTAGTTGGTGAATTAGTCGGTCAACATTTGTTCTTGAACCGACTAAGTCAATTTGTGCTCAGACTTCAGTTTTATCCGTTAGTCGGTCTCAGTTGAGTAACCGACCGACTAGTTGTGAAACTAGTCGGTCAGCTACTCTTCTTGGACTGACTAGTTCCTTTTGTCTGTGCTTCAACCTTTTGGTTGTTCCTCCATTAGTCGGTATACGTTAATTGACCGACCGACTAGTTGATGAACTAGTCGGTCGGTGGTTGTTCTTTGACCGACTAGTTGGGTTCAGAAAAGAGCCGTTGGAGCATTAATTGAAACGTTTTTCTTTCTCTCTCTCCTCTATCCTATAAATACTTGATGGGCTGCATTCATTGTAGTCAAGGCTGATATTATTGCAAGTTTAGAGATCAAGAGAAATCATTCCAAGCTCATTCAAAGCTCTTTCATTCCATTCAATAATCTCTCCTCACTCTTACTTCCAAAGAGAGATTCATTGAGTGTGAAGCCTTCCAAGCCAAGTGCTTGATTCTAGGTCACCAACATCCCCATAGCTCTCCATCGCTGATCTACATCTTGGAGCTAGGGTTTGGTGCCACCTCTTCTTCCTCAAAATCATCTTTGCCCTAATTCGTAAGCATTACTCAAGGCATATGTATTTTGTCGGTAAGAAGTTTCTTATTTCATTTACTTTCATATTGTAAGTTTCACTCTCGGTTGTGAGAGTGTGGTTGTGATCCCGGGTTGTGGGAGTCACAAATTACTTTGTGTATGATTTAACTTGTGAAGGTTTTTCACAAGTATTTCATAGTGAAAATCTTGAGTTAGGGTTTCTAACTCAAGTATCCGGAGGGGATCCGGGTGGTTAGGACGTAGGATCACCGGGAACAAGTCAGGGAGACTTGGGTGGATCCGAACCCAGTAATATCGTTGTTTGCGATTGTTTCTTTGTTGTCTAACATTTACATTTCCGCATTTTCCGCATTGTTTGGTAGAGTTTGCAAGTAATTAGGAATTAGCCTCTTAATTATTTTAAAGTACTATTCACCCCCCTCTAGTACTTGTGCAGTAGCTTAGCAGGGCATTACATTTGGTATCAGAGCGAAGTCTATAGCTATGTCTGCCAACGACAACAAAACCGTTCGTCCACCTTCCGACTATAGCACCTTCAAGAACCGTGAAGGAGCGTCTTCGGTGATGGAAGGACATTCCTCGACGAGGCCTCCATTCTTCAACGGTACCAACTACGGGTACTGGAAATGTCGGATGGAAACTTTCCTCCGGAGTGCATCTCTATGGAGGACCACGATGAAGGAATACGTCGAGCCCACCGAAGAAGATTTCGAGAAATGGACTCCCGCGGAGGTCGCCGCGGAGGTGAGCAATGCCAAGGCAATGAACGCCTTGCAATGCGCTTTGGAGCCCGAGGATTTCAACAAGATATGCACATGTAAGAGTGCATATCAAATATGGAACTCCCTCCTCATATTACATGAAGGGACGAGTAGGGTAAGAGACTCTAAACTCGTTGTAGTTAATAAAGATTACGAGATGTTTCATATGCTACAGGGTGAGAAGATGAAGGAGTATTATGCTCGCTTCGTCGACATCATAAACGAGTTAGAGGCTCTCGGCAAATCCTACACCCAAAAGGAGAAATGTTCGAAGCTTATCGAAGGACTTCCTTCGAGTTGGGAAAAGCGTACCTTCGCCATCGAGGAAGGTAATGATATGAACAAATATACCGTTGTTCAACTAATGGGTACCTTGATGTCTTATGAGGTACGCAAGGATAGCAAGTTGAAGTTGCAGGAAAAGATGAAGTCTTACATACAACAAGAAGAGCCAAAGAAGAAAGCTATTGCTTTCAAGGCCGATCCATCTACTTCCACATCAACCGATGATGAGAACTCGGAAAACGAGTTGGACTTGGAGTCCATGGCACTCATGGCCAAGAAGTTCAACCGGTTCTTCCGGAAAGGTAACTTCAAAAACAAATCGAAGTTCAATTCATCTAACTCTTCTTCTTCGTTGTGCTTTAAATGCAACAAGCCAGGACACATGAAAGTGTAGTGTCCTCTAAACAAGCAAAAGGAGAAGTGGAAGGCGCCAAAGTACGACAAGTCCAAGAAGTACAAGAAAGGGAACAAAAAGGGGCTTGTCGGGGCAACATTCACCGACTCCGAGGATTCCTCAAGCGGAGAGTCGGACGATGAGCAAGTGGAGCAAGCACACATGTGCTTCATGGCAAGAGAGGAGCATGATCAAGGATCTTCCTCTTCAGATGATAGCGACAACGAAGGCGATGAGGTAACTATGGATGACCTTAGGAATGCTAATTCTCAATTATGGTCTAAGTATACTAAATTAGTAAATAGGTATACTAAAGTAAAAGATGACCTAGCTAGCATTCAAACCTCGCCTAAAACTATCATCACCAACAACGACACCGTTGTTGAAGGGTTGAAGAATGAGATTGTTAATCTCAAGACTCAACTTGAACATGTTAGCATTGAAGATCCGGAGGAGCACAAGATAGCGGATTTGACTTCTCAAAACTCGACTTTGAGTATTGAGAATGAGAATCTTAAATCTCGTGTTTATGTGCTCACATCGCAAGTATCCAATTTGGATACTTCTATGCGTTCTCTCACCGAGAAATATGAGAACACATTAGGCCGTATTAATAAATTCAATAAGGGTAAGAACCATTTGGATAAAATCCTAAGTGACTTACTTCCGGCCAATCACCACAATGGCTTGGGGTATACGATGGGAAGTTCATCCAAATCGGCCGCTACTTTTGTTAGGCCAACTTCCGGTGACTCAACGAGTGGTAGCAAACACTCTATTGGTAGTTCTTCTACCAATGGTGCTTCCACCTCGTCCACACCCTCTTTCGGAAAGAAACCCACTTTGGGTGGACCTCCAAAGAAGGGGCATGCTTATATGTACACCAATACTATGCCACGTAGGAACACACGTCCTACTCCACCGGCTCACACATATGATGATTTCTATGCTACACGTTCACGGACACGTGCACACAATGTGAGACACCCGCATGCACGTGTTCCTCCACATGCATATGTTCACCCACATCATCGTATGAATAACTATCCACATGCACCATTCCATCATGTTCCTTATGCCTATCCACAACATGCATCACGTAGAAATCAACGTCGCATGCATGCACCCAATAGGATGAGGGTTCCCAAGATTTTCACTATTTGGAGCCCAAAGGACACAAGCATGGATGAAAAACAAGTTTAGATGAATGCTTATTTTTCGGATGTTATGCATAGTAGAAATTATGTGGGGAAGTCTAAGTCCAATTGGACTTGGCTTCCAAAGGTCTAATCTTTTGGACCCAATGACCTTGGGTACCATGATATGAAATTTTCTATCTTTAGGTACTCAAGGAAAAGAAAAAGAAAAGGAGCAACAAATTTAAATTTAGCTCCAAGGGGAATTGGATACTCGATAGTGGGTGTTCAAAACACATGACGGGTGACGCTCAATTGCTCTCCGGAGTGGTTCCCATTGCAAATGGAAACCGCGTCGTATTTGGAGGCAACGAGAACGGAACCATCATAGGTGTTGGTAAAGTGGGTAATCCTTCTAAACCCATTATATGTGATGTTTACCTTGTTAAAGGATTAAACCACAATCTCATTTCAATAAGTCAACTTTGTGACAAAGGTTACAAAGTTAACTTTGCGAAAGGAATGTGCCATATTTTAAGAAAAGATAATAATGAATTATTGTTTTCCGGCACACGCCATAAGGATATATATATCCTAGATCTTCCAAGATCACATGAACAATGTCTTATTGCCAACACAAGTGAACAACACTTATGGCATCGACGTTTTGGTCATGTGAACTTTGGAACACTATTTAAGTTTTCCAAGTTAAATTCTATTAGAGGCTTCCCTAAGCTTGTCTTTCAAAAGAAAAGCTTTTGTGACTCGTGTCAACGAGGCAAGCTTCCAAAATCTTCATTTAAACCTAAGAAAAGCATTTCTTCTAAGTGGCCTCTAGAGCTATTACATCTAGATTTATTTGGGCCAACTAGAGTTGCTTCATTAGGTAATGCTAGATATGGACTTGTCATCGTTGATGACTTTTCTAGGTTTACTTGGGTATTTTCATTGTGTAATAAAAATGAAGATTTTGAAAACTTCACAATTTTTGTTAAGAAAGTACAAAATCTCTTAGGAACCACCATTGTCACTATTCGTAGTGATCATGGAGGTGAATTTGAGAATGAGTCTTTTGAGACATTTTGTGATGAAGTTGGTATTACACACACCTTTTCATTCCCTCGCGCACCTCCTCAAAATGGTGTTGTTGAGAGAAAGAATAGGACGCTAGTGGAATGTGCTCGCACTATGCTTGATGATAGCCAACTTGGCCATCAATTTTGGGCGGAAGCGGTACATACCGCTTGCTATGTGTTTAATAGAATACTTTTGAGGCTCGGCACTAAACAAACTTGTTATGAATTGTTGTTTGGTAGGTTGCCTCAAGTTAAACATTTTCGTGTTTTTGGTTCGAAATGTTTTATTAAGAACACGTATGGTAGTTTGGACAAATTCGATCCAAGATCCGATGAGGGGATTTTTGTTGGATATTCTTCGCGTAGCAAAGCCTACCGGATATTCAACAAACGAACCTCAACGATCGAGGAATCGCTTCATGTGTCATTTAATGAAGGATTTGTTCCAACTAGAGTTACTAATGATGATGACTCTATGGATGTCTTATGTGATTCAATTGGTAATTCTAACTCTAATGATTCTATTGATTCTATTAAGACTAACCCGTCTAATGAAGTTGTTGAGAATGTTCCTAGTGATCAAGGTATTCCCAAACGGCTTCATACCGTTCGTGACCATCCTCATGAGCAAGTCATCGGCAATATCCATGATAGTGTCAAGACGAGATCGCAAGTGAACTACTTCGCTCATTGTGCCTTTGCCTCCTCGATAGAGCCAAAGAATGTTAATGAAGCATGCGAAGATAGCGCTTGGATCTTAGCCATGGAGGAGGAACTCATTCAATTCGAGAGGAATGAAGTTTGGGAGCTTGTTCCATTGCCATCGAAGAGCCACACCGTCATAGGGACAAAGTGGATCTTCAAGAACAAAACTGACGAAAACCAAGTCGTCGTCCGGAACAAAGCTCGGTTAGTTGCCCAAGGCTACCGTCAAGAGGAAGGTATTGATTTCGAAGAATCCTTCGCTCCGGTAGCTAGATTAGAATCAATTAGATTATTATTGTCTTTTGCATGCCATAAGGATTTTAAATTATTTCAAATGGATGTTAAAAGTGCATTTTTAAATGGAGATGTTGTTGAGGAAGTTTACGTTTCTCAACCTCCGGGCTTTATTAATGAAAAATTTCCAAATCATGTTTTTAAACTAAAGAAAGCGCTTTACGGTTTGAGACAAGCTCCTCGAGCTTGGTATGATCGTTTAAAGAATTTTCTTTTGGATTTGGGTTTTAAAATGGGAGAAGTTGATTCCACATTATTTGTTAAGTATTCGAATAATGATATAATTTTAGTTCAAATATATGTTGATGATATCATTTTCGGTGCTACTAACTTTGCTCTTTGCGAAGAGTTTTCTAATGTGATGAAGGATCAATTTGAGATGAGCCACATGGGTGAGCTCAAATATTTCTTAGGTCTCCAAATTCGTCAAATGGACGATGCAATCTTCATCCACCAAACGAAGTATACGGTGGAGTTGCTTAAGCGATTTGGAATGGAGAATGCCTCCGGAAAGAAGACTCCAATGAGCACGACTACGCATCTTGATAAGGATACGGGCGGTAAGGATGTAGACATTCGTCTATATCGAGGTATGATAGGTAGTTTACTTTATCTTACCGCAAGTAGGCCCGATATTATGTTTGACGTATGCGTATGTGCTCGTTATCAGTCTCAACCTAAGGAGTCTCACTTAGTAGCGGTAAAACGTATTTTCCGTTATCTAAGTTATACACTTGATTTTGGATTACTTTATCCAAAATCTAGCACGTATAAGTTAATCTCATATGGTGATGCCGATTATGCGGGATGCAAATCTGACAGGAAAAGTACTAGTGGCACTTGCCATTTTATAGGAAATTCCCTTGTCTCTTGGTTTTTCAAGAAGCAAAATTCCGTATCACTTTCAACCACCAAGGCGGAATACATTACCGCCGGTGCCGCGTGTGCTCAAGTTCTTTGGATGAGACACACACTTAAAGACTTTGGTATAAACTGTGATACTTGCCCTATCATGGTGGACAACCAAAGTGCAATATGTCTTTCCAAGAACCCGGTACACCATTCCCGTTCGAAACACATAGATGTCCGACACCATTTCTTAGATGATCATGTTGCTAAAAAGGACATCATATTAGTGTACGTTGAAACCCAGAAGCAAATCGCCGATATTTTCACGAAACCCCTAAAGGAGGACTCCTTTGTGCGGTTACGTCGAGAATTGGGGATTATGGGTGAATCCGAGATATAGGATTCATTTTTATTCAATATTCTTGCATGCTATTCTATTCGTTATATTTGCTCATACTTGAAGTATTGAAATTTTCTGGATTTTCGGAATTTTTGCTCGATTTGTGTGTAATCGTCAAATTTCTGTTTTTCGATGTTTAATGGGGTAGTATAATGATTAATGAGAGTATCTTGATGGTTCATCCAAGTGTGATTAGGAGAGAAATCAAATTTCAAACATTTTCAATTTTTGAACTCTCTTAGTCGGTCCAAGTTCATTGGCCGACCGACTAGATTCAGTTCTAGTCGGTCAGTGCTTGAGCTTAGACCTACTACTTCTTGTCAGGAGATTTGGCTTCAGTTACTGTTTTCAACTAGTCGGTTCAAGCTCATTGACCAACCGACTAGATCGTGATCTAGTCGGTCAGTGCTTGAACTGTGACCGACTAGTTGTTATGGGGACAGTAGCGTCTTTTGAGCTCCCGACCGACTTAAATCGCATCTAATCGACTATTTTCTTTTCTAATCGATCGAATCGTTCCATCTCCAGCCAAGAACTCCCGACCCCTTCGACTTCCACTCCCTCCGTCGTCGTCTCCGGCCATCTCTCCGGCCAATCTCCCCTAGGGTTTGTTCTCCACCCTCTCCTAGACACCTAGGGTTAGGGTTTTGCTCCTAGGGTTAGATTCTAGCTCTTAGGGTTTTTATTTCGGCTTCTAGGGTTTCATTTGATTTCGGCTAGGGTTTCTTAGATTTGATCTCTTGTGCGTCGTGTCTTGCATCGATTATGGCAAGAACACGAATTCCGATTACTCCCTCTAGCCCCTCGCCATAACCGTAGAACCTACCCCTACGGATCCCGTTCAACCTACGAGAACCCCTCTGAAACGCCGATCTAAGACTACCCAACCTTCATCGTCTTCGCCTCTTCTCAAGAAGAAGAGGACGACGACCGCCAAGCCTAGAGCCCAACCCAAGCCTAAGCCCAAGCCCAAGCAACTTGCGTCTCCCTCCTCTTTCCACACTCCTATCGATTCCGATTCCGAGTATAGACCCGAGCCTGAGACTCATAGGGAACCCACTCCTCCTACCCATCCTGAGTCTAGCTCCCGACCACGTACATCTACCCGTAAGCCTAAGGGAAAGGCTCCGATGCCGGTAGGCGGTGTCGATATCTCGTTGTGTCGCGACGACCCTTTGTGTCTCGCGGCTTACAACCGTATCGAACATTGCCCACTGCTTCTGGAGCATTTCGTCCAGTTTAGTGACTTCCTAGGCCTCGCCGATCTTCTTTCGTCCTCCGGTCTACTCGATTATCTTCGATATGACCCGAAGGCGAACCCTCACCCCTACCCTCGCCTAGTAAAACTATTCTATGCCAATAGGATCCGGGGTCAGTACGATGCGACCCACTCTGTTGAGACGACTGTTTTGGGGACTCATATAGTCCTCACAGTAGAAATCTTAGGAGAGATTTTGGGTATCTCCTCGTCTGGCCTCCTCCCCTCAGACATTTCTGTTGATGATATCACCTCCCTTGATCAGGTCGTCCTATCCCAGATTTTCCACCAGATTCCTCCCGCCATGATTGGTGTGCCCTCTAAATCCTTCAAGCCTATCGCCTGGGTCCTAAATTTGATTCTGAAGTCGTGCTTGCTTCCCAAGTACGGCTCCTCATCTCTACCGTCCCAGCCCTTCTTGAAGCTGATTTATGCCATTTTCATGGGGAGCTCGATTAACTGGGCTCGCATTATACTCGATAAAATGGAATCTTTCGAGTGTATTCGCAAGTCCACGAAGTCGGCTCATATCCCCTTCGCGTGCTTGTTGACTCTGGTATTCCGTCACTATTGTGTCACATTGCCTCCTGACGATGAGCGTCCACTTGGTCCTCCCCTGAACGCGACGGCCGTCAAGAAGTCTCTTGCGGTGCTCCGTCACGTTCAGAGGACGACACCTTCAGCGTCTACCTCTGCCTCTGCCTCAGCTGCTCCCTCTACTATTCTTGCCGATGTCGTTCGTTCGATCCTTCGTTTGGAGTCTCGTCAGGCTCGTTCTGAGGAGATTCTCTGTTGTATCACTCGACACCTTGATATTGAGGTCCCTCCGTCTTTCTCTGACGAGGATGAGTTGGATGAGGAGGACATTGAGGAGCTTGCTCGTGCTGCTGCTGCTTCGTCTACTGGTGCCCCCGAGAGCACACATGTTGCCACCGCTCCTACGGTGGATGCTCCGACTGGTGCTCCCGAGGCCACTACTGTTGCTGCTCCAGAGATTGCCACTTCTGCCGTCGCTCCCGCTGACATTCCAGATGTTCCTGTGACCACCACTTCTCCTGCAGAGCCTGTTGCTGCTGCAGATCCTGCCGCTTCCTCTTGAGCTTCTTTGAGGACTCTCCGATGCTCCTTGGATAATACATCTAGTGTGAGAGAGTTTGGTTAGGATAGAGTGGGGTTCTGGATCATTTTGATGTATTTTGATACTTTTGATGATGTATCTTTATGTATTTTGATGATGTTGTATGTTTTGTGTCACTCCGATATCTGTGTGATATGCTGCTGTATTTTGTGCCCCGATCGTTGGACCGATGTCTTGTTTGTCAGTGATGTATACTTTTGATGTACTCTGGTTCCTATTTTATATATATATACATCGCAGTTGACATTTCATTCTATTGTGCACAATTTATAATTTCTTTTATGTCTCTGATGTTTGATTTCGTCGCTCGACGATATTAACTTGGTTTAATAGAAATTTCTTCTATGGAAACATATAATTGTTTTCCATGCACTAAATTAACCAAGAATGTTGATCTTGGAGAGTATATTCCATAACTCAATCCGTAAAATTGATTTGAGTTTTTGATGATTTCGTTTTACGATTTTCGACTATGGTATCATTAACACGCCTTGATTTTATTCGTATTTTTTTCTTTGGTGTCACTTGAACCGTCGTCGTATTCTACGACTCCCGTGCTTTTATTTGAAGCCATTGTTGTTTTCGTTGATCTCCTCCCGCTCTTTTTGCTAATGCCAAAAGGGAAGAGATATAATAATAACGATGTGCTAAATGATAATTTAAAGCACTATTCCAAGAACCTAATTTGATATTGTTAGATTTAGGGGGAGTTAAGATATATAAATGGATTTTCAAATCCGATATTTCAATAATCAACCTTTGGTACTCGATAATTCAATAATCGATTCTCTTTTATATACTTTACTCGTCTGCTTGATGCGTATTATTATTGTTTAATTTGGAATTAACGTGTCATCAATGCAGGGGGAGTAAGTAAATTTCATTTGAATTATTATTTTTGGTTATTATTTATGTTGGTTTGTCATCACCAAAAAGGGGGAGAATGTTGGATATTGGACTCCCCGGATTTGGTTTTGGATGATGAACAAACATAAATATATCGTGAACTAACACTTTGTGAGCGCAGTTATGGAGATCGTCGTCAAATTCATATGAATATCAATTACGACGTCTCAAGACTTCTCAAAGCACGTGATCGTATGCCTAAAGCTTCGTTGAAGCTTATGGACCATTTTAGAAGTCATGAAGATTCGATTGAAGCTATTGAAGACGGTATCGTCAAGTTTATTTATAGTATTTAAGCTTCTTTCGTAGAATGTTAAGCCTTGAGTAGGTCTTACGGTTTAAATCTTCATAACGCTCATATCTTAGCTCTAGGATCTTAGTAGAAGTCCATACAATCTTTCCCGAAGCTTCGCGCTTCGATTCGCGACTTCTTGTGCATGTTAGTTGGTTCAAGAAGAAGAACTGACCGACTAGATGGTGATCTAGTCGGTCGGCAAAGCTTCTTGGACCGACTAGTTTTTGTCAGTCATTTCCAAGCTCTTTACTGTTTACAGTTAGTCGGTCTAAGTTGACTCACCGACCGACTAGTTTGTGAACTAGTCGGTCAGTGATGCTTCTGTGACCGACTAGTTGAGCTTTCCCTGTACATGCATATTTGAGCCTGAGCTACTGTTTATCATTAGTCGGTCTGTGTTCATTGATCGACCGACTAGTTAATGAACTAGTCGGTCAACTTTCCTTCTTGGACCGACTAGTTTAGCTTTACTGTACATGCCATTTTCACCTAACTTATTGTTTATCGTTAGTCGGTCTATGCTCAGTTGGCGACCGACTAGTTGGTGAATTAGTCGGTCAACATTTGCTCTTGGACCGACTAAGTCAATTTGTGCTCAGACTTCAGTTTTATCTGTTAGTCGGTCTCAGTTGAGTAACCGACCGACTAGTTGTGAAACTAGTCGGTCAGCTACTCTTCTTGGACCGATTAGTTCCTTTTGTCTGTGCTTCAACCTTTTGGTTGTTCCTCCATTAGTCGGTATACGTTAATTGACCGACCGACTAGTTGATGAACTAGTCGGTCGGTGGTTGTTCTTTGACCGACTAGTTGGGTTCAGAAAAGAGCCGTTGGAGCATTAATTGAAACGTTTTTCTTTCTCTCTCTCCTCTATCCTATAAATACTTGATTGGCTGCATTCATTGCAGTCAAGGCTGATATTATTGCAAGTTTCGAGATCAAGAGAAATCATTCCAAGCTCATTCAAAGCTCTTTCATTCCATTCAATAATCTCTCATCACTCTTACTTCCAAAGAGAGATTCATTGAGTGTGAAGCCTTCCAAGCCAAGTGCTTGATTCTAGGTCACCAACATCCCCATAGCTCTCCATCGCTGATCTACATCTTGGAGCTAGGGTTTGGTGCCACCTCTTCTTCCTCAAAATCATCTTTGCCCTAATTCGTAAGCATTACTCAAGGCATAGGTATTTTGTCGGTAAGAAGTTTCTTATTTCATTTACTTTCATATTGTAAGTTTCACTCTCGGTTGTGAGAGTGTGGTTGTGATCCCGGGTTGTGGGAGTCACAAATTACTTTGTGTATGATTTGACTTGTGAAGGTCTTTCACAAGTATTTCATAGTGGAAATCTTGAGTTAGGGTTTCTAACTCAAGTATCCGGAGGGGATCCGGGTGGTTGGGATGTAGGATCACCGGGAACAAGTCGGGGAGACTTGGGTGGATCCGAACCCAGTAATATCGTTGTTTGCGATTGTTTCTTTGTTGTCTAACATTTACATTTCCGCATTTTTCGCATTGTTTGGTAGAGTTTGCAAGTAATTAGGAATTAGCCTCTTAATTATTTTAAAGTACTATTCACCCCCCCTCTAGTACTTGTGCAGTAGCTTAGCAGGGCATTACACCTTCCACCAGGATACCTCCGGATACTCAAGTTAGAACCCTAACTTGAGGTTCCCTTTAAATCCACTTGTAGCAACCCTACAAGTGTAATCGAACAACAATCGATGTCCTTGACTCCCAACACTTGGGATCAAGCAAACACACTCTTACAAACCGAGAGTGAAATCAAAATACGAGATAATGAAATTCGAAATGTAAACACTTACAAACACCTATGCATTGAAGTAGAACTTGTAGGAGCAAAATGAAGTGAGTGTTGATCTCTTCCAAGAAGAGAGTGAAGCACTTTCTCTTGTCACCACCAAATGCCTAGATGATATCAACTTTGATTCTAGGTTGGAGAGCAAGAGAGAATGTGATTCTAGGGCTTAGAGAGAATGAGAGCTTAGAGATGGGATTAATGAAGTCTTAAGGGTTCCAAGAGATCTCTAATGGAATAGTAAGAGACCCTTTTATAAGATCTCTAAAACCCTCAAACAAAATACCCAAAACCCCATTTGAAATCCGTGTGGAAAAAGCCATCAGATAGATTTTACAGTCAGGACAGGCGACTGATGAAGAACAAACAGTCGCTTGATGCACTATGTTAGAGGGTAGGTGAGAATTCAAACGGTAACTTACCACGTAGGACAGTCGACTGATGAAGGTTGGACAGGCGCTTGAAAACCATCAGGTGACTGAGAAACCTTCTACAGGCGACTATGTGGTAAAGTGCAAAAGTTGACAGAGAGTACGAATTTTGGGTAAACTTGGACATGCGACTGATGTGGTATCCATAGGCGCATGTGCCATGGGTAGGCGACTGGAAAACTAACTTCAGTCTCTATGTGTACAACTGCGTAACTTGCCAAAATGAAAGTTCTGGGCAAGTGATGGACATGCGACTGATGTGGTATCCACATGCGCATGTGCCATGGGCAGGCGACTGGGAGACCAACTACAGTCGTCTATCTGCACAAGTGTGAAATTGACAGATCATTGGATCTTCGGACAAGAGGAAACATGCGACTGACTAACAAGTCACAAGCGCCTGAAACTAGGTAGGCGCCTGTACTTTGTACATCAGTCACCTGCTGAAATTGAAAACAGAAAAGCCCAAAAACCTAAGACAGGACATGTGCATTATAGTCGACTACAGAACAATTCTCAGTCGCCTGTATGGAGACATGTGCCTGCAATTTGTTCTTCAGTCGCCTGTTAAAAATCCAAAATGCACAGTAAAGGGAATGAATAGTTGGAATCCTACGAAATGATTTCTAATAACATCTTAGGCTAGATAATGTGAAGTATGTGAGCTCCAAGATAGTTCTACTACAAGACTACATTCTAATCAAGAGAAATGAAAGCATAAAAAGATTTGCATTGAATATATGCTTCTCTTCCTTCTCTTGAATGGCCTTGTAGTCTTTGAAGCTTCAGTCTTCAACTTGATCACCCAATCTTTAATTCATTGAGCTTTGATTGATCTTGGTAGTCATTCATTGCTATTTGATCTTCATGATTAGTTTAGACAATGGATTAACTGCATGTAGGGGATTAGTCACAAGTATTTATGTTTGCTTATCATCAAACCCAAGTAGGGAGAAGTCCAATACTAACACTCATAAGGACATAAATCTATTAAACACGTCGCTTCTAAATGGAACAATACATCCAACAATGGACAAAATACGTCTCCAAGAGACAACACCTCTTCAGCAAGAGAAAAATACCACACACAAAATGTGAGAAGGAAATATTTACAACTCTTTTACTTATAGCCTTTAATATGAAGCTCGTGTTGTATAAGTATGGCTATAGTGATGATCTTCAAGTGATGAGAAAATGTAGCTATTTGAGATCTAGAAATTTTGCCAAAAGGAATTTGGAAAACTTTTTAAATCATGTGCCAAATTTTGCTTAAAAGTTATCCCTTTGAAATTGATTTTTACTCAAGAAATTTGATCAATTAAGTTGGTAATACCTACAGCAACAACCCCTATATATAACCCTCAATTCTGACCCAGCTGTAACGGCCTGTATTTTTAGCCGTGCTTTAGTTCGTGCGTGCCGGTATTTTCGACTCTGTATTTCCGTATTTACCGTATCATCGTTTATTAATCAACACGTTTAATTTAAAAAAAACTTTAATTTAATTATTTTGTTAATTATTTTTGTTATTTTTACTAATTACTTTTATTAATTTAATAATTACATTTTATAAATTAATTAACTAATTTCTCTTCATTCACAAACACGTTTCAATTTCTGGAGGAGAAGTGTATCACGTTGGTTAACTAGATACATTCACATTGTTTAGTCAACAAACATCATTAAAATTGTCTTCAACAAAAACCTAACAACATTAAATTTGCTCCCTGCTAACTTCTTCTTAAGGCAACCTAACATCTTCTTCTTCCTCCTGCAAACGAAACCAGCAAACAACCAACCCATAAACAATTCTTCTCCCCTGCAAAATTCATCAAACCCAACTCCATGCAAACAGATTCTTCAAGCCAAAATCCAAACCAAATTCTACAGATTAGCCAACCAAATTCTCCCCAAAAACAAAATCAGCCCAAATACATCCCAAAATGTTTTTAAAATCAGATTCAAGATGAAATCAATCTATAACAAAATCTGATTCAAGAACTCAAAAACACAAATCTGAAATTTGTTTCAGATTCAAACCCCTTTCAAATAACTCCAGAAATCAAACCCTTCAAACCCAACTTCTTCTTCCTCTTCCATCCTCTTCCTCCCCTTCCTGACAGCCGACGCCGCCGTGCTCCGGTGCTGCCGCGCCGCCAGGACGCCGGAGCCGCCCCATCCGACCGCCGGAGAGCCGCCGGCCAACCCCTCCTCCGTGCGTGCGTGAGCGTTCCTTCCCCATGCTGCGTGATTTCTCCCACCTGCTGCAAACAACAAATGAAAAAAAAAGAAATGAAGAGATAAGGAATAGAGAGAGTGACAGATTGATAAGAGAGAGTTAAAGATGATGGGGTATATTATTATTTTTTTGGGGTAGGTAACAGATTTATAAAAGAGAGTGATAGAGAGGTAGATAGAATTGATTATTTAATAATGTTAAGTTGTCACATGTGATGTTACCATGTTACTTTAGTCAAACCTTGTAAGTAGACTTATTAATTATTTACCATGTCATTAACCATGTTAACCCATGTCATTAGCTTAAGATAAATTATTATTAGATTTGTTATTAACTTATTAATTGTAAAGTTGATTTCATCATGTTAATATATTCAAATAATGTTAATGTAATAAAACTATAATAAAATAAGGCGTACCCAGTTTGTATAACCCAATATAACCACCACCCTAGCCAGTGAACCCCATAAAAATTAGACGAACCCAATCTAGGGGTTAACTTAATAGTTGTGTAACTCGCAATAGATTTAATTCGTTAATTCTTGTTTAAAACACTTTTTGTTAATTATAATAAATGTTATTATTTAATGACGCAGATACGTCGCGAACTTTCCTGTCGTTACTCAGACAACCTAAATTGTCCCAGTCAGGCAAGCGTGCAGTTATTTTATGTTTTTGTGCTATCTGATGTTGTACACTTAATTGCTGACACAAACACACTTTTTTTATAGAATTGCTAAACTTAAACTCGTGTGCATGTGTATGGACCCCTTAATAATCAAAATGAACACACTTTGTGAATGATAATGTTTCTGGACATGTATGGTTAATTTTAGAACTGTTGATAATTATAGAATGTTAAATGCCGTTGGCTCCCGTAGTTAAATGCCGTTGGCTCCCGTAGTTAAATGCCGT